>JARFJB010001043.1:1637500-1700000 GCA_036346205.1 Vesta saturnalis
GAACATAAATGTAATCAGTATTATTCAAATCCAATGTAACATTTGGAACATCATTAAACATTAAAGTGAAATAACGGTTCCACGATATTTTTGATGTCAAATTTTGTTTATGAACATAGTCGTCACTTAAAGTTTGAATTTCGTCAACTTTAAGTTTATAAAACTCTAACTCGAGGTTAGTTGAATTATCATTAACGAGCTAAAACATAAAAGTAGAATTAACTAACCTGATTATTATAAATTTTGCTACGAACGAATAAGTACAAAAAGAAATATGTAATTAAAAAATACTATTAATTTTATTAAATACATAAGTAAAAGTTTACCTCGAGTAGGATTTGAACCTACGACATGTATTTTTCGAGAGGCTCACATTCCATTAATATAAGTAATTTGACTGTAACGTCATTATATTTGGAATTTACATCAGTTCTACATACATAAAGACAAAATTTACATCGATTGGGGCTTGTATCTCGATAGTTCACTTGGTTAGAGCGGTACTCTAGCAAAGTACATTTCGTATGTTCAAATCCTACTCAAGGTAAACTTTTTATTTGTGTATTTAGTAAAATTAATAATAATTTTTAATTAACCTGATTGTTGCATTGTATAGCTATTAAGGCGTACCTCTGTTAAGTCCTCAGTAATATTCCATATCATACTAGCTGCCTCCTCTAACAGATCCTCAGTAGGAATTTCATCTGTGATATTGAAAGATAAACTTCTAATAATAGCCTTTACCATTTTTTTATAAGCTTCTGCTTTTAATTTCTCTTTTTCCAAGTCCTTTTCACCATTATTGCTTCTCGAGGTTCGTCTTTCCTTTATTTCTGATTTAACGGGGCTAAAGATAATTTGGCAAATATTAATGTTATACGTTAAGATTTCAGTACCTGGGCAATGGACAAGCAGAACCAGGAGTACCCAAATAAATTACGTTCCTACTTCTATTAAATACGTCAGCATCAACTAATAAACCTATAAAATTGTCCATCGCAAAAGTTTTCTTTAATGCAACCTCAACCTCAATCCAATCAAATGTAAAATTATCACTTCTATTTTTATTAAAAAAATTTGGTATAACAGGTAACTTTACTTCTTCTAAATATTTAATTAAAATAGAATATCCTAACTTATCCAGTTCCCCTAAAAATTATAAATTATAAATATTTACAGATGCGGTAACACCTTACCTGTGTTCATACACGACAAATACAAATCTCGCGTTTGCTTTACAGGTAAAGGATAATTAGGCGAGGAGTTTGTTTTTAAAAACTGCAGCACTTCGATTGCTATTTTTTCATCAGCTGTTTCAAAGCTAGAAAAATGGGGATACCATCCATGATTGGGATGTTCTTTTGACCATCGTCCACAAGTGAATTTGTAAAAATCGTCACAAGGATCGGCGCTTAAATCCATCGATAACCTTAAATTTGCTGCCGAACGAAGGCATTCTTCAGTTATGCACATTGTAGAGGAACTCTTTGATACATGAAAATCTGTACATAAATAACATTTATTTAGAATTGCGTAACTGCACGTGATTGACAAGTTAACTATTTTCCTTAAAAAGCGTGCTTATGCTAATCGTGAGTTATATCCTACTCTCACATTATAATATTACGTGTTAATTGTTTATCCATAATTGTAATGCGATGTAGATACTCACGTTTTAATCATATAATACATTCTTTAACCATATGAGTGTTTAGTTAAAAATAATTACTAATTACAGTCATTTCCTTTTGTATGCAAACATTTGATTATCGCTCAGCTTAAAAGTGGATACTTTTCACATGGGCAATACATGTTTTAACCTTCAGCTGAGATTTGGGCTCTCATGAATAAACTTAATCAGCCTTGAGCGTTTCTTTTAAATTTTGCTTAAGAAAAATTATTGCCAAAATTTGGAATCTTGCTCATATTCTTACTAAAATTCATTGTCTCTATACTTTTGGCAATTAAACTGTCCTGCATACATGGACTCTAGGCACTATAATAATTTAGAATAAAGTTGAAGGGACATAGCTCCATTGCGTTAGCAACATATACTCAGAAAAGCAAATCATATGATGCAGATTAGCTAGCATTATTACGGCTTGAAGAAAGACATGTGCTAAACATAAAACCAATGTAAGGTTTTTGAAATTCATACCAGAAAAATAAATGAAACAAGAATATTAATGGAAAGATCTCTAATGTGAGTCAGTCCCATGCTGCTAACACCTCTAGAGCAAATGTAAACAAAAATTGAACAATAACCATATAGTTCCTTGACATCATAGTCACTAGTATAGTCCTTCATCAACCCACATTTTTTCCAATCCGTTTTAGTGTTTTCATGAGCTGCGATATACTAATTTAAAATCTACATAAGTATAGTGTGTTCCTACGATAAGCATCTCTTGTTTTAGAGCTGACGTGCACATGAAGTTATGAGACTAGTAACTGTCAGTAAAGGTCGTGTGCAGGGAGCTATAGGTACTTTTGATAGAAATGTATTAAACGTAAAATGGACCTTGCTTACTGCGAAGACTAAAGCAGCTTTAGCTAATCCAGCTATTTTCCAGGAATAACATAAACTCCTTGTCTGTTAATCAATGCAGTTATTAAAAAGCACAGAACTTTCAATTTCTAAAAAGTGCGATCACTGAGAAGGGTACATTAGGATTTGGCGGTTAGAAGAACAAAAGCTAATTTATTGATGGACTACTCAAACAGTAGACTTAATGGAAAAATTATCAACTGCTCTAGACATACAGTCCTTTTAGATCCCAACATCTAAACCTTGACTTGAGGACTTAATTAGATCTATTTCGGTTGACTAGCCACGTCATTTGTATGATTTAGAATATACGATAGACATGTCCTGTTGGCACAGCTACGGATACACAATCAGCCTGAGAACTGTGTTTCTTTTCTACTAGAGCAAGAAAAGGAAGAGAAAATGAGTGTTAGTAATAATTTCATTAAAGTATAGAACCATTAAGTGTTAAGTGCTTTGATATACCGTGGTATTCGCAAAGGATAACAATATTACAGAATATGGAATTGTTACGAGATTATAACCAGAGTGTATCCTACCCGATTCGCACCGGTTCACGTAAAAGGTATGTAATAATTGTTTGTGCGCTCGTTAATAAATCGTGATCAATCAGGACGCTCAGGATTTGGATTTGCGTTGTACCGGTCGAACGATGTCATGACTACCAAGCGGCCTATAAATATTGTATAGTTGAATCGCATCCATCGCATCGCCTGCATTATTGCGTCTCTCTGAAAACCGTGTACTTGTTTATCCTTGAATGAGGCGCGTAGTCCTACAAGTTTCAACTACAATAATCATTTTGTAAATTGTTACTTTAGTTTTTAAGTATACTAAATTAGAACCAGTTATTGTGCTGACTGAATGTTACGTTAGTTTAATAAGAAACTTATTGTGTGCGTGCGTGTGACTTGCACCTGCACCTGGGTTTGCGCCTGCGTCTGCATGCGTATATGTGCGTGTGTGCGTTGGTGTGTGCGCGTAATGTACATGTGTGGGTACGTGCGTGTGTGAATTTTTGCGAGTGTCCTCGTGTACCCGTGTGTGCGCGTTTGTACGTGTGTGCGCGTGAGTGCACTATCGCTATTCCTATCTGAGTATCAGTAATCAAATTGCAAGTGTGCGCAAACAATTATTTTTTTCAAAGCTTTTCACCGACACGCTAAATTGTACATGACTATAGAAGCTAATAGTTTCCAAACGTTCGTATCCCCAGTGAAATATTGACAATTTTAAAATCCAGTTAATTCTCTGTTGATCTTAAGACGCTAAGTGATTCAAATGATAGTCTAGGCACGCTTATTAATACGTTGGAATCACATAAGCTTACTGAAACATAACTACATAACCATTTCATTAAATTCTGGTTAGATAGAGCAAGTGTGATGTTAGGACGAAAATCGGGATTCACGACACGCCTTCTTTCACGCACATGTGACGTGATATTTCTTAATGCATAAAGCTCTGCTTGCTTCAGACGATGCAATAAATTTGGTTTCTCAGATTAACTACTTTATGGTTTTTTGGAAAAAATTTACACATTTTACCACAGGATCAATAAAACCAGCAAGCTCTAACGAATATAGCACAAGATTTAAAAATCCTCAGAATTTTACGAACTTTCAAATCACGTTGGGCGGCTTGTGATGCTAGGGCAACAAAAATTGTTTGAAAGTCGGATCAGCGCTACGTGATGATTTTTCCTAGAGCAAAGAGGCGTTAATCTTAAAGGAATAGCTAGAAAGCTTAAAGTTTATTAAAAATCTTGCTTTGATAACGGACCTTTTGGAACAACATTTACTTATTCCACGTGCAGAGGCTTCACGTTAGTGAAAGTGGACCGTTTGATCATAAGGACTATAGATGCATTTCAGTAAATGAAACACAATCCAGGCAATGAAGAACTTCTGAAGAAAGCAGTAACCTGATTCCCCAGAAACATACGTTTTGCATCAAACAGCAACAGTTGGTCGCTGGAAAGAATTATTGCAAAGCATAATACATAACGTGGACGTCAGATTACTGATGTAACGGCAGTCATTGTAGTCAACTCTTAGCCTTGCTTAATTTTCTCGAACCAGCATTTGGCCATCCGGTGTTTTGACGTCCCATGAAGGGAAGGAAAAAATAAACTACAAAACATAGGTGGCCTTTTAAAATATGAGATCGAAATAAATCAAAATCGCGCAAGATCAAGACTAAAACAACGTATGTGATTCGATTGGGAGATATACGAAACCATAGCCATGAGCTCGGCTGAAGCTGAAAGTAGTTTTAGCGTAATGAACATGTACCACAAAAATCGCAATGTGATTCTTGTAAAGTACATGTCAACCATGACAGTTGTAGGATAGCCTTTGTTTTAGTGAGATACTATTTTGTACGATGAGTCTTTTTTCCAACATGACTATCCATCTACCGACATACATAAATTTATATAAAGGTCGATCTACACTATTGCCAAAGTAAGTTGATAATTAGTAGCATCTTGTAATTGTTGAAATAAATTAACAGTCTCCTTAATTTCATTCCCAATATTTTTTGGGGTTGCTATTGTCCTCGTAAGGAGGAACTGTTTTAAATTGTTTCTGTCCGATTATATTTTGTTTTTCTTTTAGAATTGTAAAAATAAAATTCGTATAACTCTCCCATTCATACTATTTTGTTGCTAACCGGTTAATAACAAATTAAACAAGTACCCTGATTTACAACTGTTATACTTGGTGATTGTAGTGGGATAAGGGAACCCAGAAACAAGCTGCAATTAATAGTCTTGATCTGCCAGAATATGATGAATTATCGTATACGCAGTCATAAACATATTTTGCCCGGAAGGACTCAAAACATTCAATGAGGTAATAAAGGAGCGGATAAACAAGAAATAAACGGTAACAAAAACTCTTCTATTTTCATATTGGTAGTTATGAAGAAATTGTGAATCTGTTCGCATGTTTATGATCCATTCTAGAGGTAACACTTTTGTGGGTTCTAACCATATAAGTTAATACATTCACCACAAAAAAGAACAGTGGCACAACCTGCTCTTAAGGCAGCTTTTCACAAGATACACTCTAATAATTGATAAGAAAAAAAAAATATATATATATATATATATATATATATATATATATATGAATGTTATCGATAAGCTTAATAAAAATAGTAAATCCAGCGCACTCTTCAAGAAAGCTAACAATGGAAACACTATCTGGCGATGTAACATGGAAAAATATACCATAATAATCAAAGCATTTTTAGCACTTGTCGTTACAACACATTTGGCAACAGATTGTATTCATTTAATTTAATTTCGATTATTTAATAAAGTTATGCTGCTTTGACTAAGTAAACTGTAAATTTTTTCCAACAAATTATACTGTACCAAAGAAGAAAAATGATAAGCATTTTTTTAATGGAGAAATTAAATATAATGCATGCTTTCATCTTATCGATTGCAGCACAACTGTATAATTTCTAGCTTTCAGGCTTCAATTATCCTTTTTAATGAGGTACCTTAATACCCTACTTTTTTCTTCAAGGATACCGATAATTACAATAAAAAACACCCATATACTATTAATAACTGCATGTCACAACATAGGGTTAAGAAATAAAATTAGACGAACTATATACAGTGTGTCTTATATAAGATTCATTCTTTACCAGCAGCTTTAAAGAAAAAATTATGTAAGGTCGTCATTATTTATTAGAATTTGTTTAATTTTTAAGATCTCTAAACTTTCACGGCAATCAAGTTCGTACTTATTACTGACATGTGTGATTAAAGATAACTTATCTACTACATTACTTTTTACCAAACATAAGTAGGGCTACGACAGCCTTGCCCTAACGTTTGTATTTGGTATGGGCTGGATGAAAATGCAAAATAATAAATAACGGTAAATGTTATTGAAAGGTATAGATTTATATAAAATATAAATTTAAAAATACACCACTTAAAACCCACAAACTAAGAAGTCATTAAACTTTCATAACTTTCACTTTCAACAAATATATATATATATATATATATATATATATATATATATATATATATATATATATATATATATATAGTAATTTGTAAATCAGTTTATACCATCGACTATTAATAATAGACATGTAAAACTATACAAAATGATTAACTTACGCGAAATGTAATTTTTCTCAATTTTTTCAAATGCAACACCCTGTATATTTTTTTCACATTTCGATTCGAAGTGAAAAGTAGATACTAATTGGTAATAGGTTTCATAGCCATAACACAGACCCTTCTCGAGATATTGACGCTTTTACGTAAAAATATTCTAAAATACAAATTTATTATGACAATAGAATTCAACAAAAGAAATCAGATAGGCTGGCCGCTAGTAATAAAGAGGAACAATTGCATCTATTGTTTTGACGTTTGTATAATCATTAAAATATTTTTCCATTAGTTTGTTGTGTTTTTGGATTGTCGTTTTGTCAATTTTTATATAAAATGAGTTTTTCAAAAAAGAAATATCCGATATGATCTTTATTTACGTCGAAGGTCAAAGAAATTCTTTTCTGGCTACCCGTTTGTACTGTGAACGATGCCCAGAGAGAAGACAGCCGCGGAAAGAATCGTTTATGAATGTAGTTGAAAGATTTATAAATTCTGGAAGTATGTGTAATCCCAAGCGCGCAAAAATAATCCCAAATGAAGAAATTGAGTTTCAAGTTGTGGCATCTCTTATAGAAAATCCGCAAATTACTACCAGAGAGCTTACACACCAAGGCCTAAATAGAAATACAGTTCGCAGTTTTATTAAAAAAAACAAATTTCATCCTTATCATATCGACAAACATCAAGCTTTAAGTGAAATACATTTTCAAAATCGTGAATCTTTCTGCCAATGGGTAACTACTAAAGGAAATGAAGAATCCAATTTTGTTAATAACATTCTATTTATGGATGAGGCAACTTTTCACAATAATGGCAATGTTAATACACATAACTATCATCGCTATTCAGAGACTAATCCACACATCTTAAGAGTAGTTGATCACCAGCATCGATGATCAGTTAATGTGTGGGATGGTATAATCAATCTTAATATGGTTGGTCCCTTTTTCTTTGATGGGAGTCTTACTGTAGAAAGATATTTACAGTTTTTGGAAAATGATTTACCTTAGCTTTTGGAAAACATCGAGATAGATAATATTCGTACATGGTTTCAACTGGATGACGCCCTTCCACACTATGCAATCAACCTTAGGCAGTATTTCGATAGAAATTATCCGATGAGGTGGATAGGACGAGGTGGTGTGCAAAACTGGCCAGCCAGATCAACGGATATTACGCCCTTTGATTTCTTCCTTTGGGGCTACGTTAAATAAAAAGTTTACCAACATCCTCCCACCTTAAGCAAAGATATGAAAAATAGAATTAGAGCTGCGTTTTAATCCATTTCGCCTCTATTGTTGTTGCGAGTGAACCTTTCGGTTACCGAGCGAGTTGCAAAGTGTTCACCTAGGCGTGGTCAGCATTTTGAACATTTAATTTGAATTTATGGTTTTATTCGTTTACGTTTACTTGTTCAACTTAATATTAGGTGTAGAGAATTATTTTATTGTTTATTCATTAATTAAGTTTTCCTATAAGTTAAAGAATTTATTCGCCATCCGTATTTTCTTATTTGCACTGGATTTTGTTTTATTTGTTCTTCTGCATATCAACATTTTCAAATAAAGCGTCAATATCTCAAGAAGGTTCCGTCTTATGGCTATGAAACCTATTATTAATTAGTTCTACTTTTCACGGGGAATCGAAATATGAAAAAATATACAGGGTGTTGCATTTGAAAAAATTTCGCGTAAGTTAATCACTCTGTATTTTTTTACATGTTTTCGAAAAATTTCCCAGTTTGTTTGTTAGTAGATTATTATTAATAGTCGGTGGTATAAACAGATTTACAAAATCATGGTGACAACGCTCACATCGTGGTTCCAAAGTTAACCATATTTTGGTACTCAAGTGACGATATCTGCAGAACGGTTAGTGATACAGATTCTAAATGTAACAGTAAATCCAAAAATGCAAAAATATACAGCGTGTTCTATTAAAAAAACATAGGTTTGGGTTGGCATATTTTTGTCAATCGCCTGCATATATATATATATATATATATATATATATATATATATATATATATATATATATATATATATATATATATATTATCTGTGTGTGTGTATAGGGTGTTTCCAAATTATGGTGCCAAATTGATATGGGAGGTAGATTACTTCATTTTAGACCGGAAAGTCTATATACACATGTCTAAAAATGCTTAATTAGCAAAAAAAACGGGATGTTTTATGATAGTTTGTAAAAACATACTTCTATTATTTTCTTCCAAAGGATTTTTGCGATTTTATTGAAAGTTGATACACAAGGTATGTCCGTCAGGTGTATGATAACAATTGATGAGTACATTATTTTTAGTTGCTATGGTAACCAAATAACAGGGGTGGCCTAGAGATCTTTTCAGTAGTTTTTTTTTGTGTGGAAAAAATTCATATTTTATTATTTTTTCTTAAAGTTTGCTTAATTAAAAAGGTTCTCTAACTTTGCCATGTTTTTCAATTATTTTCTGTTGTCAGTGTCAGACTTTTAAATTCCTGTGTTTTTCGTTTCGCAAATCTTCTTCAATAGAAATGGCTGAAAGACACACTTTTCAGGAACTTACTGACATGAATTTAATTTTTGGTAAGTGTGACAGTAATTCAAGGGCAGCAAGAAGATATTGCCAAGAGACATTAGGGTTGCTAGAGAGCAACCCCTACATCCGTACCACCTATTATAAGTACAAGAACTACTGTAAGCGGATATTGAAAGAGGAACAACGTTTTGCAATTCGGTCCTCCATGAAATAGAGCGTGATCCAGATTTTGTTAAAAGTATTCTGTTTACTCATTTACAAAAGACGGTGTTTTAAATGTAAGGAACAACCACGGGCGGAGTGAAGAAAGCTCAGGGAAACAGTACTTAGAGATTCCCAACATAAATTTAAAATAAATCGGTTGGTGAGCATTTTGGGAACTAAAATTTTGGGCCCCGTTGAGTTACCTCAAAATTTAAATGAGTGCTCATTATTTAAACTTCTTTTCGGACCAACTTCGAGAAGTACTGGAAGATATCGATTTTCAAAACGCGTCGAAAAATGTGGCTTATGCACGATGGTGCCCCCGCCCACTACTCCAGAAATGTCAGGAGATATTTAAATAATACTTTTCCTGCTAAGTGGATTGGTCGCGGACCTGAAGCACCACAGGAATGGCCACCAATAAGACCCGATCTAAATCATTTAGATTTTTTCTATAGGTGATGTAAAGCAAAAAGTTTACAGTAGGTCAATCCCCATTGCAAACTTTTTAAGACAAAGAATAAAGATTGTGTTTGCGGAGTTAAAACAAAATGAGAGAAGTACAGAGGAAGTACAATTTCGTCAAAATAGTTAGAGCTTGTGTTCTTGTTGGTGGAAGACATTTTGTATAATTTCTACAGTGACATTTGTTAAGTTTGTTGTTACCAGTTTCTTGTTATTACGATTAAATAATGTTGTTTATCTGACATTGCATTTAATAATTTTAATTACCCAACGGTTTAAAGTAGAAAATAAAAAACATAGCAAGGTTGATACCCGAAATGGTAGATGTTCAGGGGCAGTATCTTATACTAAATCAATTTTCTCGGGAACGTGCTTATTATCGGTTATAAACTAGAGTAACTTTTTTATGTATTTAAACAAACTTTAAGAAAAAGTAATAAAATATGCATTTGGCCCACACACAAAAAAACCTACTGAAAAAATCGCTAGGCCACCCCTGTTATTTGATTAAAATAGCAACTAAAGATATCATCGTCAATTGTTGTTACACCTGACGGACATACATTGTGTACAAACTTTCAATAAAACGGCACCAGCCGTTTTGAAGAAAACAATAGAAGTACGTTCTTCCAAACTATCATAAAATATCCCGTATCTCTTTAATTAAGCATTTTAGGTTTATATTCCTACAGAATTTCCGTCCTAAAATGAAGTAATCTACCTCCCATATCAATTTAACACCATAACTTAGAAACACCCTGTATATATATATATATATATATATATATATATATATATATATATATATATACAGGGTGATCAAATGATCAAGGTGAAGTGTGCACTACTGCTAACTTTTTTATTATTGAAGCTACGAGGTCGGTTAAATTAGAGAAGTAGTAGTATTTCTTCCGCTGATTAACGTGGTGGTAACAGAAAAACAATTAATCATCGCGTTTCCGTGTTATTTTAAAAAATATTAATTTTCTTAAATGGAGCACCCTGTATACACACACACACACACACACACACACACACACAATATATATATATATATATATATATATATATATATATATATATATATATATATATATATTGTGTGTGGTGTGTGTGAGTGTGGTGTGCGTATGCTGTGCGTGTCATGTGGCGGCGTGTGGCGTGGTAAATTGCTGTTATGATGCGTGTGCGGTGTGTGGCGTGTGCGTGTGTCGTGGTGTGTGTGTGTGTGATCTGTGGTGTCGATTCATGTGCGTGATGGCATGTGTGATGGTAATGTGTGTGCGGTGTGTGTGTGCGTGTGCTGGTGTGTGTGGTGTGCGTGTGCTGTGGTGTCGTGTGCGTGTGCGTATGTGTGCGTGTGTGTGGTGTGCGTGGTGTGTGTTGCGTGTGCGTGTGCTGTGTGCGTGGTGTCGTGTGCGTGTGTGTCGTGTGCGTGTGCGTGTGTGTGTGCGTGTGCGTGTGCGTGTGCGTGTGCGTGTGCGTGTGCGTGTGCGTGTGCTGTGGTGTGCGTGTGCGTGTGCGTGTGTCGTGTGTCGTGTGCGTGTGCGTGTGCGTGTGCGTGTGCGTGTGCGTGTGCGTGTGCGTGTGCGTGTGCGTGTGCGTGTGCGTGTGCGTGTGCGTGTGCGTGTGCGTGTGCGTGTGTGCGTGTGCGTGTGCGTGTCGTGTGCGTGTGCGTGCGCGTGTGCGTGTGCGTGGGTGCGTGTGCGTGTGCGTGTGCGTGCGCGTGTGCGTGTGAGTGTGCGTGTGCGTGTGCGTGTGCGTGTGCGTGTGCGTGTGCGTGCGCGTGCGTGTGCGTGTGCGTGTGCGTGTACGTGTGCGTGTGCGTATTCGTGTGCATGTACCAATGTGTTTTTGTGGGTATCCCTTGTTTAGAAGAAACTATAAGAACTAGAAACTTGATAAGTGACGTGTGTTGGTTTGGTCGAACTTGTAATGCACAAAAAAAAATCTTTTTTTTCCTAAACTTTGGGGGTATGAAACAAATGGCACACTTGGAAGTCCCTTATGAACTAATGCTGGTTGTTTTGTTATTTATCTGGATTATTTGTTTTGTGTTACATCTTTTTATGCTTCTACAATTTTAATCAAGATTGGTATTGGAACGGCTAGTGGCATCACTTGTAACACTGCATACATAATTTAGTTGAAGTAGTTGAATTAAAAGTAGTTTTCTTTCTATTGCATTAAAGTTTGTTTCTCAAAAGAAAATTTTGTGGCAGCACTGTTTGCAGTTTCGCGATCCAAACAAATGTGTCTATTACTAACAATACATACAGGCTATAAGTAATGTATAATATAATGTTCACGTGTTGTGATTTTGTAGAAGAAGTAATTTAAACAATTCAACCATTACAATATTGCTAGTTATTGCAATATTGATTCACAGTAATTGGTAGTATGTATTTAAAACAATATAACAGTGTCCGTTGGCCACCAGAGCAATATTACAACTCGTTAAACATTTTAAAAGTTAAATTATACAAAAACTACACGATTCATCAACCTAAGTAATTATTTTTTTTAAAACATTCATGCCTTTAAATCAATTATTATTGTTATCAATTAATTAGGAGAGTTCATTTTTATTTATCAACTATGAAAAAACATTTCTGTGTAGGTCTACATGGTATAAAGGGCTATGAAAGGCACGCAACATGCTACAATATTAACCGTGCATTTAAGTCTATACAATGTGTGTAAACTTCTACACTGTCATGCGATATTTTGTTCCATAAAATTGGAAGCGCTTGAGTATTGAAAATTTTCAATTAACTGCTCTAATTATATAGGTAAACTTTATGAACAGCTTGACTGTATATTCAATTCTACATTCACTTAAACAAAATCGTACACCATACTTTCCAGTTAACGTAATGGAATAAATAATAGTAAGGAAGGGATTTATGTCATTGTTTGGCTAAATTGTAACTTCGATTATTTATGAGACAGATTCGGTAACATTGTGTTATTTATGAGGCGCTTAGAAATGGAATTAAATTAAGTCACAATAAAAGCATTTGTTTTTCCTACTCTTAGGATTTGTATGCATTTGCATGTTTTTCTTATAGTCACCAAACATATGCTAAATAAAATAGTTTAGTTAAAAATTATTATTAATTTTATTAAATTAAAATAGTTTAGTGTTTTAAAAACGAACGAATCACATGTGTGAATTTGAAAGTGCATATAATCGCATATTTTGAGGATTTTTATAAGTGCATGCATATTTGAGTACTCTAAGCCATAACTGCATATTTTTCTTCGTTTATCAATTTCAATGAATTTACATTTTTAAGTACCTGCTAAAGAAGAGTTTGAAAGTATAAATTGCAAATTATGTTTTTATAGGAACCTTAGCAAGCAAGTGGAAAATACCCATTTAAACAATAACAGCATACAAGGCTTTCTTAGAAAATAATACCTCAATTGCCAAAAAAAGTGTTTTGTAAAGCTCCATACCGTGTGCAAATATTCAAGGAAGCTACTCAAATATCACTGCCTCCAGAGCCATTATTAACACGTTGGGGTACTTGGATTCAAGCAGCAGAATACTACGAACACAATTTACAAATAATAAAAACAATACTTAATAAATTTAATAAAAATGACGCAGACTGTATCGAAAATGTACAAAAAGCAGTAGTCATAAAGGGAATCCGAGAAGACTTGCTATTTATTTTATTGAATTTTGAATGTATGGCGGAAACAATTACGCAATTAGGATCTCAGGGATATCCAATTCAAGATTACATAAAATTAATTAATTAAATAGAAATTTCACTTAATGACGTATGTGGTTCGCAAGAATTAGCCGTAAAACAAAAACTGGAATATGTTTTAGAAAAAAATAAAGGTTTTCATTTACTAAAAGAAATAATTGACGTATTACGTGGTCAGCACCAAATTAGTGAAGAATTAAACCGCTACACGCTAATAGAACTAAATAACTTTAAGTACGCCCCTGTAACTACTTGTGACGTGAAAGGAGCTTTTCGAAGTATAAAAATATATTTAGTGACAAAAGACAAAAATTCACCTTTGAAAATTTAGAAAACTACGTAATTGTTAACGTTAACTGTAGTTCTCACCTGTAAATTATTTTTATACTACCGTACGTATTTTGTTTATCTAAGAAAAATTTTACCTGCATATCTTGTTTAATAAAAAATTTAAACGCATATTTGTGCTTAATATCGACTTTAACTGCATATATTCCAAATTTTAGCAGCATATTAAACTGCATATTTCACTAATTTTAAGTGCATAAATGCATGCAAAAAACCAAGTTGTAGGTTTTGCATATTTTTAGTGATATTAATTTAATTTTCTAGATAATGAACTTGAACCGTAATTCATTTGCATTTGCCTTGTTATTTGCAAATTGTCCTCACCCCCATCTACGATTTGGGGTGTGAATATTAAAGGGTTACATTTAAATGTTATTTGTGCCTTAAAAACGTCTGTGAAGGAAATCATTAGATCAAATAAGAGTCAACGTAAACATTATGTAAAGATATACTGCATTGTATCTAATCCCATGGCAAATAATAGATTTCCGAATAATGAGTAATCACCATACAGTTGAACGTTAATTGAAAATAAAATATTTTGTAGCTAACTGCTTCACCATCGTCACTTGGAGTTACTATTTAATTGTTTATCTTGATATACAAATTTCTATAGAACTATTAACTCACTAGTGTGAGATTATTTTGAGGCACTGGCACTTTTATAAAAGTTGAATTTGGTTCTAAATATTGTGTTAAATGAATATGAGTGTCGAATTTGGAGATTTGAGACAGTTGCTACGTTTTTCTGGGAAATTTCAAGACGCGTGAATGGATGGCTTAGTATTTGCGTTAGGTCCATTTCAGATATTGTGCTCGGGGAAGTCACGTGACATGTAAACCCTTAGAGAGTGGTACTGAATCGTAAGTATTGCTTTCCAATGTTTCAATTTATACATTGTTTTGTCACCGTGAATAACGCTTTTGCAGCTGTAATTTCGTATGAAATAGATGTAGGTATTTTAATTAATTTTTAATATTAGTAATAATAATAGGTAGTAAAATTTGATTAGGAAGCAAGTAAACGTGTTCTATGCCCAACTTGCTAATCGCATAAAGCGGTATTTAACGCACTTTTAACAAATGTGTTTACATATTGATCTCTACGAAAGGCACTGACCAACGTTGAATGTAGTATATAAAATCAAATGATTACTTTTAGAACACTATTCCCAAATAAATCGAAACAAGAAATAAGCAACGTGTTCATGCTTGCTTTTGTGTGCGGCACTGAAAATGGTAGCATTTAAAGGCGAATTTACCGGTGAAAAGTGTCCATGTCGCCTGCGCACTCTTTCGCGCGTATGACATAAGCTCTACGAAATATATATGTAACAGTAATTTTAGGTATCCTTAAAATGGTGAGCATTTGATTCTCCTTTATAAATGTCATTGTTCGTATTGTAAAGTTTACTTAGACATTAAGGATAATCAAACCTTTCTGTTTAGACAATAAGATTAAATAGGGATATTTAAGCTAATGAAATTCTTTTTTTTTATTGCTTCGTTGAACTAGTCAAAGTAACGTTTTTGCAGAATTGGTTAAAAGATAAACTATTCAATTTCTCGTTTATTTAAGTTATGATAGCTTTCGCTTTACAATATTAAGGTAAGGCTTCATTAAAGTGAAATGTCAATCTACAGTTTTAACGAGAACCAACGTTACATTATTAGATTACTTTGTTTTTTTAACTGTATAAAGGATCGTACAGTTTAATAATAATAAAGCTTTTGACATTTTGGCTATGATCATAACGATTGATCTAGTAATTGTTTATTTTGGGTTAGACTGAATATAAAATTTAATTTCTTGGATTTCATTAGTTTTATTAAATATACCATATCGGTCTTAGTCTCCGAGGCAGTTTATCGCAATATTTGTCACTATTTGTTTTTTACAGATAAAAATAAAAGTCATTTTGCGTATTATGACGAACCCTCACATCTCCAGTGTAGTTAACCGGCATCGTGCTTAATTTGTAAGAACTACACGGCGCTAGCGCGGTTTGATCGTGTAACTTAATGCGCACATACACACTTACCTTGAAGTACAGTGTGATATAAGCTCGAATTTGGAGATAGCTATATCTATGCACAGCATATCCTAATAATTTCGTCGTGCAAGTCTGATTCCCGTGCTAGCAATTACAGAAAAACCGCTCAACGTTTTTTAGACCTGATTTTGCTAATTCATAGCACACCAAACCTCGACCTCGTCCGGGTGACCCATACTTGGTGAAAAGAGAATAACAACATTTTTAAGGTATACCGATATGATTGTCTGTGATTACAGGAGAAACGATTTAACTCTTTTCAAATCTGTTTTTGTGTTGACCTCAACTGGGTGACTCCTTCTGGGTCAAAGATGCACGTTAAAACAGCTTTTCAACGCATAACGGCATTGACTTACACACATAACCTATTCCTTAAAAATTGAGGTTAAAAGTCGGTGTCCGTGTCTACGATTACAGGATAATCGGCGTAATTCTTGTTATATTTGTTTGCATCCCCTACTTTAACTTCGATCGAGAGACAACTTCAGAATCAAACGTGACATTTTTAATTGGTCACCTTTGGAAATACGGCTTGTATTCAATAGCATATGCATATAAATATATATTTATATATATATATATATATATATATATATATATATATATATATATATATATATGTATATTTGTATAGGATTGGTTGATCGACCACGTTTCAGCAAACCCTCATTTGCCATCTTCAGGTCACTAACAATCTTGTTCTGCTTCGTGTTATTTCAATTGAACTTTTGTCTGCCATGTGTTCCTTGTTAAATATAATTTTGATCATTTTCACTTTCTCTACTTTCTCTTTTCCGTTTAGGCGGTTTTTGGAATGAATTCCATAAGAGGTCTTCTGTGTGTTGTTGGTTACCGGTTTTTTATTTAATACCAATATTAAGCAGTTTCTTCGCCTCCTCTCGGGTATTTAGGCTAGTCTTATCAAAGTTAATATTGTGTAATGCCGTTGGAATATGTTGTGTTAAAGACGAGGTAATGCTGTTTATCTTACTGCTAAGCGGTGTTCTTCCAGCCTAACACTGATTTGTATGTTTAACCGTTGTACGTTTGGTTACGGTCTTCACATAAAATCTCGTATATCCCTTGAATATATCCGTTGATTACGGTTTCTGGGTTAGGGCACCATCTTTTCATAGTCTTAAATATCGTTTTGATGTTGTGTTTCTTTTTAATTCTGCTAATCCGGTCTGTGTTCCCTTCTTGCACAGTAAGACTACTTTGTTCTTTCTCTTTTTCTTCTTGCTCTTTCTTACTCAATTAGTCCGCTTTTGGATATTTTTCCGTGAATCCGTTTTGTAATAAAGCTGACTTTAGTGTTTTGACTTCTTCCTGCATCTTATGATAGTCGGCCAGCCGCTTGGATCTCCTAATTAGCGTTTTGACCATGGCGAGTAAACAAGGGCCATTCTTATTTATATTTAATTTAGCGAAAATTCACTAAAACCAATTTACCGATACATTTTAATTTTTAAATACGTTTAAAACATGTAAGGCCTGCTTACGATAAAATATGTAAATTGACTTTATTTACATTTTGATTTATCTTGCACTCAAACATCGACTATCACTAATTTAAACTGCGCGCGCGTGTGTGTGTGCGTACCTAACTAAATCCTTTTTTCTGTTATTTTACTACAACAGCTTTTACATTTTTTTGTGTTTCTGAATAGTATATTTGCATAACAAATAATTTTTGAATCTATGTTTTGCGCCTACTGGAAAAGTTGAACTTTATTTGAGTAAAACTTTATTGGTGCTAGATTGGCATTACTTTCAGTTGCAGTAATCTACATGCTTGGGATTGTAAGTAAGTGTTGAAATTTCCCATGGAATTATTATTGTAAGTATTAGAATAGTTTAAATATTAGTTTTAATTACATATATTTGTTTAGTTGAAAAATAAAATGGAGAAGGTTTACTTAATGCAACTAAAACACGGCTATAAACTAAAATTATGTATATTGAATTTGATTTTATTTAAAGTGGTTATTGATTAATATTTAACGTACAAATTTCAATTTGGAGCTTAACCATCTGCCACAAGGACCATGGAACGTGTTTGAGATTTTATATGTAAAAGGGATGAGACAATTATTTGTTAGCCAAAGGAAATTTAATGCAATGAAACTGTTAAATTCGTGAACTTACTTTGAGGTGGTAGTAACAAAGCACAAAGTAGTAAACATTTATTATAGGAGAATTTAATTAAACTTTATCAAGCAAGGTTACGTGGAAGATTCTGATTGATTTACGTTACGTTACTGAAATTGTAGACTGACGTAAATAAATTCCTATTTATAATTTGTACAGGGTGAATCAACCATAGAGTAAAGTTCATTATCTCATTTGTTTCGAGAATTACGCAAAAATGTTAAATATAAAAGTTTTAGAGAACATTAAGGTGCACAGTTCAAAATAAATTTTTAGTATATCAAAAAAGCGTGGCGAATATAACATAAGTTTTCTTTAATGGAACACCATATTTTTAATTTATTTTTAGATTCTACATGAAATTCTATAACTTTTTTGTTAATAATGTCATATACTTAATCCTAGTAGTTTTTCTAATATTTTAATTTTTTTAGAAAACAATCACTTTTTACCCTTATAAAAAACTGACAGTGATGCCATTGTTTTTGAAGATGGAATACACATACTTGTTACAAACGTTCTATGAGTATGGTAAAAAATATATATGTAATAAATTTGAGTTAGATACTACAGGGCGTTCAAAATAAATTTATACATATCGACTTCAGCTCAAAAAATTTCGACTTTTTAAATGGTACACCTTGTATTTTATTATATTTTCTGATAGCTTTTATAAAACTCCCCAACTTTTATTGAGTATGTAATATACCTAGTTTTAGTACTTTGCGATTTATTTAGATTTTTTTAATTTTTGCCCTTGCTTTTATTACACCTTAAACCATGATTAGCTAAGGTATGTCTATATAGACATGCCCTTAGCTTTGACCAGTGAATCAAACATGAATTGAGCGCGTGACGTCACAATGTGGCAAGACTTCAAATCACAACCAACCCAACGTTCTTTTCATAGTCTTGCCACGTTGTGACGTCACACACTCAATTCATGTTTGCTTCACTGATCAGAGCTAAGGACATGTCTATATAAACATGCCCTTAGCTACTCATGGTCTAAGGTATAATAAAAGCAAGGGCAAAAATTAAAAAAATCTAAATAAGTCGCGAACTACTAACACTAGGTATATAACATACTCTGTAAAAGTTGGAGGATTACATAAAAGCTATCAGAAAATATAATAAAATAGAGAGTGTGCCATTTAAAAAGTCGATATTTTTTAAGTTAAAGTAGTCAATATGTATCAATTTATTTTGAGCGCGCTGTAGTATCTAACTCAAATTTATTTACATATATCTTTTTTTCCATCCTCATAGAACTTTTGTA
Source organism: Vesta saturnalis (assembly GCA_036346205.1). Lineage (NCBI taxonomy): Eukaryota > Metazoa > Arthropoda > Insecta > Coleoptera > Lampyridae > Vesta > Vesta saturnalis. The sequence goes on from JARFJB010001043.1 coordinate 1,656,958, forward strand.
CCAAATAAGTGTATTCCATCTTCAAAAACAATGGCGGCACTGTCAATTTTTTATAAGAGTAAAAAGTAATTATTTTCTAAAAAATTAAAATATTAGAAAAACTACTAGGTTTAGGTATATGATATTATTAACAAAAAAGTTATATAATTTCATGTAGAATCTAAAAATAGATTAAAAATATGGTATTCCATTAAAGAAAACGTATGTTATATTCGCTACGCTTTTTTGAACCACCCTGTATACTCAAAAATTATTTTGAACTATGCACCTTAATATTCTATGAAACTTTTATATTTAACGTTTTTGCGTAATTCTCAAAACAAATGAGGTAATGAACTTTACCCTATGGTTGACTCACCCTGTACATTCAATCTTTGACAAATTAGCTTAAATATTTATTTTATGACTTCAACTTCAAAGATTTATTAATTTTCAATGAACTTGGATTCATGTTCTTAAAACAAACCGTTTATCAGAAATCTTAAAAACATTGCTGTTATCCGGTCAACCATTTTCTTCCAGTACATTGCTACACCTAGGTTGGCTTGAATTGCCGTTAACTAACTTCCTATTTTCTGTGGAACTTGTATACAGGCGTTTTTTTATATATGAATGCACTTGAAACTTCATTGCTTTCTTAAGTGCAATTTTATAATTTAGAAATTAATTTGAGCTTTATAATTATTTTCCTATTTATTACCAAATTGATCTCGTATTTTAATATTTTATATGATTCAAACTTTTTCGTATCGTAACAGAAGGCAATGTTTTGAATTTATTTCATATTAATTTTTTTAAGTTGCGCAAGGATATTGATTAGCGGATTGCTTCATTTATCTGAATCAGTGTTTATAGAGATCAAGCAAGTAAAGAGGGATTGCTCTTAATCACATTTGTTTCAGGTAAATGGACCTTGCAATAAAATCACCGTCAGGACGTACCTTGACCAGTTTATAAATAGTCTTCTCATATCATAATGTCCAACTCATGTTTTTGCGCAGTCTAGACACTCATCTTCCCTAGTATCAGCGTTTCCATATACTGCTTTACAATATTAACGCTGAGAACTACTGTTAAAGCCACTCAACCTTCGTTCTAAAATTGGTAGGTTTCATGTTCCGTTTGTTTGAATAGCACAAACAAAAGATTAATCCTCCGAAATAGTGAAGAATCGCACACTAAATTGTAAACAAACCTTGAAAATAGATAAAGGAACGTAAGTGCCCGATAAATAAACGATTACTTAAAAAATTTGCATTTTTGGATTTTGGGTTTGGTGTCAGTGAAGCTGGTCCGACCGAAATAAGATGTTAGAGAAACTTACACCAAACTGTAAATGAACCACTGACCTGGTAAACCAGCGATAAGTTGTCATAAACCCAACTGGAGTGTCCAGAAACTCACACTAAATCGTAAACAAATGTGCTGAGAAGACGCACAACGTATTGTAATGGAACACTGGAAATACAAATGTAAACAACAGATAAACTATCGATTGCCATAAATAAAAGGGAATATTTTAATTTTTGGATTTGGCTGTCGCGAAGCTGGTCCGACCCAAAGGGAATGTCGAAATAACGTTCAACAAAGTGTAAACAAGCGAAGAGTTTGTTTTATTTTTACACACGTATAGTGTAACATTATGACAACTTGGTTTGAAGTTTTAAAATTTAACCACGTTCTTGGTTTTAAAGGTCCATCGTACGAAAATGGGGAATTTAATTAAATAAGCAAATGCTCTATACACGTTTGAAGTGTACGAGGAAGGAGATGAGTTATTCACATTCTATGTATTAACTTTCTCTTATATTAAAAGAAATGTGAAAACAAGTTGTCTCTCATATAGTTAAGAAAGTATTTTAAATGTTATTGTCTAATTCTTGAAAATAATAGAACTATGCACAAATGTAGAATTTTAGATACCACTTTAAAATTGAGCAAGAAATAAGTATGGCGCTGGCGGAACCAACATTTAATAAATATATTTGCGAATATTTCACCATTTTAATTAACGTAGTATTACAGATTTTCACCATTTAATAACCCTGTAATACAAAATAGTGTTATATAAGAAATATAAAAAATTAAGTGTGTCTAATGTGCCGTATTATGTGTTAATTGGGATAAACAGTTACATGTCAAATAGTTTAAATAAGTTTAATTATACCTAATTAATGACTTTAACGTTTTAATTGATTTTGCATATTACAAATACTTATGTAATATGTACTGTATTGTTTAATTATTTCAAATTCATCATGCGTTTATATTTCAGTATTTACTTTTTGAACTTGTTTTAATGACTATTTAAAAAAAATTTATTTTATACAAACTATTTATTTAAAAACAATTATATATTTTCATTTACGACCATTAACAATACAATTACTATATTCTAAGGTAGTTACGCTGATTAATTGTTGGTTTGTACAAGGTTTTACATTAACTGTGCTTACAAACAATTAACAATTGTATGCACAACTCACAAATTGGGTTTAGTTTGACAACACTCTTTTATCTGATTTAAATGTACAATTAATTTATTAAAATTAGGTTTATTTTTCTGAGGAATTATTAATGCTACATACAATAATGACACAGAACAGAACAGCGAATAAGTAACCTAAAATTCGAACACACCTCACACTTCATTCCAAGCAGGGTCCTTATGGAGGTAAGTCCACAAATCAATAATTTAGACATCGAAACTGTGCTATTCGAAGATCGCCTTTCAAATCTTAGACACATAGTTTAAACGTTATTTCAATTAAAACAAGGGTGAAGTCAAAATAAAGTAAACAGATACAGTGAGCACGTAAAGTCTGGAAAAACGTCAATCAAAAATTTGGATTTTATTTTTTGTTGTTATACATTTTATAACTTTATTTTTCAAACCAGTGGGCCGATTTTCAAATTTTATTAATTTTTTGGTAGGTAATTACTTCTCTCTTAAAAAAAATTAAACAGGTGGAATCTTTTACAAAACCTCCGGGATGGTAGTGGAAAAACTGGAACCATGCTTTTTTCTTAATTTTTGACTCACCCTGTGTATTAGTCGAGCAATGGTGTAGAAAATGCTTACACTCTCTATGAAAGACGCTTCTTTTACGAGCATTTTGTTTTTTATTCATTAATTTATCTCTAATTTATCCGAGCTGTGTCATCAGTTAATTGATAAAAAAATGTTTTAGTGACTAAAATTACATAAGATACCTCAGTTAATTTCAAAGCTAGGGGACGTGGAAAAGGTCCCAAATTATTGTCCGAATATCGTGCTGCTAGAGGAAATTTCGTTGTAAATTATGGAGAATGGAATATTCCTGAATGGTGAACTATCTTATTTACGGATGTATCAAGGTTTTGCATTAACATGGTTGATGAAAAAAAAGTAATAGACAGAAGGACTTGTGAAACACTTTAATAACAGAATTCGAAAGTGTTAATGGTGGGTCGATTATGGTGTGGGACTCTAGTGAAGGGAAAGACACCTCTTCATGTTTTTCCGGTGAGGCGATCGATGACAGACCAAATCTCATTGACATTTTAGAGCGGTATGTCTTACCCCATGCACAGTTATTGAGCAATAATTTTATATTGATGCAGAATAGTGTCCGACCACACACCGCAGCAATAGTGCTAAACTTCTTACATTAGCCTGCGAGAAACCCCCATATGAACCTTATAGAATATTTGTGGAATGTCTTGCAGACATGGCAGATGCATTAGTGGAAGAATGGGATCGTATACCAATGGAAACGATAAGAAACTTAGTTTTCAGTATTGTTAGAGTTGCTAGGAGAGGCAATGCACGGCATTAAGCAGTTACCCAGTTTATAATTTTGTGTATAATAAAAAAGTTTTTTAAAATTCCGTATCACTTTGTTTCACTACAACCATTTCTGGATAAATTCAGTGTTTGTAAATCGATGGCCGTCTGCAGCACCATAGACATTAATCACAATGATTAACAATATAAATTTGGTTCTTATACGGCGAGCAAGCAACCGCGGTAAAATAAAAAATATAATTTCCGAACTACAAATTTATTTACATGTTAAATACATAAAATGTTTGGCTATGAACCGCACTGGTTAATTACAAAAACTCTACTACTGACTAAAAAAACAATCCCGTTGCGTCCAAAGTAAGAATATCTACTCCTAATAGAGGGGTTGTGCCACTGAGATACCATTAACTTAGTACGCCAAGGGCCACAAGTAAGGAAGCGTCGTTTCATCGTCAATGATAGCCAACGCACCTACCTTAAGTAGATTCCCTGAAGATTGGACCCACTTTTGGCGTTTTTGAAGTTCTGCCAGCACTTCTGTATCGGCAGGTAACGGACACAATGGCCGTCAGTTCATTACAGACTCTATCTGAGCAAGTGCCGTCACAAGAGATTCATACGTAAGATGCGCTGTACCGACTATCTTATATAACATAGACTTTATTGTTTTTATATTAGATTCCCACAGACCTCCAAAGTTGGGCGCTCCAAGCGGAATAAACTTCCAAGATATGCTCTCACTTGCCGTGTATTTGAAAATCGCGTTTTGAACTTCGTCACTCTTACAGGTGTCTCTAAGTCTATGGGCTGGGGCTACAAAATTCGTGCCATTATCGGAAAACATACATTTTGGTTTACCCCTACGAGCTATAAATCGTTTTAACGCCTGCAGAAGGCATTCTGCAGATAAACTCGTGAGCAACTCGGGATGAATGCCTTTAACGGACATGCAAACAAATAAACAAACGTTATTTCAAAAATTTTGTATTGCGGTTGAAACTGTTTTTTTTTTCAAAATAGGATCATCAAGGTGGCAACAGTGAAACATATTCATTTGCAATCTATAATACAGGAGATTTTCCATTTGCACCTCATTTCGCTTTGAGTGTGAACAAATGCACTTGACATATTCTCTTTTTATTTTCTTACATAATGCAATCCCACTTATTGGCCAACAGCGATTGCGCATTAGTGACTGAATTTGATGAGCACCGCAGTGAAACCTTTTATGAATATCTATAGCAATTAACTTAGTATACCCGAAGTCCGCATGCCTCAGTCTACCACCTACCCGTAAAATATCCAGAAAAACGTCTAATTCACGTAATAAGTTATTTCCGATACGCTAATGTGACTTACTTTTTAAAACGGTAATTTCTGCTGCGAAAATTTCCCTTTGTGCCATTTTAATCAAAGTATTTAACGAGGTATTTAATTCCCTTACGCTTAAATTGCCGAGATCGCCTTGGTGTTTAGATCGCAGTTTGTTGGTGTAGCGAAGGATGAATACTCAGGTTCTCTGCAACTTCGCCAGCGACGAAAACTTATTGAGCATCGATTGCAAGAAGTCGTTTCGCGAGATGCAAGTTAGAGATACACTGATTGTTTTTAATTCAAGCAATGGCTGTTCCTGTTGGTCATTACTTTGATATTTCCGTTGGGAGGGAGTTGATTGCAAAATATTTGGTCCATGGAACCATAAGGGATTGTTTTTTAACTCATCTATGGATGTTCCATGGGATATAAGATCAGTGGGGTTGTCCTAAGTGTGCACATATCGCCAGTTGCGGGGTTCTGTACATTCTGGTATAACGGCAAAGCAATTCGCCACAAATACTTTGAATCTAGTGAGTGTGGATCTAATCCATGCCAGCGTTATTTTCGAATCGGGCCAGTAACAAAATCTAGAAATTTCCAGTTTCGTAGACTCCCTAACCCTTCTGACACAGCCGCACTTAATTCCAAATACGGTAGCGTTTGTTGGTTTAAAGGCGCCACTTTGGACCTGGAGCACAAAAGCCTCGCAATCACACAGTCCGTTCGAATGCTTTTGACATATATGCAAGCACCGAACGAGCGACAGCTTGCGTCTGACAATCCATAAAATTTCATTCAGTCTGGTGCGCGATCTCGATTGTTTGATCCCAATCGGTCCTACATATCCAAATTTTTTGGATTAAAATTTTTCCACGAATGACTACTAGATATACAAGACCCAAAGGATTAAATAGTTGTGCGACCGCTGCTAATACATTCCGATTTGTTAAAGTGCAAGTGTTCATTACTGATGAATACTTATACGTTATTACGTCGGGTTTAGTTTCCCATTTCAACCCTAGCGCCTTTACGTTGGCTGGTTCTTCCATGGGAATTGTAAAAAAAATGTCTGGCAGTTTGAGCGTCGGGTATAACGGATGCGTGGGTTGACATGAACTTTCGCAAGGGTATGCTCGCTTCGATCAGTATATTTGTAACTTGCTCGGGCAATACAATTACTTCTTCTAGAGAGCTGCCACCGGTCAAATAGTCGTCGACATAGAAGTCGTTTAAAATGCCATGAGCTGCGGAAGGAAATGCATCAGCATTGCTTACTGCAATGTGCTGTAAGCACTTCGTGGCAAGATAGGAAGAAATTTTCATGCCGTATACTAGGGTATTCACAGCGTAAGCTTGTACCATTTCTGACTAATATTCTCGCCACAAAATGCATTGAAACAAGCGTTAATTTCGATCAACTGAGAAGGGTGGAAAACAAGTCTCTTTGAACCACTGGCCCTAATAACTGGAAATCGTTCATTGAAGTATTTGTATTTGTTTTGGCACTTCCGTCAAACACCACGCGAATGCGCGTAGTTATGGCGTGCGGTCGAACAACCTCAAAGTGAGGCAAAAAATATTTCACTTGGTTAATTTCATTTTTTGGTAATGGTGACATGCTGAACGTATTCGTGCATAAACTCCTTGTACATAACCAAATTTTCGGGGTTTTTTAATAACCGCTTTTCTAGGGATAGAAACCTACTCTAGGCACCCGAATAGGAGTTCCCTAACTTAATGATGTTTGAGTTGTACGGAATGGTTACTACATATCTCCCTGTTTTATCCCGCGAAATCGTGTTTATAAAGTGTTCTTCCGCCAACCTTTCTTCAGCAGATAAAAGGGACAATTTTGATCGAGGCAGTATATCTTCCATCTCACAAAACTTATGCAATTTTTCGTTTAGATCGTTATTGGACACGCACATATGGGCAAGCGCAATTCGTGGACGTGTATGGTGTTCCGGACCGAATTGGTGACCGAATACACCCACGAGTACATAGCTCAAAGTCGTGTTTTGCAGTGGAGGAAGATATATACCAAGTATAATTTACTATCGCAGACAATGTCATAAAAGCAGGATGTCCCTATTAGAAAATCAATTTCACTAGGCACGTGAAACCTTTTATACGCAAGCTTGATGTGTGAGGGGATGTTCAATGATTTTACATCAAAGGCGGTCGTAGGAATTTTTGGCGTGATTTTTAGCATAACTAGGCAATTAAAATGTGTGGCATAATTACTATGTATTGATTTTATTTGGAACCACGCGCGTTTATTAATTTTTATTATATTTGAATTTATACCAGCAATAGTCATATCAGTATCAAAAACAGGTAAATTTAACCTTTTTAATAAATTCGTAGTTATTATGTTGTGCATGAAACCACTATCGAATAAGCAACGCACCGTATGAAAATTATTTTCTGAATCTTGTACGTACACTTCTGCAATAGCACGAAAGATTATGGATTCAATTGAACCCTGGCACGTCAGTGTTGGGGCGGGTAATTGGGTATCAATGATTGATGACTCACTGGTATTTGTCACAGGATGCGAGGTTGACGGCTGTTGCTGTTTAAAGGTTTTGGGAAAGTGAAACAGAGTATGATGAGCCTTTTTGCACTGCCGACAAGTATGTTTAGACGTACAACGTTGCTTAAAGGGATGTCTTAAACTATTACAACATAATTGTAACTATTTTATGAGGTTAAAGTGACGATCCGCGTCCAACGCCAAAAATTGTGAACATTGACTAACATCGTGGTCAGATTTACACATGCCACATTTTACAGTACGATCTTGGGATGCGATCAAAGTTACGGGTCGCGATTTGAACTTGTTGCCACCTACACTTTCGTTTTTACGGGTATTGTTACTATCAAAACTTGTATCCGCAAGGAACTGAACGCTTTTTTGCAAAAAGGCAACAATTTCATCGACAGTAAGAACCCGATCTGGATAATGACGCCTTAATTTTTCTTTCGTTTAGTTATCTAATTTTGTATATAATATCTGAGTAAGTACAGCGCCTGTTAATTGATCAGTTGGTATGTTTAAATTACGTAAGCAAAGCAAATCCCTGTTTCAATTATCGGTAAATTGTCTCAAGTTAGCTACGTTTTGATTTGTTAGGGATTTCAAATCCAGTACATTTTTTATATGTGATTGTACAATTTGCTTTGGTTTATCATACCGTTCCTTAAGAATTTCTAGAGCAATTGCGTAATTTTCGTAGTTACCTTTAACCCGCTAACGGCATCGGCAGCTTCGCCGGTTAAGCATGATTTAAAGTAGGTTAATTTCTGCACAAACGAAATATCGTGCTTATCAACGATCGAATGAAAGCTATCCCTAAATGCAACATACTCGCTTAGATTACCACCAAATGTCGGCAAATTGAATTTAGGTAATGCCTGAGGAATCTCCAAAAACCCGCTTGAAGGTAAATATAAAACCTACCAGTTTACGCACCTTTTCGAGAAATTCGTTTAAAGAGGACAATTGGGTAATATCCTAAGATTTTTCTACCAACTCCACGTATATTTCCTCATATTATGCTCTAGCGAGGGCAAAGATGCGGTCTCGTATTTCAATTCGCGCAAAAGCGATTCGTCTAATTGCGGGGGCAGATCCTCAATTTCAGTAATCTTTTGAATGGAATCTAATTTCGATACTGTACTAGTTGTTTTAATCATAGCCCTAGTAGCGCTTTTTTCGTTCGTCATCTTATCAAATGAATGCGTATGAATCTCATAGCGGTATACCTAATAAATAACAATGAAATTACTTACAGTAAGCCGACTTCCAATCCGATGGACTGTAATAAGTTGTTTCAGCACGCAGTGGTATGTCCGACTGGAGATGTCCGTTGCCCTACAGATGCGTTGAAGATTCTTAACTGTAGATTCAGCCGACTTGTTGATAATTGTCACCGCGATTTAATTTATGATATATTTTTAAATCCGTCTCGAAGGACCATTTAACTTTTGTAAATCGATGGCTGTCTGCAGCACCATCGACATTAATCACAATGATTAACAATATTAATAACCGAACTACAAATTTATTTACATGTTAAATACATAAAATGTTTTGCTATGAACCGCTCTGGTTAATTACAAAAACTCTACTACTGATTAAAAAAAACAGAAAACAATAGCGTCCAAAGCGGGAATGTCTGCACCAATGAGATGCCATTAACTTAGTACACATTGAAATTTCTGAGTGAGATTAAAATGATTACTTTTCTAAAAATTCTAAATATTTGCACAGCAAGTATTAAATGGCTCTTCTTGCATTTTTACATATTGAATAGATTCTAACTTAAGCTGGATTTTGGTAATTATACAAATGCCTGTCAATAAAGTCAATATTTTGGAATAACTACTCATACTTGTGATTCATTTTACCTAATTACTTAACATATTCAAAGAAACACAACCATTTAGAAAGTCAGTAGTACGAAAGGATTCAGCAAAAATGCTGTAATTCGGATAGAGATAAATCAATGAATAAAATAAAATGAAGTGCTCATAGAAGAAGCGTCTTCCATATAGAATGTAAGCACTTTCTATACCATTACTTGATTAACACACATGATGAGTCAATAATTAAGAAAAAACATGGTTCGAGTTTTTCCACTACCACCCAGGAAGCTTTGAAAGAATTTGCACCTCTTTAGTGCTTTTTTAAAAGCAAAGGAATCACCTATCAACGAAAAAAAAATTTTTTAATCAGCACACTGGTTTGAAAAATAAAAGACATAAAGTAAGATCAAAAATCAAGTGCGTTATTTTTTTGAACTGAGTGTCCCAAGATACCAGAAAAAAAAAACCACTTTAAAATTTTAAATAGAACACCCTGTATATTATTGCATTTTTAGATTCCTCATAAAAATCTAAAAATATTTTATGTAAAATATTGTTTTCTACCTCGAATAGTTTTTGAGGCAATGAAAGTCTTTGAATAGATTAAAATGTTTGATACACATTGAAATAATTTTCATATTTCTTATCAGAGTTTTTCATCAACTCTTTCTAACGGTGATCGTATACTGGATACGGTATGTTAAATGTTCAAACTGACTTGTCATTCAATTCTTGGCAGTAAAATAAAACAATGAAGAACAACAACAATAACAATAGTACCACTGATATTAAACTGCAATAATAGTTCGATTGAACTGGAAGATCTGAACAACGGACATATTCGCCATAGCACAATACATTGTGAACATTGCTATTCAGATAATCGTTTATTAATGGGTATTATTAAGCAACTCCAAATCATGTATTAACAGGTTATATTAATAAACCATTTTAAATGGAATTTATCGAAAGCGATGCGTTGATTTGTATAAAACAGCTAACAATAAACGCATTGAGTCACTGTGGCGGGAACTATCAGAAAAAAATTTAAAAATTCTGTACTTTTATTACGAGATGGCAGTCTGGTGGATATAAAGTTTTCACTTTAAAAAAAAACATGAAAATGCAAAAATTAGGGATGTGTATCTAAGTCTTTCTCACTCACTATCGATCAGGAAGACCAGCCAGTTTAGACGATAAAGTATTAACGCTGGAAGTGACAAAAAGATATGAAAATTAGCATTTCCAGATATATTTCTCAAAAATCAATTGATTTTTACCGACCCAGAATTGAAAATTTGCACTCTGCATGGGAAAAGGTTATTAATAACGAGAATTGATTAAAAAAGTATTTAAGTTTAATGTAAAAAAACAGCGTTACTTTCCGGTCCTATTTTCAATTACCCTTATTATAGTTTATAGTCCATTGTATTTGATTGTTGCTGTCTACATTACGGCTGATTGATTATTTTGCCAACCGTCTATGATGGCCTCTAAAGTTGTGGAAAAATCAATTTTCTTAAATGATCAAAAGCTAAAAATAATACCGCAAGTACCCGGCCATAGCGTTTGATTTACACATGGTGTTCACGACACCAACTCTACCACGGTTTATGGTTTTTTCAAATAGAATATTTACGAAGGTACATATGTGCAGATTAACTCAAACAATATTTTAAAAATATTTTAAAATATACATGGTGTCCAAGAAAACCGTGCCATATCAAGGTTGTACACATTTAAATAAAACATCTCATTTATTCTGATAGTTTTAAAATATAGTTAATAAGACCTTTCAAAAATGTATAAGGTATCACTGCAGTAAATTTTAAAGTTTCAAAGATATTTCAATGTTTATTAAACAAAAATCACAAAAATGAAGACCGTGTACAAGATGCCAATACACATTGGTGTGTGCTATTGAGTGGACTTTTAGTTTTTATAATGGATTTTAGGTATTAAACTGTGAATTTTTTATTTTTTATCTTTATATAAATTTATACGTTTCGATAAGAATTACTATAATTAACATAAAATTTGTGTTTTACCTTAATGATCTGTTGGTTACTGCAACTACTTGTTTGTTATTATACTTATACATTTTCTCTTGATAATGACACATGTATTGAAAAATGCAGAGAATTGAATAATTATAAAAAAGAAATTGTGGAATTATTGGTATTTAAAACATTAGTGCTATTAATTTGTTTTTTTTTTTTCATTAATGTAACAAGAGTTAAATTAATCAAGTTACTAAAAACTTAAATTTAGCCTACTGTTGAAGTATGTCTCTTAATGTATAATGTATAGGTATAGGACACGTTTATTCAGCGATAACATAACTATAAAAAATATTGTTAACCTTGTTTTTCATACCCAAAAGGTTAAGCTTAAAGCACACACCGCACTAAGTTTTAAGAAAATATATGTTGTGTGTATTTCTCCAACTTGATCGGTAAGTTAACAAACATTTTAATTTGGACAATTATTGAAATATTTGTGATTTAAATGTCTCTAAAGCTATGACTTTTAACATGTTCTTACCTTAAATACTTTCGAACTGACTCCTTAATGAAAGTAAAAGTGAAAATATACAAAAGTATCATTTCAGAGCGTTCCATAAAAAATAATGATTAAAGAACTTCGATTTAAACATGAATAATTTGACCAAGCATTAGCAATATCTCGAAAATTATAGGATTTAGGTATAGGACATGCTTAAAAAATTTAACTTTGCGTTTTAGGTTACAAAATGGTGCAAAAGGAATTACGATGTTTTTATTTGAAAATATGAAATAGCTGAATCCACAAAGCAATCACCCAGTACAATACAAAACATTACAAAAGCTATTTTATTAGAAATATGAGAATATATATATATATATATATATATATATATATATATATATATATATATATATATATATATATATCACTATTAGTGCACTCTATAACATACATTTCCAATGGTATCTTATACACGACCTCCTAGATTTGTCACTTTTTTAAAAAATACTGAGATATCTCTAAAACCAATGTTTAGATCAGTGATATAATACATACCAATTTCTAAAATCGCAAAAATATACGTGACATACTTATAAATATGGATTTATCGACGTTCATTCTGAAGGCTGTACCTAAGAAGGCATATGTGTATGTTTCTAGATTAGATACTTGCACAAAGGAAACTGATTTAATAGAATATTTAAAAGGGGATTTCCCAGAAATACAATGTTCGAAATTAGATTCAAAATATCCACAACATTATGCATCGTTCAAAATTACAGTAGACCTGTATAATTTTGATAAGGTAATGAACTCCGAGATTTGGCCTAAGGGCACCTACCTAAATAGGTTTTTTCACCTGCGAGTGATAAAAAACTTAGCAGTATAGCATCCTTAAATTGTAACAATAATAGTATTATTACAATTTTGTGTATAAATGTGCGAAGTATTCAAAATAAACTCGATCTTTTATATGACTTTCTCGTTGAGTGTAATCATCCAGATATAATTTGCATTACTGAGAGCTGGTTATTAAGTAATGAAATTTCTGTATTCAAATTCATAGGGTACACTGTAGGCGCTAGCTTCTGTCGAAACACATATCATCGAGGAGGCGGGGTCCTCATAATGGTTAAAGAAAAAATAAATTTTAGTGTTAATATATTACCTCTTGATTGTACTGATCAATGTTTGTTGGAAGCTTGTTCTGTGAATATCATTGTCAATAATGTAATTATAAATGTTATTTGTTTGTATAAACCGCCTAGTGCCGCACATAATATTTTTATGGACAAATTAGATAAGCTGTTAGATAAGTTTAAGAGTAAAAATATTATAAAGTTTATTTGTGGGGACTTTAACTGCAATTTTGCTGATCGTTCAAGTACTTCGATTGATATTAAAAATGTACTACTATCGTTTGGCTTGAGGCAAATGTTTTTTGAGTACTCACGAGTGCAAGGTACTTCAAAATCCATCATAGATAATATTTTCACGAATATCAATGTAGAAAACATAGTTACGACGAAAACGGTCACCAATTTTATATCAGACCATTATGCACAGATCCTCACTTTCATATTACCGAATGATTATGTTGATAAAGGAATTAATGTAAAAATTGTCAGACCTATCACTGAGAAAGGCTGTTTTTCCTTCCATAATTCTCTGGAATGTGCTAACTTTTCTTACGTACACTATAACTTACCTGTGAGCGATAAATTTGAACGTTTTATGAATCATATTTTATCGTTATTTAAAGAATGTTTTCCATTAAAAAAAGTTAAGAGTAGGAACAAAGATGCAAATATAGCATGGTATACACCTACATTAAAAGCAATGGGTAGTTACCTTTTCCATTTACTCGAACTTTACAGTTTCTGGGGTAGTGAAGATTTGAAATTAACTTATAATAACTACAAAAGGGTATACCGTGCTGAACTCCCACGTGCTAAAATCGCCGCTAACGATAAAGTGATATCAAATTCAAATAATAAAAGTAAAGCAATTTGGAATATTATTAACACTAACAAAGTGTGTAATAATGATGCATTGACCAATAAATTTACAGCTGATCAGTGGAACCAACATTTTGTAAATGTATCTAAAAATATATTACTCCTAAAGGCAGATCCAAAAGTTGATCCGTTATCTTTGTTTGATATTGTTATTCCTGCTAATCTTAGTTTTAGTTTACTTGAAGTAACTTATAATGATGTCAGAGAAGCTATGCAGTCGTTATCGTCCAGCAGAGCTAAGGATGTGTATGAACTCAATTCTTGCTTTTTAAAAAAGAATATTCACATCCTTATTGGCCCTTTAACCGCATTAATTAACAATTGTTTTCAAAGTGGACAATTTCCTAATTGTTTAAAGGTCGCATTGGTACTACCTCTTTATAAGAAAGGTGATACTGAAAATATAATATGTCAAACTACAGACCTATTTCTATAGTGCTTATTTTTTCAAAAGTAATCGAACACGTTTTGGAAAAACGAATTAGAAACTATTTTGAAACGAATCGTCTTTTTTACTATAACCAATTCGGATTTAGAGCGAGTAAAGGAACCAGCAATGCCCTTACGGAATTTACAAATAATGTAATTAAATGTTTTGAGGAAGGTCAATTTAGTGTTACTGCGTTTTGTGACTTAAGCAAGGCGTTTGATTCAGTGAATCACAACGTCTTGCTACAAAAACTAGATAAATACGGTTTAAATAGGACCAGTGTCAACTTGATATCTTCGTATCTATCTAGTAGAATGCAAACGGTTAAGATTGGTGACACGTATTCTAGTCAACTTAATCTCAAGCAAGGAGTTCCTCAGGGCTCTATATTGGGGCCCTTACTCTTTCTTATATATATAAATGATATGCCTTATTATTTAAATAAATTAAATAATGTATTATCAATTTTCTTTGCTGATGATACTACTCTTACCGTTTCAAACTCTGACTTTGACACTGCAATTTCTCACTGCACTGTTGCAGTTAACCATGCCGAGACATGGTTCAACTATTCTTAGGTATCAGAATGGCCTTGCAAAGAAGAGCTATTCGTGTTGTAGATCGTCTGCCATACGCTTCCGACTGTAAGCAATCCTTCGTTAAACTTCGTGTAATGACCATGTACTCGTTATTTGTTTTTGTTTGTTTATGTTATGTCAAGAATAATATTCCTACTTTTGAAACATATAGTCAAATACATTCTTATGATACTAGGAACAAAGATAACTTACATTGTAATTATGTAAGATTATCTAAGTCACAAAATGTATCTAACTTCTGGGCTGTTAAATTTTTTAATGCACTGCCTACCAATGTAAGAAATTTATCTTTTATTCAATTTAAATCCAGTATTAAAGCAGTGTTACTTAAGAACCCGTTATATAATATAAATGACTATTTTGTTATTCATTTTAATCAGTGTCAAAGTAAAACAAAAAAGTACAAGTGTAACGCAAACAGTAATTTTAAAATAAAATTCTCTAAAAGCTTAAATGAAAAAAGAAAATCATTGCAGAATTTAGATTGGTTACGTAAAAGGGTTCACCTTGAAAATTTAGTTCAAAACTATAGATCTTTAAAGAGAGAAGTGCGAAAACAAATAGAATATGAAAAAAAAGCGTTTTTTAAAACAATAATCGACAATTCCACAAATAAAAATAAAACATCTTGGGCTTTGGTAAATGATATTAAAGGTAAACGTAAAAGCAATACTATAAAGGAGATTAATTACAATAACAAAATATTAACAAATTCAACTGAGATAGCTACAGCTTTTGGAGAATATTTGTCCAGCGATGTACTCAAAAAGATGATTAGCCATTTTGGAAATAATTTAAGTGATGAATGCACAACGGACATACTTTCGTTTAAGACTATGTTCTTTAGTCCAGTCACTAGTAACGATGTACTTTCTGTAATACAAGATCTTCCTAACAAAAAATCAACAGGCCTTGATGGAATACCTGTATCTGTTATAAAATATTGTGGACAAATAATAGCACCTATTCTTGCCCATATTATTAACCTGTCAATCACTCAAGGAAAATTTCCAACGTCATTAAAGTTAGCTTCTGTGATCTTATTATTTAAACAGGGTAACCCTAGTAATGTCGAAAATTATCGGCCAATTGCCATACTTAGCATCTTCTCCAAAATAATTGAAAAAGTTGTAGCTAAACAGGTTGAATCGTATTTAGTTAAATTCAACAAAATTACTAATAGCCAACATGGTTTCCGACACAGCTGCTCGACTGAATCTAGTACAATTGAGTACGTTCAATTCGTTAACGAAAAGTTGGATATTGGTGATCATGTTGTATCTATTTTATTTGATTTGACAAGGGCCTTTGACATGGTCGACAAGTCTTTTGTCTCAAAAAAACTAAATAGTCTTGGTATACGAGGATGCATTAATGACTGGTTTGTATCTTATTTAGAATATAGAAAGATTGTAGTGCATATTAATGATGCTTATTCAACAGAATTTGATTTAAATCTAGGTACACCACAAGGCAGTGTATTAGGACCACTAATTTTTCTCATTTTATAAATGACCTGCCAAGGTATATTTCTCAAGGAAGGGTTCTACTGTACGCTGATGATACCTCTATACTTCTCTCAGACCCTTCTAAAGATGCTTTGTTAGATAAAATTAACACATCTTATAATGAATTTAATAATTGGTGTAACAAAAATAGATTGATACTTAATACTAATAAACTACTTGCATTGCTCATTGCACCACAAGAAAAAATACACTATACGAAGACTTCACTTTTAGCAATGTTACAGTAAAATTTTCTTCATCTGTAAAATTTTTGGGTACATTTTGGATAATTGTTTCTCCTGGGATGTCCACATCAACTCGGTTTGCAAAAATTAAATCAATGCTTCTACTTACTAACGGTGCTAAAATCAACATTGGATGAGACAACTCTGCTTGATGTATACTATTCATATGCTTATGCTGCGATTAATTATAACATTGTAGTTTGGGGTTAGGGCGTGACGTCCAAAGAGTGTTTACCTTGCAAAAACGTATTCTAAGACTTATTTTGGTCTAGAACCTCGAACCACGTGTCGAAACGCGTTTAAGACTAATAAAATTTTAACAGTAATCTCTATTTATATTCTCAAACTGCTGTGCTATATTTATCGTAATACATCCAAATTTCATAAAGGTACTGACATCCATGAACATGATACGAGACGCAAGAACAATCTTGTGGAAATTAAAAGTAAACATTTTATTGTAACAAATCGCCGGTTAATGCAGGACTTCGCCTGTATAATAAACTGCCAATGAGCTTGATTGGTTGCAAAACTTATAAAGATTTCAAGCGAGAGTTAAAGTATCTTCTCACTAATAATTGTTTTTACACCCTCAATGAATTTGAACTGTTCATTATGTAAATCTCTAGTCAAATATTGGTGCTCCATATATTCAATTGTTATTTATTTGTGTTGTTTACATGTCTTAAATTATAAGTTAGATTTGTCACTACTCGTAGGGACGTATTTTTGGATTGACTTGGTCTATACCGTGTTGTCATGGTTCTATGATCTAATAAAGTTATTATTATTATTATTATTATTAGTGAAATGTGCCATTTATGTATTTTAGATACTTAACAATTCTGACAAGTGTAAATATTAGTGTAATAAGCTACACAATAAATATTATTATTATTATTAAAAAAATATATAACTTTCATATACAGCCGTATATTTCAAAATATTATTAAAGTGTAGCTTGAATTAACCTCCATATAGCTATGTATACATTTTTTGAAAAAGAAAATTAACGTTTAGGTTTTACAGACCGAAGCATTGAGCTTCAGTAAGAAAGTCTTATTTGATCTGAAAAAACACGTAAAGATGTTCAAATAATGATCTTCTGTATTATTCGTTCATAAACAACTCAAGTGTTTCTAATTTATACAATTTAACAAACTATAATTCATGAAATTATCGGTTGCATAAAAAAATAGGAATTATTACACGGAAATCCAAGCTGAAAATGAGGTGTTATGTCAAGTGACTAAGGCATATTTCAAGGATAACGTTAAGTTAAATTAATAAAATATAATCATATTATATAATGCAATATTTACATAAAAATAATTGTTCACGGATATTCTATATGACAAAAGTTTGACTACGTAGATCTCGTACATCATATAGAGGCCTGATATTTACGTTTAATACAAAGGCTGTCTTAACATTTGGAATTTTTTTACTTAATACTTCACAGCACATCAAATACTTTTTGTTTACTGAAAATGAAGGAAAAAATCAAGCGCAGAGAATAATAGTATATTATATTACTGGGAGTAGAACGCGTTATTCTTGTGCTGAATCCAGGTTGTAACAGAGGCGTTAGCCAAAGCTGTACAATTTGGATGTAACACAAAATAGCGTTCTACTCTGAGGGATATACACTATTTGCTCTTCCAGCACCACCAGCAAATGTAAAAAATCAGGACATTTTTAATAAAGTACAAAGTTCTACTAAACAGAATTTTTATTTTACTAGAGACCTAATAATCATGGAATTGTGTAAAGGTGCAAACCGTTAATAAAGACACATCCTTTTTACGTATCCTTATTCAAAATGGCATATATTTCTCCCCCATGTATTTTTCTACGCCCCTATCTACTAATGTTTGAAGCATTTACTAGTACTTTAACGTTTAAAAAAGAAACCTTGATAGATTTGGACTGAGGTTGATACATTGTCTACATAGATTTAGATAAAATTCCACAATAATAAAAAAATAAGGTCTTTTTGTTTTACTTTTGAAAATTTTTACTAGGGTTGATGTGCCTAAATAATGAATATTATTTAAGTACTTGTCATGGTTAAGTTTTATTTGTTACGATAGTTTCAATACAAAGATACCACTTTAAACTTTAAAATAACTACTGTGGTGTTGCCATGTCATAATTAGGTACTTTTATTACTATACCAACACAATATTTGCCATTACTGTACTAGTAAAACCTTGCCGCCATTCTATTTTTCGTATTCAGTCACATAATTCGCATATTATAATACGCTTGGAGGAAAACTAAATTGTATAACAATGGTAGTAGAACTTACATTATCCGTATTCAAGTGAGGTGTTTATTGACAATCGTAGTTCTCGCCCATAAATTTAAAATTTTTTAAAATTATTTTAGTTTTAATTATGGGGTTCAACGTTTTGAATAAATTAAAACTGCAATCAATGTACACATAAATTATTATTGGCATACTTTGTAGATTTATTACAAAACTTATTTAGCTTGAGTTGATTGGCATGTTTCTACAGCTTTGCTTTCATAACGCAACGTTTTGAAGCGGAGTCTGCTTGCATCATCACGTTAAGTGTTGGGAAGGACTGATTTCGTAGTTGAGTCGAATTCATTTACTTATGCCACCTTTACCGTTGGGTCACTGAGTTACACAATATATATATATATATATATATATATATATATATATATATATATATATATATATATATATATATATATTATATGGGCCACCACCAACGCGTCGGTCTCTAGCACCCAAACGACTGAATTTTTTCAAAATCCTTTTGGGCGAGAATATGTAAGCCTTCTAGGACTACAATCTAAAATTAGTTCGATTTATACAGGGTGATCTACAAACTTGTTACTTACCAAAGTTATATTATTTTAAATGGAATACCCTCCTTTTTAATTTTTTTTTTGAAATAAGGTGAAAAATCAAGGTAGACTTTCATTAGAATTCCCTATACCTACACTTTACAGTTTCCGAAATATTTAACATTTTTTGAAAATGTAGGGTTGTCAAAAAATTCAAGTATTTTTTGATTCAAAAAAGATGAGACAATCTAATCTAGGTCATCGTAATAAGGATATTTGGAAGTACGTATTCTGTTGTTTATTGTTTCAAATCATAATTTATAAAATACAAAGAACAACGCGTAAAGTTAACAAACTTCAAAGTTAAATATCTTTGTTATTTTAAATACACCGCCCAAGAAATTTTTATCGGAATGGAATAGTCTTTTGACAATAGTTCGAACTGTATTAGGGTTCCCTTTACCTAACTTCAATACTTTTCGAGAAATTAGTGTATTTGATAGATTTTTAGAAATTACGCCATTAACTCATGTCGATCAGTTAGAATTCTGTGATTTACAAAGGTTACAAATGTGTTAAACTGTTTTTGGTTTATTAAGGTTGTCAAGGTTATACGGTTGCTGGTCTTGAAAAAGACCGTTTTACATTATGCACCGAGAGCCTACTGCTGCATTTGTCACTACAGTAAATGTTCAAACTGATGACCGTCTTCTTGAATGCATAGTCTAATTCTTTCTTCCAAATTTTGTCTGACCTTTCTTAACATATCTGGAGTAATTGTGTCCACCGCATTTCTAATTCTCTCTTTCATATTGTCTGTAGTAGTAGCAGGAATATTGTAAACAATATTTTTAATGTATCCCCATAAAAAGTAATCCATTGGAGTAAGACAAGGCGATCTTGGTGGCCAATGACCTGGTCCGGTCCTTCCAATCCATTTATTAACAAATTTCCTAGTTAAATAATTTCTAACTCTACGATCAAAGTGTGCCGGTACCCCATCTAATTGTAGCCACATATTCCCTCTAATGTTCAACGGAACGTTTTCGAGAAGTGTCCAAAAGTCTTGCTTTAAAAATCTCAAAAATTTTCTACCATTTAAATGACCATTGAAAAAGTATGGTCCAATTACCTGATCTCCAATAATTCCTGCCCATACGTTTATGCTCCAACGATTTTGGCGGTCAACAGTATTAAAAGCATGCCTATTCTCGGTATCATAATAGTGAAAATTATGTCTATTTACCAAACCGTTGTTGTGAAATGTTGATTCATCAATAAACAAAACGAAATTCAAAAATCTTGTTGATCCCCTATTTTTTCAATTGCGCACAAACAGAAATCTATTCGTTGTTGAAAGTCATTGCCATACAAATTTTGATGAATTTCTATGTGATAAGCATGAAATTTGTGTTTTTTGAGAACTCTTCTCACACTTCCTCTACTTAAATCTGTTTGTCTAGCAATTACTCTAGTACTAGTGTGGGGATTTTCAGCGATAGATCCTAATACTAAAAACTCACTATCTTCATTGCCAGTCACCGGTTTACTTTTATTAGGTTTTGGATAGGCAGTGTTACCTGTGGCTCGAAATGTTTGTAAAAGCCTTTCAAAAGCTCTCGTATCAGGATGGTTGCGATCAGGGCACTTTTGGGCATAAACCCTGGAAGCCAAAAGACAATTTTCATGGCATTCTCCTATGGGCAACACCATATCCACTCTTTCTTGCACTGAATATTTCATTGTAATGAAAAAATCATCAATAGTTATAAACACTGTCGTATTTTGAAATACGTCAATATGACAGAAATGTTTATAAATCAAAGGATTCTAACTGATCGACATGAGTTAATGGCGTAATTTTTAAATATGTAACAAATACACTAATTTCTCGAAAAGTATTGAATTAAGGTATAGGGAACCCTAATACATTTCGAACTATTGTCAAAAGACTATTCCATTCAGATAAAAATTTATTGGGCGTTGTATTTAAAATAACAAAGATATTTAACTTTGAAGTTTTTTAACTTTACGCATTATTCTTTGTATTTTATAAATTATGATTTGAAACAATAAACAACAGAATACGTACTTCCAAATATCCTTATTACGATGACCTAGATTAGATTGTCTCATCTTTTCTGAATCGAAAAATACTTGAATTTTTTGACAACCCTACATTTTCAAAAAATGTTAAATATTTCGGAAACTGTAAGGTTTAGGTATAGGGAACTCTAATGAAAGTCTACCTTATTTCAAAAAAAAAATTAAAAAGGAGGGTATTCCATTTAAAATAATATAACTTTGATAAGTAACAAGTTTGTAGATCACCCTGTATAAATCAAACTGATTTTAGATTGTAGTCCTAGAAGGCTTACAAATTCTCGCCCAAACAGATTTTGAAAAAATTCAGTCGTTTGGGTGCTAGAGACCGACACGTTGGTGGTGGCCCACCGGTATATATATATATATATATATATATATATATATATATATATATATATATATATATATATATATACATATATATATATATATATATACAAGGTGTCCACAAACTCTTTTCACAAAAAAAAACTGCAGATTCTAGAGCTGATTTTATGTCGATTTAACGTAAATTACCTAAGAGAGCTGAAGCTGTTGGAAGCTAACGCCCTAACATCGGTGTAATTCAAATATTTTCAAAATGGGTTCTGTACATTTATTTAGTGGAATATGCCCAATCATATGGCGTGAATATGATTTTTTAGTTGTACTCATAAGCGGCTCGTTTGGGCGGGGCATTGGACATTGTTACTCACAAGTTTTTTCTTTTTCAAAATTTGGCAATTTTAACATAAAATTTTAAAATTTTCGATTTTTTCATAAAATAATGATACTCTTGTCTGAAGTCGCTACGACGCACCGTTTTCGAAATAAATCGATTTGAAGTTTTCATCATACTTTTACAAAATTAACTAACGAATTCATTTACAATTATGAAAGATGGCTATGGAAAATAAACAAAATAACAAATGCGTGAACGTCAAAATAACTAGTATTACAGATACTAGTTGAGGTTAAAGTGTCAAATAAGTTTTAAGGGAAAAATTTTTTATTGTTTAGTTACATTACTGTAAATACAAAAAGTTCAATATTGTTAGAATGGTTTCGTTTAGTAACGAAGAATATGCCAATATGTATTTAGTGTACCGGGTGGACCGATTTCGATGGGATTGCAGGGTATCTCGGTAACTATTACTGTTAGAGCAAAACTGTTCACGTAGCATTAGGCCAACTTTTTGAGACAAATTAAACAGCGAAAATAATAATTTGCTATCTTTTTTCATTTTTGATGCAGGGACCAAAATTGAATTTTTCCAAATTTCGATAGGGTTCCATATCTCATCTGTTGATAAAAATTCAGGAAAAAGTGTAAAGACATTTCTTGTGCAGTTTTTAGCGTAGAATCAAATGGAGTAGTCAATTTTTAAATTTGGTCACAGTCGAGACGCCACATTAACTTAGTTTTTTTTTAATGGAAACCATAGTTGGCTTTGACTTCATTAAAATCCTTATTTTATAAGCTTTTCAACAATATATAGTTTATAGAGGTCCTTTTAGAAAATTACGGAATTACAAGCGAATTTGTTAGTTTGCACTTTTGTAAGTAGGCGATGCAATAATTTAAAACAATGAAACACAGCAAATATGTCAAAACAAAGTGAAAACTTCAGTTGTGCATTAAAACACAGATAACACAAGTTTATTATTGATAGTTAAAATGAATCGTTATGAAAATTATGAAAAGTATGATATGTTGAAAATATTCATTCAGTGTGGAGAAAATTCGGAAGAAGCGGAACGTTTATACTTGGAGAGGTTCCCAGAAAGGCATCAGCCTAATAAAAATATATGTAAGAGGTAAATAAACGTTAAAGACTCTAAAGCCGCTTTTCTAACATGATTATTCTTGTTATTACAGGCTACAAAGTAATTTAAATAATTTAGCGTCATTTACCCAACCACGTCCGAATCATTACGATATAGCAAATCGTGAACAAGATGCCTTAAATGTTTTAGCATGTGTTGAAGCCAACCCAAATACTTCTAGTAGAGATATTGAACAAGATGTTGGTATTTCCAAAACAAAATCGCTACAAATTTTTAAACTTTATAAATATAAACCTTGTAAGATTCATATAAACCAATACCTTTATCCAAACGATCTTGAAAAACGAGTACAATTTTGCCAATGGTATATTGATAGATGTGCTGCAATGCCTAATTTTCATCAAAATATAATTTGGACGGATGAAGCTCATATAAGTAATGCTGGTATTTTCAATCGTCACATCACTGGGCAAATGAAAATTCACATGTAGCGGTACCTAGGCCTAATCAAGGCAGGTTTGGATTTAATGTTTGGTGTTGCTTAAAAGGGAATAAATTACACTATTGCATTTTTGAAGGAAATCTTACCGTATATCGATATTTAGAACTATTACGTATTGAGCTTGACGAATTCTTGGATGATTTGCCTCTATCAGAACGAGTCGGCCTTTTTTTCCCGCAAGATGGTGCTCCGGCACACAAGGCTATGGTAGTGAGAAATTGTTTAAATGATAAATTTCCAAACTGTTGTTTAGGTACCTTTGGACCAATTCCATGGCCACCAAGGTCGCCTGATCTAACAGCTTTGGACTATTTTCTATGGGGTTTCATAAAAAATTAAATTTACAAAAAAACAAACAATACTATGGCAGAATTACATAACAATTTACATGCTGCTTTTAAAAATTAAGCCGCTCAAATATCAGCTGCAATTTCATCATTACAACGACGTTTTCAGTTATGCATTCGACAAAATGGCAGCCAGTTTGAACAATTTATGTAAAAGTAATATTATCATTTGTTTGACAGTTTATTTTGTAACCTTGTTCTTAGAATTAAATAATTATACCTTTTGTTTGACATATTTGCTGTGTTTCATCGTTTTAAATTATTTCATCGCCTACTTACAAAGTGCAAACTAACAAATTCGCTTGTAATTCCGAATTTTCTAAAAGAACCTCTATAAACTATATATTGTTGAAAAACTTATAAAATAATTTTAATGAAGTCAAGTAATATGTTTCCATTTAAAAACTAGTTTATGTGGCATCTCGACTATTGGTGACCAAATTTAAAATTGATTCTCCATTTGATTCTAGCTAAAACCAAAGAAATGTCTTATTGCCAATTTCAACAGATTGGATATGAACCATGAATTTGAAAATTACAATTTTGTCCCTGCTCAAAATGAAAGATAAATTCTTTTTTTCGCTGTTTAATTTTTCAAATAGATGGAATGTCGTAAATTTGTAACATAATTATTTGGATCCCTGCATCACAAAATGACAAATAAGCAATGGAGCAGCAGTAATTGCGTAAATTTCCGTTTAATTTGTCTCAAATATTGGCTTCATAAAGAATTAGTGAACAGGATGTAATTGCCTAAATAATATACGAGATACCTGAATGTACCATGAAAATATCAGGTACTGTTAAATGCAAAAATTGACAACCCAAATAAGCAGACAGAGGTATGAGTAATGTATCCCAATGGTCCAAAATCTCTTGGAATTTACTAAGGAGGCTTCTTCATTTCAAAGAATTAGGCCAACAGGATTTCCTGCTGTGTTATTTTCAATTGGATGCAAAATAAGAAATCAAGACATTTTTCTATTTGTAATGGATTAAAAGATGGAATTTTTAATGACAAATTGCACATATCACTCTATGTTGATGAAACCCTAAGGCGATAAGAAAGTTTTACAAGGAAAGGTTTAATTATGTAGATAGTGTTCTTGGTGATAATTGCTGACCTTAATTCCTAATCGTTTAAACAGGCGAAGAATATCTCAATTTCAAAATCTTACGGATTATTAGGATATTAATCTAATTTAGGAACAGTGGTTTTGGATAATGGTTGTTGGCCTTAGAACTGTTCCTAATCGTTTAAACGAGGATGAAGACATTCCAATTTTCTACAAAAGGTCATTTACCTTGGATTTTTATATCTAAAATCAATGGTTTATTCCCAACCAATAGAAACACGCGATCAGCGCTGGAGAAGAATTCAGGATACCTGCGACGAATTTAGGAACAATAGAGGAATTTTTGCAACAATTCGGCAATCTTTACATTAACGAATAAATTTGTGTATAGAAACAGATGGTCGTCATGTGGAGCATCTTCTTTTGCAGATTCAGTTTTGTGTTTCATGCTTTCAGTTGTCATTTTGAATGTTTTTATTATTAATTGTGAGCAACATTTTTTTGTATTATAAACGATTATTTTTTACCCTAGTTTATTTCTTACTTACTAAAGCAAAATTAATTTATGACATAAGAGCAGTTTGACGTTCACGCATTTGTTATTTTGATTACTTTCCATAGCCATCTATTATAGTTGTAAATGGATTCGTTAGTTAATTTTATAAAAGTATGATGAAAAGTTCAAATCGATTTAGTTTGAAAACGGTGTGTCGTAGCGACTTCAGACAAGAGTATCATTCTTTTATGAAAAAATCGAAATTTTTTAAATTTTATGTTAATATAGCGAAATTTTGAAAAACAAAAAACTTATGAATAACAATGTCCAATGCCCAGCCCAAACGAACCGGTTATGAGTACAACTAAAAAAAATCATATTCACGCCATACGATTGGTCATATTCCACTAAATACAGAACGCTATCATTTAAAGCGAAACCATTTTGAAGATATTTGAATTAAACCGATGTTAGGGCGCCATCTTCCAAGAGCTCCAGCTCTCTTAGGAAGTATCTTTATATTAAGGTAATTTACGTTAAATCGACATAAAATCATCTCTAGAATCTGCAATTTTCTTTTGTGAAAAGAGTTTGTGGACACCTGTATATATATATATATATATATATATATATATATATATATATATATATATATATATATATATATATATATATATATATATATATATATTTGATTCGTGGCCTTCGTTCCAGAGATATTTGGCGATTCTTGATCTTTCTCTTTCACCTTTACAAATGTTATTCTTGTGTTCCTGAGTTTCCACTTTGAGTGGTCTACTGCGCTCTGCTATGTATGATCCGCCGTATGCATAGATTAAGTATGTATGCATTGTAGGATTAGGGATAAGGTGCGATAAGGCGTTAGGGTTCTGAGGGGGAAGTTACTACCATAGCGGTCGCCTAAATAGGAATACATGATGTGCACATCCGCTGTGGTCATGCTGTATGTATGAAGAAAAGCCTCTGAAAAAAACTGATACAGAGCAGACGGTAACGGGAGTCGAACCCGTTACCTCCCGAATGCGATGCAGACCGTCTCACCACTGACCTACTATCTCGGTTATCGGAGATAAGAAGGAAGTAAAAGTTATTATTCATATGTGTATCTACAGCCCTAAGGAATTGGTACATTAATATTTAGTCTTTGAATTGAAATATATAAAAGTGTGAAAACCGCAAGAAATATTTATTCTTAAACTCAAAAAAAGGTTTCTGTTTACAAACGGAAACGACTACTCAACAGTATCTAATACCACAGATTTAAATTCACTACATCTGTGCTAATACTTTATACCACATTGGATACAGATAGAATTAACTGATCGTTTATGATTTTATATTTACATACATTCGGTATTATCCATTATTCAAACATATTGTAGCCTAAGTGTCGTATTTGTGCTTTATTTCCTGGGTGCTTTATTAATAATGTATGCAGAAGTCCGAAGTTTCGCATAATTGAATAATCTCCAGTTGAGTTATACTGATTAGTCATTATTAACTATAACGTATATTGCTGTTCTGCTAAATGTAAAAATCATAGATTGTTTTGGGAAGTGTCGCTCTTTTCTATGATTATTACTATTCTTTCAAAGTAATCGTACGCGTCCACCGCATCGTGGAAATGGTGCAGATTTCTTAGAGGTCTTCGTGAAAACTTAATTATGACACCACGAGAAAATTGAAGTTATTCTGGTTATATTGATTATCTATTTGTGTTGTTCTAGAAACAATCGATGACAATAAAGTATTTAAAATTTCGCTAACAGTTGTCTAGTAGGATAAAGCTTATAAGTACAAGTTGTTATAACAAATTATGATTGCCGACGAATTTCTATGTTTCGTTGACCAAAATCGGATTACACGAAAATGCATTTTTATATTTTGTTTCCTGTTGACATAATTAGCGTAATGGTTACCGTAGAACTATTTAATGCCGTCTTATCGGGACCATTTCTCTTTAAATTGTTTTCGTAAAGTTTTCCACACTGTAGGGTGCTCGAATTGACTATTAAATGATTAAAAGTTGTAGGTAGGAGTTTATTTAATTTATTGCCCAGTTGTCTGGAATATAAGTTAATTTTGCGTCCATATAGTTACTAAATGGAACAAGCGATTTTACTAAATTCGCAGTTTAGCAGACAGCACAGAAAGAATATTCTCGGTTCAACTCATTAAAATATAATTTCGTTATTGGTTAATCAAATAACGTATTTGAGAAGTTAAAAGAAAGATAGTGACTGTCTACGACCAGAACTTAGAGTGCTAATTTGTAAAACCGCAACGTGATGGTTTAGGTGGACCATCGACGCAAGGTGTTGTCCATTGTTTGTCTGTAGAATGAAGTAATTTAATCTTTTGTACAAAGCGGATTTTATTAACAATTACGTTTAAACCATATTTATTGTTGTGATACTCAATCCCCTTTAAATACATTCAACGTATGCTTGAAGTAATGGTCTAGTTATTTTTAATGGTAATAAAACTAAGTGTTGCTTTGTGTCCGGCAGAAAAGATCGGTATTGTGAGCATGAATGGCTCAGATCTTAAATTTGTAGACCCTATTACTAAGTTGGGAATGACTGTCTCGTCAAATCTATCATAGGTTGAACATCTTTTGTCAGCTACTAAAACAGCTCCACGTAAAATAGGGTTCTTGTACAGATCTAAGCAGTACTTTACCTCCCACCAACGCATTCTGCTGTATAAGGTCCAAATCCGACGTCATCTAGAATATAATTCTCACCTCTGGGTAGGTGCTCCCCAATACGCTCCCGATATCGTTGACCGTATTTAAAAAAGAGCGATTAGACTTATCAATGACGTGATTTAGCATGGTAGGCCTGGTCTAGACAACAATTATTTAAAAAAATTAAGTATGAAGTTCTCATATTTGGTTTTGAGTGGATTTGTTTAGATACCGCCCAGATGGGAATCGACGTCTTAGTATTAGCATCTCTAGCCGTTGTGAACGATTATTATCGTTAGCATGTTTAACATAAAAACATAAGAATTTTGTTACCGTAAGCAAAGTTCCGACGTTAGGACGAGAATATTGCGTTTAAGTTTGTTTGAGATGCAAAAGAGGGTTTGGAAACTTTTATTAAAAGTATTAAAACAGTGAATTAAACTCATATATCATAAATTGTGTTAAGTATTTGAAGTTCTTAAGAATACCTTTCAGTATTAGCACTACCTCCAATTTGGAGTACTATAAATACTTTGATTTTTTTTTATTCTTTACTAATTAAGGGTACCATAGGAACTTAATAATAATAATAATGCATGTGTTTTTAAAAATACAAGCTAACGTCTATAGGAATAACGTTATCTGCACAACCTGTGTAATTTTTCCTACAAGAAGAAACTAAGTGATAGCAACTTGAACGTTTACTTTATTACTGATTGGTAAAATTCTAATTGTTAAAAAATGCTTTTCTGCGTTTTTATATTTTGTACATAAGTTTGACATTAACCTATACACTGGCAAAATTTATGTTTAAGTTTAAACTAAATTTTTAGTTGAGTTGATAGGCCCGCGTCTTTCAAAAAGTCCGCATCATGTATGAAATGTTTTTATTATTAAACTTAAATAAAATTTGAGTTTGGCATAAACTTGTGCTTCAAATTCCATAAAAAATCATGCAAACTCGCTTGCTAAAAAATGACATCTGCTATCTACCAAAACTGCCATTTTTTCAAAAATGTGGCAAAAATGTCATTATTTAGGAGATTTTCAAAAAAACTAGAAATAGACTTTTTAATCCACCCAATAATGACATTATTGGCACATTGTTGAAAAAATTTCAATTTTGACAGATTTTAACAGATGTCATTCCTGATTTTCTGTCGAATCTGTATGTAATGTATTGTTACGCTAGAATTTTCCGTAAACCCTACATTATGGAAAGAACGGCTTCCTTACTACGCTGACGTAGCAAAAATGTTGAGTATTTATGATATTCTAAATTATGGTGCTATTTAATAATGTTGTTGCCAGATTTTTGATAACTATTCTGAAAATTTATTTTCACGGGAGTGTAACCTTAGCAATAATTCTAATTTAGAAGTTATTTCAAATTAAGTAGTGCCTTTTGAAATTGTTAATAGCGTTGTTAAATGCCCTTTTACGTCAAAATTAAAATCACCAGCGCAGTAGTGTATGATATATATATATATATATATATATATATATATTATATATGAAGTTGGTATTCTTCCGGTTCGGTCTCTCGTCGATTCTCCTCTATGGTTCTTGAAAGAACCGGTGTTGAACTGACGACGTTTCGGCAGAATCTCATCTGCCATTTTCAAATCTCCATGTTCTGCTCTTGGTAACTCGAACTGAACTGATGGTCAACGGTATTTATATGCTGACTGTCTTGGACGATGCCCTGATTATTGTACCGATACTTTCACTTTCACTTCCACTTTCTCCTTTTGTTTTTCTTTCTCCAACTAATTTCTCCTCTCTCTTTTGTTTGTGACTGCGTGTTCCCTAAGAATAGGCTTCCAGGTCGATGGTAATCTCTGAGTGTCGACTCGAGAAATATAATTTTGTGGTCGTTTTTCGATCTCGATCGCTTCTCTAATAATCCGGTGTGATAGGTACTGTATATTTACTATTATCCTTATGTTATCGAAATCTATCACGTGTGAGGTCTCCTTTACATATTGGGCCAGTGAAGATGTTTGTTTGACCTGTGTATGTACGTGAACAACCCCGGCATGGAATCTCGTACACTCCTTGATCTTCGAGTTGTATTTCAGTTTTCGGGTTTTTGTTGGTTGTGAAGATGGTGTTGATGTTATGTCTTCAAACGATGTTTGCGATTCTATCTGCCGTGCCTTGTAGACACGAATTGGCTACTGGTAGGTTTGTGTCGCTATCTTTTCGTTGTGTTGGTTTTTCTGCTCTCGATACGTTTGTTTTGGAGAATGCATTCTGTAGTAACGCCGTTCTTATGTTAACAACAGACAACAGACCAAGAGATTGGAGAAGTTACAAACGAGAAAGTCCAAATTATTGTGCAACTTAACTTTCTTGTAACGATGCAGAGACGAGGACATCATACCAAAGAGTGTAAAGCTGAGCTTTCACAAAAACAACAAAACTGGAAAAATTCTATCGAAAGCAAGCAAGGCCTTACTACGGGAACCACTCCAGGACACCAGGAGGGCGTTAAACACCGTAAATGTACAGCTATACAAACAAGATCTGGAATTGAGCAACAAACTACATCCAACACTATGGGAGACCGTAGACAACTTAACGAAGTTTTTCGAGCAGAGGCTAATTGAATATTAACGACCACCAAGCAGGGGAATAAATTCGAACGACTACGGGATCATCACAAGTCTATATACCAGAGCATCAAACCACTTGATACAGGCAAGGTAGTGCTGAACATTTCCGCCCACCAACTTCACGAAGCGACTAAGAGCGTACAATCGAAAGGCTTTAACTACGCAGTGGCTCCAACAACGATTCCCATGGAGGGCATTATATTCAGCGTAGAGTCGGAAATCGCTAAACCACCAACGGACACAGCAGAATTAACCCGCTAAGATGTAACGAGGGTTCTCAGATCAGCAAAACCACCCAAACTAAACCTGACACGAGAGGAACAACGATCTATATTAAACCTGAGGCGGAATACCGAGATCATAGTACTCCCCACCGACAAAGGAAATACAACCGTCGTGATGGACAAAGTGGAACACAACAACGAAATAAGGGGATTACTAGCAGAGGCAACATACGCACCAATAACAACAGATCCAACAACATATCTGGAGAAACCCACAAGGAAGAAGATTTTGGACAGCAAGATACCAAAGGACATACAAACTCAAATAATACTGAGGGAAAAATCATCGAAATGTCCAACATTCTACGGGCTCACAAAAATCCACAAGGAACGCGTGCCATTTCGATCAATTGTGAGCTCCATTGGATACAATTGGCAAGATACTTGGTAAAACAACAACAGCCGCACATCGATAAAGCCGAGTCTTACATCAAGAACGCGAACCACTTCATCGAGGTGCTAAAGGAGCACGCAGTAAGACCTACGGATTTACTCGTTAGTTTTGATGCGGTCTCATTGTTCACTAACGTGCCAGTTAACTAAATATTGGACATCATCGCGCAGAACTGCCTACCTTCAAAAGACGTTCTTAATCTAATAGAGCACTGTCTGAAGAACACATACTTCACCTACGAACACCTGAGATACCTACAAACAGAAGGAGCACCTCTGTCACCAGTGATTGTCAATCTATTCATGCAAGATTTCGAGACCAAAGCACTACAATCCACTCGTTACAAAACAAACCTCTGGCTACGATACGTGGATGACACATTTGTGGTTTGGAGTCACGGAAAAGAAAAAGTGATCGCATTCTTGAACATCTCAACACCACCGCGATTACAAGATCACGTTCACCATGGAGGTGGAAAAGGATAAGAAACTGCTATTCCAAATGTACTGGTGTATATAGAACAGTTAACATCAAAACGGCGTTACTACAGAATGGATTCTCCAAAAAAACATATCGAGAACAGAAAAACCAACACAACGAAAAGATTGCGACACAAACGTGCCAGTAGCCAAATTCTGCCTACCATATGTACAAGGCATGACAGACAGAATCGGAAAAATCCTTCGAAAGCATCAGAGAAACTATCGAGATCGAAAAACGGCCACAAAATTTAATTTCACGAGACGAAACTGTAAGCCTATTCTTAGGAAAGATGCAGTCACGAACAAAAGAGAAAGGAGAAATCAGTTAGAGAAAGGAGAAGAAAAGGCGATAGTAGCAGTGAAAGTGAAAGTATCAGCACACCGACCAATAACCAGGGCATCGACCAAGAAGGTCAGCATACAAATAACAAATACCGCCGAGCATCAGCGAGGACTTCAGTTCAGTTCGAGTCACCAGGAGCAGATCACGGAGAATTGAAAATGGCAGATGAAATCCTGCCGAACCGTCGTCAGTTCAACATCGGTTCTTTTAAGAAGCGTGCAGGAGAATCTACGCGGGACCGAACCCGGAATGAATACCAACTTCATATCCAGCACTCGCGGAAACCTGAAAAACATTATATATATATATGTGTGTGTGTGTGTGTGTGTGTGTGTGTGTGTGTGTGTGTGTGTGTGTGTGTGTGTGTGTGTGTGTGTGTGTGTGTGTGTGTGTGTGTGTGTGTGTGTGTGTGTGTGTGTGTGTGTGTGTGTGTGTGTGCGTGCGTGCGTGTGTGGTGTGTGTGTGTGTGTGTGTGGTGTGTGTGTGTGTGTGTGTGTGGTGTGTGCGTGGTGTGTGTGGTGTGTGTGTGTGGTGTGTGTGGGGTGTGTGTGTGTGGTGTGTGTCGTGTGTGTGTGTGTGTGTGTGTGTGTGTGTGTGTGTGTGTGTGGTGTGTGTGTGTGTGTGTGTGTGTGTGTGTGTGTGTGTGTGTGTGTGTGTGTGTGTGTGTGTGTGTGTGTGTGTGTGTGTGTGTGTGTGTGTGTGTGTGTGTGTGTGTGTGTGTGTGTGTGTGTGTGTGTGTGTGTGTGTGTGTGTGTGTGTGTGTGTGTGTGTGTGTGTGTGTGTGTGTGTGTGTGTGTGTGTGTGTGTGTGTGTGTGTGTGTGTGTGTGTGTGTGTGTGTGTGTGTGTGTGTGTGTGTGTTGTGTGTGTGTGTGTGTGTTTGTGTGTGTGTGTGTGTGTGTGTGTGTGTGTGTGTGTGTGTGTGTGTGTGTGTGTGTGTGTGTGTGTGTGTGTTTTGTGTATATGTGTGTGTTGTGTGTGTGTGTGTGTGTGTGTGTGTGTGTGTGTGTGTGTGTGTGTGTGTGTGTGTGTGTGTGTGTGTGTGTGTGTGTGTGTGTGTGTGTATGTAAATCAAAATTTAAAATACGTAGAAATAATTCCTCGAGTGGGATTACACGATCTGTTCTTTGCTGACAACTGCAAAGAACAGATAGTGGTTCGAATCTGAGTTTCTGAATGTAAAATTTTAATTTACATACAATTTGTATATTCAATGAACTTTGTTCAAAAAATAATTCCTTCTATACACATATATATATATATATATATATATATATATTGGGTTACTGCGTGGCTCAGTAGTAAAGGTACCAGTCCGAATGTGCGAGTAGTCAAGTCATTGAGAAAAAATCAGGCTAAATTAATTTGGCTCAAGTGCCAAAACAGTCCTTCTCAGGGCTTAGTCTAAGCAGAGTCTGCTTCCAAAACATCGCACTATAGAAACTGTGCAAATAGGGCGATGAATTCCACTAATATTATAAATCTCTAATTATGAACCAATTCCGCTGGAAAAAAAAGAGGTCGTATTATTGTGATGACAGAATACTAAGTTTTATGATTTTACATCTTTGGAAGTTTGTTGTCTGTTATATTGTAATAACGTGCAAACACTAAATTTTGTGATCTTTTATTATTTGAATCCGTTTGTGATGGACACACACCAAAAATGTTTATTTATGGCCCACTTGGGGAAATGTAATCATAGTATTGTAATGGACGAACACTACATTTTGTGACTGCATATTGAAAGTATTTATTCCTAAATACTATTTCGAAATTTCTTAGTTTGTGAACAAATTTCGCTGATAAAAATGACATGTTGCTGTAATGTACAGAAGTTAAATCAGTCACTGCTTAGAGTTTTGAACTTCAGCTAGAGCAGAGTGTACAGTGCGTGTAAGAGAGAATTTACGAAGTTTTAAGCGTCAAAATTTATTGTTTGTGTGTTTTGTTTCATTTTGTGTTTCGGTGCATTGTGGCTGTTGTGAGATCACTTTCTCCGCACATTTTGTCGTTTATAAGTTCCCATGAGAGATTTGATTCGAGAAGCAGTGGGAACTATGGTATAACCCTAGAACTTTTGGCTGAGTTGAGTCCTTTCCTGGACTTACACATAACACGTCACGGTAACAAAGGAAAAGGCACAACATCATGTCTCTCGTCAAAAATATGCGATGAAATGATTACTATCATGGCAGAAAACGTCACAAATACAATCGTGGTTGAGGGCCAAATATTCCTCTATCTCTGTGGAGTCCGGACATTTTTCGCGTAGATCAGCTTTCTTTTATAGTGAGATATGTCTCTGAAGACGGATGTCCTGTCAAACGATTTTTAAAATTTACTCCAAATTGTGGTCATAAAGCAGAAGACCTGGCTAAAATTGTCTTAGACACATTGAAAAATTACGAGTCTTACGACAATGCTAGCAACATGTCGGGTGTATATTCTGTTCTTCACAACGGAATAAAACAAGTAAACCCTCTGATAGATTTTGTTCCCAGTTCAGCTCACTCGCTGAATCGTGTTGGAGCATGTGCAGCCGAGTCCTGTCAAGCGGCTATATCTTTCTTCGGTGTTTTGCAGTCATTGTACAATTTTTTCTCGGCATCAACACACAGATGGCAAGTTTTGCTGTCAAATTCAACAGTCGTGAAGAGCCTTTCTCGGACAAGATCGTCTGCTCGAGCTGTTACCTGCCGAAGTCTATGGTGCTGCTGGGATGAAATCATGTCAGCTCTTCAGATAATTGCCAATACTGGAAATAAAAAACCATCAACGCGCTCTGAGGCTTCAAGTCTTCTAAACTCATTAGACTCGATAGAAACTTGCTGTTTGTCACTTCTCTGTAGTGATATTTTAGAAAGATGTAACAAAATGAGCAAGTCTATTCAATGTGTTAACATCGACGTAGGTACGGTCGCTGAATTGTATCAGTCTTTGATAATATACCTAGAAGATTTAAGAAAATCCAATTCCTTTGATCATTATGAGTCGAAAGTTGTTCCAAAATTTGGTAAAAACAGCTATGCACATGACATGCAAAGGAAACGAAAGCGTAAAGTTCAGTTTTGTCAAAGAAAACGAGGCCGAACTTTCTGGCAGAGACTGATTTAGGGTTACCATTTGTAACGTCATTATAGGCATACTCATTGCAGAACTACGGAGACGCGGATCTGCGTATGAAGAATTAAGTAAAAAGTTTGAGTTTATTACAAAATTACATTGTTTAGAATCAAAAGACTCCGTGAAAAATTCATAAACCTTATTGCTTATTGCAGATTCGGATATAACTTTGGAAAATTCACCTGCAAGCTCATTTGTCGTCCAATTATAAATTTATAGAAATATCGTCGTTAAAATTATACAAATACTTGTTGGAAAAAGGCTTTTTAGACATTTATCCAAAACGTCATTCGTTATTTTGCACAAAATGAAGTTCTCCGTAAAATTTTATAGATTAATGTTACTATAGTGGCATAGACTGCAAAATTTGGTTAAATATTAAAGTCATTAAAAATTATATTTTCTTTAGTACTAGTGCATTTAATTTGCTATATTTTTAAAATGGCTTTGAGATGGGGCGAAATCTCAAGTGCCTAGGAGCCTTGAGTTTCTAAATCCGGGCCTGGCCATATTTAAAATCTTTATTTGTGCACCGACCTAGTTAGGACAAAGTAATATTATGAGGAGCAAAATCAAAAATTTGTGATTTTATGTTAGTGGACTCCTCTTTCTGTCTATCATAATGGAAATTGTTATTTATAAACCGATTCGGAAGAGGTAGTCATATTCCAATTTTACTGTATTTGGAACTATTTGGAATCGACCTTGTTCAAGTATTTATTTATGCTATGACGACTTTTTGTGCTTAAAACAATTTTCTGAACA
Organism: Vesta saturnalis; assembly: GCA_036346205.1. NCBI lineage: Eukaryota > Metazoa > Arthropoda > Insecta > Coleoptera > Lampyridae > Vesta > Vesta saturnalis. The sequence goes on from JARFJB010001043.1 coordinate 1,693,578, forward strand.
AAATATATTGTGTTATTTTAATTCACATTCGCCAACTATGATAATTTTTTTTGTCGTAAAATTTCATTGTACAGATTTAATATTTATACAGTGTAATGCTACTCTGACAAAGTGTGTGGTGTGGATGATCATGGAAGTGCGAGTATACTATGATTTCAAAGGAAAATTAGCAAGGGGTACTTACATTCAACTAAAGTAATTATAAGCACAATCACTAGAATTATTAGAAGTATTAGCAACAACAAGGATAATTTCTTGTAAACATCTTTCTTCTTGTACCTAAAAAAAAATCAATTTTACTGTTAAACCTAAAAATTCAGTTGGTTTTTAAAACTCTACTTTTTTAAGTGAACTAAAAAAATGGCCATATATGAAAAGTGTCTTAAACACAACAAAAATCAAACTGATTTTTATTCAAAGCAGATAACCATTATTTTTGCTATTAATTAGCGTGTCTGTACGATTTTGTTAGTGTAAATAAATTCAGAACGTAATTAAGTAAATGTGTTTTAATTAACAGATCAAATTTAGCTTAAAACATTAATAAGTTCTGGGTTTTTTGAGTTCTAAAAGGACGAACAATTTTTTTGATCGCGCTTGCTTTTATGAAAGAAGTTAGTTCCACATCATTACAAAAGATTCAAAATGGTAATTACGAAGTCCTTTTTCTCAGTATTGATATTAGTACTTTGAGTAAGAAATTTAAGTAGTGTTGAAAGTCAAAATTTTCGGATAAGTATAAAAAGGTTTAGATATAAATTGTGTAATTAAGTAAATTGTAGCGTTCAATAGTAAAGTAGTTTGTAATGTCTTTAATAGTGTCGATTTTAACTTCCGGTTGGTCTAAATTGGCTTTCGATTAGTGAATAAACACATAACCTTTATCAACATTAACATTACGCGCAGCTTTACTTCTCAAAATTTAAGAGAAACGTATATTTTTTTATTAAAAATAAAATCTAAGTTTTTAATAACATTTGGTTAAATGGCTAATTTTGAACTTGAAACTAAAAAAGTAGTTTGTATAACCATTAATTATTAAACCAACTCTATTTCAGTTGTTTTTAATAGAATTCTTTTTAAATTATCTATTCTAAAACACAATTTACCTTAAAAAAGATACGGTTATTGTGATTGTAACTGTTATTCAGCAAATTTTGTGCACTTTATATTTAGTGAAAGCGGAAATTTTAATTAGCAAACTTTTAAAGATATCTTATTTTGACTTACACAGCCGATCTAGATTTAACTCCTACCAAATTATGCAAACTAGAGCAAGAAGGGACTTCTTTGCCTAAAATTAAACTTGCAGTAGGTACCCATTTTCTTTTATTAACAATAAAAACTCACTCATAACTGTATAAATATGACCATTCTCACTAACGCTCTCTTTTTCCATTATAATAGTTATATTTTAATACTCCATCACTTTATAAAAATTAACGCACTGATGAAGTGCCGGCAAAATTTTATTATAAAACTGATGGACAGTCATGCGCTTGTCTCTTGTATAACTGACAACTAATCACAATGGTTACAAATCGATGCTCTATGCATATTGATTGTTTAAAACTTAATGTTTAATTTTATTTTTGTTACTCATTTCCGCTAATTTCAATACAAATTACTTTTTTAGTGATTTATCTAATTAACAATTGTAGAAATATTTAGTTACAATTTTAATTTAGTTATTCAAGGACCTTTCAATATGTAATTAAAATATTACGTCAAGAAAAAAGATAATGCGTTTTGTTGCATCCTTACATTATTTTACTTTACAATTAAATAAAATAATGTGTTTGTACATTGTTCAGTACTAAAACAATAATTAACCAATTGTTTGTCAGTTTGTCATCATAAAAATACTTTCACGTGAAAATTAAAAATGTATACGCATTCTGGGAACAAGAAAGTAAAAAAGAGATTAAAACTTAACAATGTTTCTCAAAAAACTGATATCTTAGTGCGTACATTATTAACACGTTCCAAAAATTGCTAAGTTAATATTTAATGAACAATTTACAACACGATTCTGCATACATTTGTAAAAATTGAATATTGTTTTACCTAGGAAAAGAATAGTTTGAAGTGTATGATTGTTTACCATGCTATTAATATCTATTTGCATTTATAACTGTTCAAAGGCGTGAATCATTGATTAGAAAGCTTCACATAAATTTTTAGTTTGTTTAAGATGGTATAAAATGGCAAAAAAGTGTTCAAATTTGAACAAATTTAAATTTAGCTATAATTGCTTGGATTTTCATATAATTTATAAACTAAATTATCCCGTTTATATTGTAACATCGGAAAGTACAGCTGTGGAAGAAAGTTTAATCAAAATCGTTCGTTTAAAAAATATCTTAGACAAATCTGATGTTATATTTATTATTGTATTTATAATGCTAAAAATAATATTGACCCATTACAAAAGTCTGGAGTTTACCAGTTAGAATGTAATGAGTGTTTAGCAGCATATGTAGGGCAAACGCCAAAATCCTTTAAAACAATAATAATAGAACACAGTAAAGATCAAGTCATCAGTTTTTTAATATTCAGGTCAAACAGGACATACAATAAATTATAAACCAAAATTATACATTTCTATCTAAAAGGTAGGAAACTCAATTTTATAGAAACTTTGGAAATGGATAAATTAAATAAAAATAACATGCATATAACTCTTAGTGCCAGTTAGAATTAAATGCCTCTAGTCTAATAAACATGTAAACCTGTATATTTGAGATATGTATATATATATATATATATATATATATATATATATATATATATATATATATATATATATATATATATATATATATAATATATATATATATATATAAATGTAATTATATTGTTAATAGTATACTTAATGCACTAACGTGTGAAATTATTTGTTAATTCTCACAAAATAATTCATTTCCATTTCTCGTCCTAGAAAAAACGAAAGTGTAACGGTAATTTTTTTCTAATCTCAAATAATGCCAACATGGCTGTGTTTAAGCAATTCAAAGAATAATTTTTATAAATATGCAATTGAAAGTTCTGTATACATAGAAAGGTTCCCCAGAATGGGATTGACTAGACCGATGCTCTACAGGTTAAGCTACACGGTCTATGAATTCAGTTGGTAGAACACTGGTCAAGTCAATGAGAGGAAATGGGTTTGAATCTCATTCAGGGTAATCTTTTTATGTATAACACAATTTCAATTTGATTTGTCTAAAAATCATGGAATAAATTAAATTATCCAAGGATCCTTATTTACCATTTGTTAATGGCCATTATTATTATACAATCAACTATGTACTTACTGTAAGCGCCCTTAGCGATACACGCCCTACATGACGAAGTATACAGAATATCTGTTACCATGTAAATTAACAAAGATCATATAGCAAGGTATACACAAATTAAGCTTCTATCGAATGGAACTCATATTCCCTGTATCTCAGTCCGCACAGAACTAGTCCAGCCAATGAGACAGCACATGGGTTCCAACCCCACTCAATTTTATATTTATATAAACATTTTATTACTGAAATAGTGTTTGTGTGCTTGTGTATTTGTGTATTTGAGTGTTTGTGTGTTTGTGTGTTTGTGTGTTTGTGTGTTTGTGTGTTTGTGTGTTTGTGTGTTTGTGTGGTGTGTTTGTGTGTTTGTGTGTTTATGTTGTGTTTTGTGTTTTGTGTTGTTATGTTGTGTTTGTTAAGTATGTGTATTGTGTATTGTATGTTTTGTGTATGTGTAGTGTATTTATTGATTTATGTGTTTGTTGTATTGTGTATTTTGTTTTTATGTTTAATATGTTGTGTTTAGTTATAAATTTTATGTTATTTATGTTTTGTTATATTAATTTAGATGTTATTATTTATATATTTATTTATATTTTATTATGTTAAAATGTTTTGTGTTATTGTTTGATATATGTGTTGATTTGTGTGTTTTTGTGTGTTGTGTTTGTTGTGTTTGTGTGTTTGTGTGTTTGTGTGTTTGTGCTGTTTGTGGTTTGTTGTGTTTGTGTGTTTGTGTGTTTGTGTGTTTGTGTGTTTGTGTGTTTTGTTGTTGTTTGTGTTAATATTTTCCGTTTTAATTTATAATATGTTTTTGACAATTATGTATTTAAGTTCTGTTGTTGTTTTTATATTTAATTATTTCATTGAATTTATAATTATTATATTATTGGTAAATTAAATTAAATTAAATTGATTATTAAATCCTTTATTATAATACATTAATTTAATTATTTACTTGAAATTGCCTAATTATTGATTTTGGTAAATTTTAATTATTAATTTGATTATTAAAGTTTACTTAATTAAATTAATTAATGTATTTGTTTATTCTAAAGTCCAATTTGAAATTTTAATATATGATTCAATACAAAGCCTATTTAATTGTAAATAATTTTGTTTCTTTGTACCATAATTGGTTGAAATATGATTATCCATTTTTGTGTAATATTTTGCATTTTGTGTGTACATGCGGTAAGTGTGTTATGCTGTGTGTGGATGTTGCTGATGTCCGTGTGTGCTGTGCGTGTGTGTGTTGCGTGTTTGCGTGTGTGCGTGTGCGTGTGTGGGTGTGCGTGTGTGCGTGTGTGTGTGTGTGTGCGTGTGTGTCGTGTGTCGTGTGGTGTGTGTGTGTGTGTGTGCGTTGTGCGTGTGTGCGTGTGTGCGTGTGTGTGTGCGTGTGTCGTGTTCGTGTGTGCGTGTGTACGTGTGTGCGTGTGCGTGTGTGTGTGTGTGCGTGTTGCGTGTGTGCGTGTGCGTGCTGTGTGTGCGTGTGCGTGCGTGTGCGTGTGTGGCGTTGGTGCTGTGCGTTTGCGTTGCGTGTTCGTGTGCGTACGTGTGCGTGATGCGTGTGCGTGTGCGTGTGCGTGGTGTGCGTGTGAGTGTGCGTGTGCGTGTGCGTGTGCGTGTGTGTGGTGTGTGCTGTGTGCGTGTTGCTGTGGTGTTTGCGTGTGTGGTGTGTGCGTGGTGGTGTGCGTGCGTCGTGCGTGTGTGCGTGCGTGTGTGCGTTTGCGTGGGCGTGTGCGTGTGCGTATGCGTGTTCGTGTGCGTGAGCGTATGCGTGTGCGTGTGCGTGTGCGTGTGCGTGTACGTGTGCGTGTGCGTGTGCGTGAGCGTGTGCGTGTGCGTGTGCGTGTATGCGTGTGTGCGTGTGTGCGTGTGTGCGTGTGCGTGTGCACGAGTGTGCGTGTGTGCTTGTGTGTGTGTGTGTGTTCAATAAAATTTTGACGTGGAGTCGTAAATTAAAGCAAATTAAAAACGGCCCTAATCCGAATATCGATAAAACTTATCAAGATTATACTAGAAAGCATAGACATTAAATATAATTCAATTTTAAATGATTTCTTCTTATGAAAGTTTTTCATACGAAACTATATTAGCCCTAAAATTTATTTAAAAATCTTATTTATGTAATCATATCAAAGCTGAAATAAAATCTATTTTTAATATAGCCCTCATTTTTGTATTAGGCAAGTGAAGAATAAACGTTATTATTGGATTAATATGTTTAAATGTAATCAGGTATACTCTATTGAATATCCCTAATCTAAAGACGTTTGGCTATCCATCCAATTGAAAGTCATTGCACATCCCATCTTTCAGAAGTATAGAAGTACTCATGCAGGAAAAGAGCGCTATGGTGACGAGCTTCATCTTACTTAGACCACAAATAACGATTAATTTTATAAGAAAAAGTGTAGACATATTTTTTAAAGAAAATTTTATTTTGCATAACTTTTCTTTATGAAGTTTCTTAATATAACGCAAGCTAAGTGTAAAATTAATTAAATATCAATGAAAATGATTAAACTGTATTATTGATATCTTACAGAAGCAGGCGGCTTAGGAATTTTTTTTTAAGTTATATATATATATATATATATATATATATATATATATATATATATATATATATATATATATATATAGTTTAAATAAGACAATTTTTCTTTAAAACTTGTGTAAATAAACGTAAAATTAATTCAACGTTTCGGGAACGTCCTTTGTTCCCTTTGTCAAGAATTTATTTGACAATTACAGAAATTGAAATAAGGTAACTATTTTTAACAAGTACAAAATATGAAACAAGGTAACTAATTTAATTTTAATCTGGACGAGTGTGTTTGACTTCGGGTAGTTGGTCTAGTATGTGATGTAGAAGGTGCAGAAGTGGGGACGCCTGGAATAGTTGCAGCATAAGTGTTTGAAATTGCTGGAAGATTTGGAGTTGGTTGAAATGTAGAATCAACTTGTTTAATGATATTCTTCCAAATTTGTGGTATTCTAGAAGTGTCATCTCGTTTATTGAGGGCGTTTGGTCTTCTTTCAATTTCAACTGCTTCTCTAATAATTCTTGCTTGTAAGGTATATAGAGGTGCAATTAAACGGATATTGTTGGTATTAATTT
>JARFJB010001043.1:1707500-2075000 GCA_036346205.1 Vesta saturnalis
GTATGTGTATGTGTATGTGTATGTGTTGTGTATGTGTATTGATTGTATTGTATGTTTGTATGTATGTGATGTGTATGTTATGTATGTGTATGTATGTATGTATGTAGTGTATGTTATTGTGTATGTGTTGTGTAGTGTATGTGTATGTGTATTGTGTATGTGTATGTGTAGTGTTTGTTTTGTGTCGTGTAGTATTTGTGTATGTACATGTATGTCACTTTGTTATGTAATGTATGTATGACATATTATTAATATTAGTTATGTATTATGTATGTGTTATATGTAGTGTATGATGTGTATGTGTATTGATGTGTGTAGTTGTATGTTATGTGTATGTGTGGTAGTGTAGTGTGTGTATGTATGTATGTAGTAGTGTATGTGTATGTGTATGTGATGTGTGTGTGTGTGTGTGTGTGTGTTGTGTGTGTGTATGTGATGTATGTTGTTTGTATGTGTATGTGAATGTCGATGTTGTATGTGTATTGTGTATAATGTTGTATGTTTAGTGTATGTTATTGTATGTGTATGTGTATGTGTATGTTTGTATGTGTGTGTATGTGTATGTGTAGTGTTGTGATGTGTATGTGTATGTGTATGTTGTATGTGTATGTGTATGTGTGTGTAGTGTATGTGTGTAGTGTATGTGTGTGTGTGTGTGTATGTGTATGTGTTGTATATGTTATGTGTGTATGTGTAGTGTATGTGTATGTGTAGTTATGTGTATGTATGTGTATGTGTTGTGTAGTGTATGTGTGTTGTGTGTTGTGTAGTGTGTATGTGTTATGTGTATGTATGTGTATGTGTAGTGTATATGTATTGTATGTGTATTGTATGTATGTATTGTATGTGTGTGTGTGTAGTTGTGTATGTGTATGTATTATGTATAGTATGTTGTAGTGTAGTGTGTGTATGATGTATGTGTATAGTGTAGTATGTTTAGTGTATGTGTATGTGTATGTGTATGTTGTAGTGTATGTTTTTTTTGTATCGTGTATATTGATGTCGTGTACTTGTTTGATTATTTGCATAATGATATATGTATGTTGTATATGTATGTGTATGTGTATGTATGTGTGTGTATGTGTATGTGTATGTATGTTATGTATGTGTATGTGATGTATGTATGTGTAGTTGTGTATGTGGTAGTGTGTGTGTGTAGTGTAGTGTAGTGTAGTGTACGTGTACGTGTACTGTACGTGGTACGTGTACGTGTACGTGTGTACGTGTACGTGTACTGTACGTGTACGTGTGCACGTGTACGTGTGTACGTGTACGTACGTACGTGTACGTGTACGTGTACGTGTACTGTACGTGTACGTGTACGTGTACGTGTACGTGTACGTGTAGCGTGTACGTCGTGCGTGCTGACGTGAGTTACGTGTACGTGTACGTGTACGTGTACGTGTACGTGTGTACGTGTCGTGTACGTGTACGTGTACGTACGTGACGTGTACGTGACGTGTACGTGTACGTGCGTACGTACGTGTACGTGTCGTGTACGTGACGTTCGTGACGTGTCGTACGTGTACGTGGTACGTGTACGGTACGTGTCTGTCGTCGTACGTGCGTGTACGACGTGTACGTCGTGACGTGTACGTGCGTTACGTGTCGTAGCGTGTACGTGACGTGACGTGTACGTGTACGTGTACGGTGTGACGTGTACGTGTACGTGTACGTACGTGTAGCGCGTGACGTGCGTGTACGGTCGTGTACGTGTACGTGTACGTGTACCGTGTACGTGTACGTGTACGTGTGTACGTGTGACGTGTACGTGTACGTGTACGTGTACGTGTACGTGTCGTGCGTGTACGTGTCGTCGTGTACGCGTGTCGTACGTGTACGTGTACGTGTACGTGTACGTGTATGTGTTTGTTAGTTAGGTTGGTTGTCTCTACGTAGTGTGTTTATAGTTTTTAAATTAATTAGGTAACAAAAAGCAACACTAAAATCTAAATACGAATAAATTACAAATAGCTCTGCTCTATAAACTCTTGACTAATGCAACATAGAAGTAAACAATGGTGTGCTTGTGATACCAGATTTTTAAACACAGTTATCCGTTGTCTCGAGACCCTCAGTTAGTAATGATTATTCGTAAATAAAAGAAATATAGATTTTGATAAGATCTCATTTACGACGAGGTCACTGACCTACAAAATACTCTTGAATCAATTAATTCATTATTACTTTACATTTTCACATAGTTTTAAATAAAGAATCTTATTGCATGACGTTTTCACATAATTAACAATTGAAATTTGTTTTGTAGTACCAGGAAATTGTTTTAATTAGTTCAACAAATTCAGAAATAAGTCTATATTTTTATTTATTTAAGGGCTCTTATTTACGTTTACATTTGTGCAAAAAATCAAGCTCCTTAAGGTCATTTGAAGCTCCTGATAAATAAACAAATTCAATTATTTTTTGTTTCATCAAAATATTGTAATATATAAGTACTTTACTTCACCTCCGTTCTATTTTTTATTCATACAGATTAAATAAACAGTTATTTACATAATGAATAATTGAAGAGGACGTAATAGTCAAATTAATTATACGCTTTACAGACTTAACCAAAAATAAAAGTTCAACACTTCTATCGTTAACAATTAAAGATGCAAATAAGCGTTTCTCACAGATCTGATTTGGAACTAGCTAAACCATTAATTTGTTAATAAGAGTATTGTTTTTAGTGGAACTCATTTAATGTTAGGAATACATTTTATATATTTTTCATTTGACTAATCACTTTGATCTATTACATAAGGCCCATTATTTGTTAGTCATTTTTATTCGTCTACAAAATTATAATTTACTTAAATAAACTTTACAAACAAAAATATTGTAAAAATTATTTTCTTTACTGATCATATCCGCTTATACTAAATGTAAAATCAAATATATTATGAGCGGACCGGGAAGACAGAATTTTAGTGCGTTTTATCTGGAATTTTCAAATAAATACCAAGTATATTTCTGAAGCAGGAGGAATAAGTGTATCCACAGTTTATAGTGGTGCCTAAGAATAAATTATATACACCTTATATTTACCAGGTTCAAAAGATACTACCAAAGAATCTCCTAGCCAAATTGCAATTTAACGGGCTAATCACTTATAAAACTGAAAATTTATATCCAAAAAGGGTCAACATTTTCAGCATAAATTTTTGATATGTGTTTGATGTCGCATTATTAGTGATAAGATTTTGGAAACTCTAGATTACTATTTTCGGGAATATCTGGATAACTCCTATCGTAAGCCAAGAAATATATTTGGAAGAAAATACAAAATATAAGTCGGTAGTAAAAAAATACGTTGAGATGAATAGTGACCAGTTTGAGAATTTATTATAATTAAATTTCTAATTCTAAATCTAGATTTTGGGTTATCAATAATATCAATCCTATTAGTTCATCGTCTTCATGGGTCTTCATCAGTGATAGATTTTGGTTGTTTTAAATTTTGACTGATCAAAACCAGCGATAACTGATTTCGCATTTTAGTAAAACGTATATACTATGTTCTGTCCGACCAACATTATGATAATTCCTCGTAATTACCTTGGCTGCCCAATTATATTTGTTTATAAGTATGAATACTGTTTAATTTTCTAGGTTTAATGCATTCCCATTAGTTATTTAGTTGATTTTGTAAAACTTGGCCTGTTTATCTGTTTACTTTTTGAGTATATATAAATAATTCCCATAAACCATAAAATATAAAAAAGGTCAGAGCCATTTTTTTTACTTCACCTTCGCTTGGTGCATACGCACCACAGGAGAAGGAATCAGTTTCTTCACTTTTTCTACAACGTGACATTGAACTTTATTATGTATATTGGGAAAAAATGCTAGTCTTGTAACATATACGTAACCAAACTAAAATTTACGATGGAGTAAAATACGAAAAAGTTGTGCACTTTTCAAAAATCACATACAAATTTTTAATTTTTTTAACTAATTCTTTGAATTTTCTATATATCTTACCTGTCAGTTGTTGTAATATTGCCGAAATGTAACTTTTCACTGTTTTTCATGTTAAAGTCATTTAATACTGGCATGTTTAAAGTTAACTGTTATAATGATGACCATTGTACGTAAACTACATTAATTATTCTCAAAACAAAATACGTAATCTCATGGTAAAATGCAAAGTAAAATTATACAAAATGTTCTTAGAAGCGTCTAGGAATGCTAGAGAGTAACCAAAATGAATTCATTTGTCACTTCCTTTTTGGTTCTCCAATGGTTTTCATATTTGTTTTCGGCGTAAAAAATCTATGTTTTCATAAACTAGAATAAAATATAAAAAGCTATTTTTCATTGGAACTTTTCATAAAGAATTAAATTCTGAAGCCAGAAATTAAAAAATTTAAAGGAATTTGCCACATATCACAAAACGCAAAAAATTAATGTGGAAATTACTGTGGTTATAACATATATCTTGTGCTAGCAAAGAGCACCCCTACAGACTTGTAACATGCTCAAAATGATACATAGTCGACTATATATATATATATATATATATATATATATATATATATATATATATATATATATATATATATATGGTTGATTTTAGGTTTCCGCAGTGTAGTATGAAACAAAGTCTCATTTGCCATTTTCAAGTTAACTTGAAAATGGCAAATGAGACTTTGCCGAAACGTCGTTTTTGTACTGACAGGAGTCAGAAACATCACCAGCAGACGCGAGACAGCGCCCGGATAAACAACAGTGTTTCATATATATATGTAACAGAAATTAAGTACCTGCAGAAGCAAATTATTCATCTAAATGAATAGCGAGGAAAACAACAAGTTTGGTTTCGGCACAACTTTCTGAATGACTACCAGTGAGATAATCAGTTTCTGCTACTAAAAAAGTAAGCTACACGCTTTACAGGTATGAGTAAACATAACGGCTTTTTACATACAGTCGTACCTATCATCTGTCGTAAATATGTCTATTAGCTTATAATGATCCTGAAAATTCTTACTATAAATTTTCCTATCCAACTAAATAATTCCTATCAAAACTTATTCCCTATTTCCGTCCACAACTGTTTTGTCATTGTTAATAAATGATATCAGTTGTACACTCATTTCCCGCTCGGTCCCAGTTACCAATAAATACCAGAGTGTCCGCATTGATTCTCCCATACATATGTAGCGGCACGGTCACTGCGTATATGCACACCATGTGCGGCTACTTATGCAAATGCTAGGGTAGTATTTTGCCCCTCAAAACTCTAACTCCTTTTCTTCCGATCCGATCCTGACCACGGCATCCTTAATCCCACCATGCATATATGCGTAATGTATATATGTATGCTGGTGAATCCATGATTGTGGCTGAAAGAGCTCGGAAATGGAATACGTGGCGTTTTCCTTTTTCCTCATTACATTCTCACTTTTACTTTTACTTAACTTATCCTTATACTTATTAATTCTACCTTGTACTTTTATTATTATCAATCTGGCCACTAACCAGACCAGCCTGAGCGGTATCCCTTGACCAGCATTATTAAGCTGTCCTGGCTAACCTATAGTTATCACTTACAGTTCCCTTCTCTTAATATTCCTAATATTATTAGAACCAGCATTAGCTGTTCATTGAAAGCACCTCAACCTTTGTATATAATCCACCAAAATAAACGTAATGTTCACCTGTAGTTAATTCCTTTAGAACCCTGTATATAAACCGCACTTAATTCGCGACACTTCCGTTGTATTTTCAATAGTAATACCATAAGTAATTGAATTTTCGCAATAAGTCTGTCGATTTATTACATAACGAAATTGAGTTATTTGAAAACACCACGAGTCCGCAGGATTGTAATTATAAATCTTACATTTATCCCAAATCTGCTCATTTTTAAATGCGTGCACAGCGTGATTATGTACATTTGACGTTTAACTGTCACATACACCGAACTTGATAGGCCAATCAGAGTCAAGTTTGGCGTTATCGATAATCCGAACTTAACTAGACCTCCTGATTGGTTCATTTGGCAAGTGCGTCAAATAGTCACTATAATTCAAACGTTAATTGCCCAACAGGTTACCGTAGTGATAGCGAACATGTGTTTTGATTTTAAATTTCCAGGCATTAGCAAGAGAGGGCCCCTTTAATTAACCCGAGGAATCCGGGCAGTGGCGTCCCGCCTTATAACAGCACATAAGCAGGATCAGAATAATTTCCAGTTTGAGTTTTATTTGTTTATTGATTCCAGTACAGATAGTTTTTTTTATTTTTATTATTGCCTGTTTCTGAATAGTTTTAATTTTATATTATTGTGACCTAATAAATTTATTATAAACCAACCAAGTTTAACCTCTAAGGTAGGCCACCAAACAAACACCAAGGTAGTGAAAGTCTTGAACTCGTCTTGAGAGTCGAAAATGGGAATTAATTTGTAAATTGCAAAACCAGGTTCAATACAAGTTAAGCAAGAACACACATTCGTCTTTGGAATACAGTGACCACTCTTTCACCTCACAGCTGTTATACAAACCCCTTTGTTTCTATTATTAAATTTAAGTAAGCCCTAATCGAGAGCGAATCACAATAAAAATCTTTATGAATATAACGCAGTAATATCGTGTACAACACATTTGTAATTACGCAAAGGTACACGTAACTGTAACGTACTTCATAATCGCACAAGTTGAGCTTCAGCTCTTTAAGTAAAAGAATTTGAAATATTTAGCTCAAATGAATTCCGTAGATATGAGAAGCATGGACCGAAAATATCACCGGCTTCACTGAAGTATCGAATGGTCAAGGGCAGCAATAACGGTATGCAAGGAAAAATTGTTGAAATAACTAATTTAACAAAGGCGGTCTTTAGAACTTACCCTGAATGTACGAATTAGGTTATATAAAGAAATAGTCGGAACAGTTTATTGATAGGCAAGTAATCTGCAAATAATGCCAGTTAGATGTTCAATACAAAAGTAATTTACCAATGGATGAAATAAATCTAATGGTATTCGTTTTTAAACCACTTTACAAATTATAAGTAATTCTCAGTTAATCTGTACAGCTTTCTTAATGATAACGGCTAAAAAGTGTGCAAGCCAGCGTCAATTCTATTCAAGCAATAGAATTTTACGAAATTAATGATATCTTTTCCGAACTAATATCGCCTCGAGCAGTTATGTGTAATTGTATACCATATATACATAGGTTAATTAACTGAAACTATTTTATTTAGGGTGTAACTGTGACCCTATTTCTTTCTATTGGGATATTAATTACGTTTGAACGAAATTTTAAAAGATCTGTTTACCTTCTAGTTTTCGAGTGAGTTATTTGTTTGCGCTTATCGTTGATTTACACAATTTTACGGTGAATTATTTAATAAGTACTTTAGTATCTTGAGTTGGTTGATACAATTTCATTTGGTTATAAGTTTTAGATTATAACGTAATGTAGTTACAAGGAAAATATATCGATGAACGATCAGCTGTTGTCTTTGTAGCACGTCACTGTATTACAAGTGCTTGCTTTACGAGTTTTCGTAAATAGATTTACAGGTATCAATGGACCTGCGGCGATAAAGGTATGCGAGTTTTTGCTTGTTTAGACTAGCTGTGAACCTACGTAATTAGGTGTTTGATCCGCTATTTGAATATTTATAAACACACTGACGCCCAATGGATTTATGACAACCCCCATTATGTGTTTCGCGTGATATGCTACCTTAAAAGCTAAAATTAGAAATACCCCCACCGCTCTAGAACCACTGAGCTACCGGCACCCCATATTTTATCTGTTACTTCCCTTTTACTGTCATGTTCGGCCGTAACAGATTACAAAAATATTGATTTAGAATATCCCTGACAGGCGTATAGCTCATTCAGTCGGAACAATTTGTAATAAATAAGTAGGTACTAGTTCGTGTTATAAATTAACTACCTATTCAATCTATTAGTAATAATGTGAAAACATTCAATGTATCATAAATTTAAGCTAATCTGATGGTCAGTAACAAATTAATTTCTTCTGCACTTGCGAAAAATTAAAAAAAGTAATGGCGGCTTACTGTTGCACATTATTATATTTTTTCTTGACCAGTAGTATCAAGCCATTGTATGCCTTTTTTTATGAACGTAATCAATTTTATTTCTCTCCAGTTTAGTACTGAGCCATCTTCAACTTTCATTATTTCATCACCAACTGTTTTATAGCCGCGAAAATCTTCCAAATGCATGGTATAAGACCTGACGGTTTTCGTTACCAAACTAATAACGTTGTACCAGTCATTTGGTACACACATTTTTGCATATTTTGATGCAGTCTTTATTGTAACCTACATCGAGTTGCGCTCCATGTGTATATACATATGTGTGCGTGTAGGTGTGCGTGTGCATGTGCATGTTCGTGTGGGTGTGCGTGTGCGTGTGCGTGTGAGTGTGCGTGTGCGTGTGCGTGTGCGTGTGCGTGTGCGTGTTCGTGTGCGTGTGCGTGTGCGTGTGCGTGTGCGTGTGCGTGTGCGTGTGCGTGTGCGTGTGCGTGTGCGTGTTCGTGTGCGTGTGCGTGTGCGTGTGCGTGTGCGTGTGCGTGTGCGTGTGCGTGTGCGTGTGCGTGTGCGTGTGTGCGTGCGCGTGCGCGTGCGCGTGCGCGTGTGCGTGCGCGTTCGCGTGTGCGTGTGCGTGTGCGTGTGCGAGTGCGTGTGCGTGTGCGTGTGCGTGTGCGTGTGCGTGTGCGTGTGCGTGTGCGTGTGCGTGTGCGTGTGCGTGTGCGTGCGCGTGCGCGTGTGCGTGCGCGTTGGCGTGTGCGTGTGCGTGTGCGTGTGCGTGTGCGTGTGCGTGTCCGTGTGCGTGTGTGAGTGTGTGTGTGTGTGTGTGTGTGTGTGACAGTGTTCAAGGAACTTCAGATCTGTGACTTCTAAACGTTCTGATTTTCTTATAGCCTGCTGTTAACATACATGCTACAGCAGTAAATAAAGGATACCACGAAAAAGGATATGAATAAAATATTACATAGATAAACAACCATTAAAACAAGCATTAAATTTAGTTTATTCTAATATTCCAGTTTAAGGAATAATTTTTTGTTTCTTTCGCATTTATAGGGAAACCTATAAAAATAATTTCTAGCCAACTAAGAAAACTTGATTTGAATATAGTTGAATCGTGGTGATTGCACAAAATGTTATGTCGGTCAAATACGAAGAAGTTTTAAAACTAGAATATCTGAACATTCGAGGTATTTTCAATCAAACTATGCTTTAATAATTATTACGTGGGAAGATTTTACCACATTCCTTGCTGAACGAAATCTTAATTTTAAAAATATGCATTCGTCCGTAACAAACCCTAGATTTGGTCTCGAGTTTCGAAATACCAAACAAAGACGTCTGTGATCGCGACGTGTACCGACGTAATTACTTATTAAACTAGTGACATTTTTACATCAAGAATGTGCGCGTAGAAATTTTCAACAATTCGTCACACCACTTTCGGCAGAACACCTTTTCTCTACCCTACTATATGTTTTCTTTTTCTCAAATATCAATTACATACATTCCCGAATTTCATACATAAAACACATAAAATAAAATATCACGGAAAACATTAGTTCCCCTTTAAAGCAATATCCTTGTGATGCGATATTTTTTGCTATAAGATTCCATATTGTCTTTCTGGGTGATGTAAATAAATCTAAATTATCTTTATATTGTGTTAATGATAGTAATGCGCTCTCGTGGGTCCATTTTGATACTTTCTCGTTTGTCTCTACCGTCTCTTCTAAAGCCCCACTTTGTGACTCAGCTTCCTATTCTACTGCCGGTTAATAACAGACTTTAACTACTATGTGTAAAAACATGCAAAGCTTTATTATTTATTAATGTATGTATATTATTGTATATTATAAATAAAATTAATTTGATTAGCTTGTATTTTGCTCGTTATCTCTTACGAGAGATTGGTTATTGCGGTAATGTTCTTTTCATACACTTAACTATTTTATTACTGATTTATAGTATATAAACGAAAAGTCAAAAGTGACGTTTTAAATAGAAATGTCCAAATTTTTTGTTCTTGCTATTGTGAAATATAGTACCTATATATAATTTTACGTTGGTAAGTAAAGGATGTCGGTAAGTAAAATACTTACCGACGAGTTGGGCCTCTCAACCAGTAAATATATCCTACTGTCTTAGAAACAGATATGGTAAATAAACGAAAAAGCTCAATCATGCAAAAAGATATTTTTTGCGCCTGATATTATATAAAATAACACAATTTTTGTGTCACATCTGTAGGGTTAACGTGGCATAGGAAGCTATTAAATTTACGAAGAGGGCATGGCAGTTTTATATGTGTGACAATATTATAAACGCCGGTAAAGGAACTTGCCTGAACGTGTGTCGCTGTATCATGCGCTCAAAATAAATCTTTTTTAATACTCCCAAAAATAATCAACATGTATTTGTTTTATCGGCAAAAAAGAAGGTTTAAGGGTTGAAATTGCCCTTTTTTTCAAGAAATCGACAAAATAATATAACCATGCGCAAGCTCTTGCAATAATATACAATTTCTTAATCCTTAGTATTTAAGGGTTTTTGAGGTCGCTTATTAATTATTGGTTACTGAACGGTCTGAAATGGTGAATTGCAGTAAAGAAGAATAGGTAGATATGATAACTTTATTTTGATTCCCTCTACTTGCCCTTTCAGTTTCCTCCGCAGGTTAGAAATCACCCAGTACAAGAATAGTTTTTTTTACCTAAATACCATTTCTGGTGCCCTAATCAGCTAGAAATTCCATATTTGATAGTTTTTCGGTGTCTTTCATGCATGTAAGAAGTTTCAAATTGATAGCCCCATATTTACGACTAAGTTTACTTGAAAACATTTTAAAACTGTGTAAGTTGACAGGCACTTCCGGTAGTCCTATAGGTCTCAAAAGTTGATAATGATCTACAATTTTGCCATAATAGCCGTATGCCAGATTTAATAACTCCAGCTCAAACGGTCTGACCGCTATCATAGACACACAGACAACATGCCAAAAATGGTCAAGATGTATTCAAAGGCCCTCGCAACGTGAAGATCCGTCAAAATCAAGAATTTTTCCATGATCACAATACCTTCCCGTTACTATACTTCGTATAGTATACGGGAATGTAAAAATAAGAGGAATGTACGTTATTTGTTATGCGAACCTAAAAGAAGCAGAAGGACGAAATGCAGCCAGGAAGAAAGGAAAAAAAAGTTTCAACCCATTGCGTGGATAAAATTGAAGAGTAAGACCACAGCAAAGTCTTAATCAACATGATAGGTATCTGGTGTGGAACACCACACGACTTTCCAACCTGCAAAATGGAAACTAAAAGAAATAAGATAATTTTAATAACAATTTTTTAAGATAACTATGCAGCCTCTTTTATAATAAGTTCCTTGCGAAAATAGTCAACATTGTAAAACCAAGAAAAATTCCAAAGCCGTCCGCTTCTATAAAAATATCGGTAATACAGCTTAAGCATTCTCAATCATATTTATTTAATTTATACATTTATTTCGCTTTACATTAAAACACTTTATAAAAAAAAGTTATGTAAAATTAAATGTTGTTTAAAAAATATGTCTAAACATTTTCTTAAAACAGTAATCATTATTCAGATATTGAAAAAATTCTAATTATACATTAGGAATTTTTATATATGATTAACGTCTGAATACTGGTAGTTTTATATTTTTGAAATATATAGCTGTTTCAGAAGTATTTGATAAAAATTAAAAACAGCTCCTAATAACCCCCTCGCCGCCGCTGAATTTCTCCCAAAATATAGCACCAAGCCAAATGAAAACAAGCTTAAATACAAAATTTTAAGTATGTAAGTGTTTTCGTTCTGGAGTTATCGTGGAGACTAACAGCACATCCACACAAACATCATCGCCGATCTTGGCGAAACTTAGCCAAACGTTGTAAAATGGACTAATAAGTCGATTTAGCGATAGTGAAAAAAAATCGATTGCATAACCTTCTATACCTACGCATGTATATATAGGTTGGAAGGTACCAATGTTAAATTATATTGTAGAAGGCTATGTTTTTAAATATTTGTTTGACTGTTTGAATAAAATGCAAATATTGTTTTTTGCTCTGCGTATAACTGATGCGATGACGTATCCATAGTATAAATAGAAATTCCCTTGCTTGTAAACTACCTTCTTTATGAATGTGAAACGGGTAATTATATCGTCAGTTGAGAAGAAAATTATCCTATGTCCGTTTTCTTTTAAAAATGTGATGTTAGCATAATAGCTTATGTCCGACTATATTCTAGGTCAGGGATTCCCAAAATGGTCGATATTCACCCCTTGGGTTCGAAATCGATTTCCCAGGGGTAGTCATAAAGGAAAACTGATTTCGGGGGTCGACGAAGTCTAAAAATCGACCACTATTAATTAACACAAGTTCTTATTTGAAACTTTCAAGATACTGTATGAGTTGAGTTACGTGTACCAACTTGTTATACGAATAACTAATATTTTAGTAGGAAATATCATTGTTGTACTTTTAAAATTTGACGCATTTACGCGATGGATAATAAATCCGTACAATATCACACCCATGGAAGAAGTCGATGTGATAATGCAAGAAGAGTTGATCACCATCAGCATAGACGAGGAGCTTAAGCAGAAGTTCAACCAAGGCTATCAGAAGTTCTGGTTTCAGCACAACATTGAAAAACAGTATCCTGCATTATGGAACATTGCTGAAAAATACCTTATCGCTTTTCCATCATCATACCTAGTCGAAAAAGGTTTCAGTGTGGTTACAAACATTTTGACAAAACGAAGAAACCATTTGAAAATCAACGAACGCGGAGATTTAAGGCTGCAACTCACCCATATTGAATCAGGTTTAGCTAGATTGATAGAAAGTCACCAGATTCATCCATCACACTGAATTTTTTATTTTTTTGATTTTTACTTTGCGATTTTAATGTTTTTTGAACAAATAATTACCTACTTAAGTGTTTTTACGTAATTTGTATTAATAATTATTAATTATTAATTTGTTTTGTTAAATTTTTATGAGAAAATGATGTCAAGTTTACTCACTTAACTAACCACAAAGTTTTTAAATTGGTAAGTGCTTTGTATCAATAGAAAAAAAAACTATAAATAGGATTTTTAAAGTAATTTGGCTATGGAGGTCTGAGGTATCAGTTCATTTTGGAAAAGGGGTCTCTGGCCCAAAATAGTTTGGGAATCCCTGTTCTAGGCGATGCACAGATATCCAATGTCCTACCGATTTCATGACAATCAAAAAATAGTTTTTTAAAACTATCTTATCTTTATCTCCTCTCATCAATAAAAACTTATTATCTTAAGTCCATCACATTGACATGGGATACCCTTACGCTCTTTAAATTGTCTGGCTTTTTGTGGAAATAGGATAGCGTGTAGTAAGTGTAATGGTGTCCTAGTGTTTTGTTACTATAAAATACGTTTAAAACAATGTGTTCTAGAAGCAAAAAAAAAGCCATGGCTCAAGCAAAAAGTCCAGTACCCTAAGAACATGGTAAGTTATAATTCATAATGAATATAACTCTTTTGTAGTAATAAATAGAAAAATAAGAATACATTTTTTCTAACCTCTACGAATAAATATGGTAGTGACTAATGCTACCGTTGTTGTGTTTTTAAGAACGATTACGTTTCCTCTTCTAGAATCAATTTTTAACAAGTGTTAGATAGTTTTAGATATTGTTGACCAATTTATTCTAACTGTATTAGTTTTCTGGTTAAAAAGTACTCTAACTTATTTTGTAGTAATTATTTAGATTTTCAATTTAAGTAGCTCTTTAAAATGAAGCTCCATATTTGTTTTATAGCAGGCCTAATTCTTCAAGAGCATGAGTAATATGCTGACAAACAAAATTATTAACATTAAAAGAAGTTTTTACTTTTTCTTGTGAATAATTTTCCGTGCTAAAAGATACCACCGACTAGTAGTATAAACAGCAATTTTTGAAGCACGCTCTATGGTTCTATACATTACTGTCACCCTCATTTTTGTGTACCCAACTTCGAAAAATTATGTGTTATTTTAGCTTTGTATTTTACAGGTCCATACATTACGATTCTACCCCGTGCAGTTATCGAATAAAAAACAATCTCCTGAAAAACTTCTTCTGACTTTTTCAAAAACGGAAGTAGGCAACTTCCAATTTTGAAACTACACCTTGATGCTATTGACTCATCTCACATGAAGCAGTATCGTTGTTTTTCTCCAGCGTTGTTAAGGTATAAGTTGCTGTATTAGACTTGTAGTAGGCTTGCCCTACTTCAGTTTTTGGACAAGGAAGAACTTGCTGGAGATTCAATTCAGCAATACGAAATAAACTATCTCTCTTTGATCTTAACTTATCCTCATTATTTCTCAAACTTCTCATCCTGTCTGTCGAACTTTTCTTACAAGACGGACTTTTGTTCTATTGTGGACTTTTTGAAGTTAGTGTACAAATCACACTGATTTTTGCAATGTGAAACCACAGATTAAAATCGTTTGGAAAATAAACCAATATATGGATGTGCTAGCAACTAGTATGAATTTTTTTACAATGCTTCCATAATATTTTAGATATGCATGGTACATTTGGCTTTTCAAAGGACGTTATATAATCACTGATTAGTTTGGATATTTCGCCAACGCGTGGTTGACATGAGGAGCATATTTTTTTGCAAACAGTCAATGCAGACAATACTTAAAGTATTAAGGAAAAATGTCTGACATATGAAAAATCTGTAACACTGGAAATGTTGCAGGATCTGTAACAATCAAAATACACTAGTCGACCGCTGATGATGATATCGTAGCTATCGAAACGCGTTCGGTGTTTTTTAATTTTGTGTGGTACGTGGGTGTATTTTGATTGTTATGTCTGACATACGAGAGTTTTTCCTCTACTGTGACTATCAGATCTAGCACTGGCAGTCTCTGGTTGAACACTTGCTCTAATTTTTGTCGCATTCTTCTGATTTACATTATCTACAAAGCCCACATAACATCTTGCTATGTAATCTCTTTGTCGGTTAACGTCACCGCGTGACCAAAGATATAATTTCTTCGATCTCCGGAAAATCATGAGCTTCATTTCTGGCAATAATAATTTTTGCAACCGTTTCTTTTTTCTACAATTAATTTATTTTTGCAGTTTTTATAATTTCAAAATTAATGACTATTTGACTTATATAGCTTTTTTGACATATTTTTTATTTGTCAGTGTTACTTAAGTATGTATGTTATTTGGTATTTTAATGCTTGTTTTTTTGCAGAGCATACATCGAGCTTGTTTGTAAAAGATAGAATTACCCTATGCGCAAGTCCAAGACGAAATTGCTACAAGTTCAGCCGATACAATAAATATTTCAACGTTGACCTCTCTGAAAACCTATTGTAATTTAGCCACAGTACCAGATAAAATCGAGAGCAACAATACTTCTGCAGAAAAAAAACAGTTCCGAAAATACAGAAGGAATGGAAATGCAAGTAGAAGTTAAATAGTTAAAGTTAAATACCGTTGACCCGGAAAAAGAACATGTTCTGGACAATCTTCAGAGATTGATCCTTATGCAGATGGTGATTCGGACTATATACCAGAACCTCAACCGGAACCAGATACCTCCCACGCCGATACTGAAGCAGAGTCTTCCTTTAGCTATTAAGAAGTCTAGAAAACGACAAAGAAAATCAAAAAGCTAAAAAGCTGAGAAACCCTGGGAAGTCTTATATACACATCAAGAATAAATTAATTACAGAAGGAAAGGTGGAAAACAGTTCTTGTCGTCGGAAATGTAGCTCGAGATTTTCTGAAGATCAAAGAAATAATATCTTTCTGGAATACTCCATGACATTAACCATCAAAGAAATTACATACGTGGATTTTGTAGATAAAAATGAACTGCGCCAATTACCACAGCAAGTATTCAACCAGAGACTACCAGCACTGGATATGATAGTGACAGTGACATAATACCTGTGCCCAGCAGAAGGAAGAAGTCGTTTTGATATCACTTACCTTTGGAAGATGGAGAAAGAAGTAACGTATGTCCGACATTTTTCCTTAATACTTTAGGTATCAGCCATCAGATAGTCAAAACTGTTTGTAAAAAACAATACCCCTCTGGCTCGGGGGTTCAAGAAGATAAGCGAGGATCAACATGTCATCCACGCGTTGCCGAAAAATCCAAACAACTAATCAGGGATCATATATCGTCTTTTGAAAAAGTTGATAGCCATTGTTGTCTTCAATATAAGCAAAATGTACGATTTATACCTAAAGTTTTGTGGAAGCATTAAAGAAACCCCTGCTAGCAAATTCACATATCCGTTTATTTTCCTAAACCATTTTAATCTGGGATTTCACGTTCCATAAAACGATCAGTGTGATTTGTGCACTAACTTCAAAAACTTCACGTTGGAAGAAAGGGTCGCCTTGCAGGAAAAGTTTGATAGACACATCGCCAACAGAGACAGGGTGAGAAATTTTAAAAATGAGAATAAGCTAAGAGCAGAGAGCGATAGTTTATTTTGTATTGCCGAATTCGACGTCCAGCAAGTTCTTCCTTGTCCAAAAACTGAAGTTTGTCAAGCCTACTACAAGTATAAACTTGCAACTTATAACTTAGCAGTCTTTGATGCTGGAAAAAAGCAAGGTTATTGCTTTATGTGGCATGAGCTAACATCTTCAAGAGGTAGTTCCGAAAGTGGAAGTTGCCTACTTCAGTTTTTGAAAATTAAGTCAGAAGAAGGTACTCAGGAGATTGCTTCTTATTCCTATAACTGCACTTGGCAAAATCGCAATATTTATATATTTATATTGTTAATGTATGGAGCTGTAAAATACAAAATTAAAGTAACACATAATTTTTTCGAAGTCGGCCACACCCAAAACGAGGGTGACAGTATCCATAGCACAATAGAGCGTGCTTCAAAACATATTCCTGTTTATACTCCTAGTCAGTGATATCTTTTAGCTCGAAATGCTTGCAAGAAGAAGCCTTACTATGTCAAAGAAATGAATAATACAGACTTTTTTGATCTGAAACAACCATTGCAAGATACTAAAAAAATTTTTGAAAGAGATATTATGGGTAACGTAGTTAGAATATCCGATGTTACTTCAATTAAAGCTGATTACAATGACCCCTACGTTTTGAAAATAAAGTACAAACTGGAAGACAATTACATAGGGTTAAATATTATTGAACGGTATCGTAAATCTCTTCAATTATTTGATAATTATGATGTAAAGATTCTTCGACAAGGGCCTATTCAACTAAATGAACAAAAATACAAATCACTACTTCACTTTTGTCAGAGCAACGCTATTCCCAAGGAATACCAGGACTTTTTTTTAAGTTTAGCACAGAGTAATCAGTGACCTACTTATGATATTACTTTTGTTCTTCATTTATTATTTGTATCCTTTTGTATTTTTCTATAAGTATAATAATTTCAACAAGTTATCCTAAGTCCTTAGAATTCAGTTTTGTTTTTCTAAAACCTTTTTTGCTGACATATATTAATTTTATAAGTAAATTAAGTATATTTACCCAAATATTCGCCAGATTTGTCCAAAACTATTTTTACTGCAAGACGATAAAACTTTTAAAGTCGTTTTTTCTCAAAACTATATACAGAGTGGATACTCTAAATGGAGTAAATTCTGTAACTCAAAGAAGTGAAGTCTGCGAGAAAAATCATGATGGCATTCTTTATAATTGCTCCCCCCTCAATCTGGGGTTACAGTTTCTCTATATATCCCCCCCCGCGAGTGAAGCCACCCCTAACTTTCTTTTTCAAATGTAAAGGTAGGTCAAGTGTTACACCGTGTGGAAGCGTGTATTAAGAGGAATACAACGCAGTATTTATTTTCTCAAAATTTTAAACATTATTTTGTTGAATAAAAAAATCAAAATCAAGAATAATAAATAAATAAACACACTCTCTTAGCAAATGCAGTTTCAGAGAACTTTCTTAAACTAAACTACCATTTAACGACTTCTCTGCAAAAAAATCGTTTCTTATGGGGTACACTCATAACTTTAAAGATGTTGAAAATGGTGTACATTTGTTTCTTGACAAAGAGCCAATCGGTGATAAAAACCATTTCTCACGTTTTGAAACATGTCTTGTGGAATATTTCTGATTTCTGCAGTAATTCTGTCCCTTAGATCATGAAGGTCGGTCGGTAATGTAGCATAAGTCTTACTCTTCAAATATTCCAATAAAAGAGTCAACGGGATTAAGATTCGGGGATTGTGATGCACCTCTTCGACCAATCCATCTATTTGGAAAAATGTGATTTAAATAGTTCCGTACTGGCAATGCACAGTGCGGTGGAGCGCCATCTTGCTGAAATCATATTCTCTCATCCAAGTCATTTGGATTGTTATTTGGAACTAGACCCCTTAAATTTGGGAGCAGGTCATCCGTGAGCATAGAAAGATATAACTGCCCACCAAGATTACCATTAAGAAAAAATGACCCAACCACTCGATCTCCAATAATCCCGCATTCAATGGGGGTTGTGGTCAGACCAATAACGACAATTGTGATTATTCACTTCACCATGCAAAGTGAAAGTACAATCATCCGAAAAGAGAATCCATTCCAACTGTATCTGACCATGGTCAATGAAGTCCATCATTCGTTCACAAAACTCAATTCGTCGGCCTGGATCTTCGTCAGTCAATTCTTGTAGCATTTGTATCTTGTAAGGGTGCATCTTCGCAGTTTTTAAAACCTTTAAAACAGTTATATGACTGACCTCATCATCGCGCGCTAATTGCCGTGCCAAAATGTTGGGTTTTCTTGAATAGCCAAAAAAAGTTTCAGCTTTGATTTTCGTCAACTACTTCTCTGCTTTGTCTTGGCAGATTCCTAACATGACCCAATTCTCTATAGCGCCTGTCTATTTTGCAAATTGTGCCTTGAGAAAGCCGCGTTAATTCGGGATGATTTGATTGAAATAATTCAGCTACCTCAGCTTGAGTGCGACTTCGGTCACCATATCCGATCATCGGTAATATCTCAATTCGAAGGTCTTCCGTTAAATAAGCCGTGCTAAATAATTTACTGCGATATGAAGATATGAAAACTACACTAGAAGGAATTATTTACTTAAATAAACGAGCAAAGAAAAATGCAAGGAACAGACAATATTGTAATTTACTAGTGTGAACGCTAACAAATCAAGCAGGTAACTAAAATCGAGACTAAAACACAGAAGATTAAGAGTGTTTTTCAGCAACGATAAGACCTGGCTTGCGAAGATAATAAATGCACGTTATCAATACGGCACATTTTTATCTACCGACCATTCAAGCATTGTCGAAATTAAAAAGTATTTAGTGAGTGTAAGAAACACAGAAGGTAAAGATTTTTTCCTTCAACGATAAGATCAGGCTTGTTGGGATAATAAATACATGGTATCACCACGGTACATTTTTACCTACCGACATTTCAATCATTTTCGAAATTAAGTACCATTGATCCAGAGAAAGTTGTTCTTTTATGTTTTTTCACTTTATTTTTCAAATGCCCGAGAAAATAAATACTGCGTTGTATTCCTCTTAATAAAAGCTTTCATACGGTGGATCACTTGACCTACCATTACATTTGAAAAAAAAAGTTAGGGGTGACTTCACCCCCGGGGGTGGATAATGGGAGAAACGGTAACTCCCAGATTGAGGGCTGGAAACAATTATAAAGAATGCCTATCATGATTTTTTTCCCTTTGAGTTACAGATTTATTCCACTTAGAGTATCCACCCTGTATATTGGACATAGGACAGTTTTCTTCTCAACCGACGATATTAGGTTGTATTAAATGGTATCATTTAACAAGGGAGCACCAAAATACTATGTCTATAGTTTGTCAAGTATGAATTGAAATTAATCGTAATTGATTCCCTTAAGCGCCAACTAACAAATTTCAAACGTATGCGAAATCAAATTTGAATAATAATAATAACCTGTGTAATTATAGATAAACTACTCCCTTACTTTCCTTTAGCTAAGCATCGGAAACTATAATTAATAACCAGACGGTTGTAATGTAAATATGAACAGATAAAGTACATATTCAACAATCAATTTTGATAGTGTACATTTATTTACTTAAACATTTTTGGTTTGGTTTGTTATCGTATTTGATTACATTGATAAGTTAAAAATATTAAATAATTTATACCTAATGCACATACAAGGAGAACATAAATTATTTTCGACCTATTTACACACACAATAATGTTTTAGATTGTACCTACATGATGTATTGGAAAATGATTTACAAATAATTACTAAAATCAACATTGAGATACATTTATAACTTTCTTTGATAAATCGTACAAAACTTGTTTCGTTTTGGCGTCGTTCAATAATTACGGGACGTAATCATGACACATGAATAATTCATTTCATTCTTTATGTAAACATTTTCAATTTTACTGTTCCTTAAGTATTAAGTTGCGCATGTATTTAATGCGAGCACAGTGGATCAATTGAAAATTCGTTAACCTTTTGGATATCTCTATTATTATTGGGCAGCTTGGATTGCGGGGTACTAGCTTAGCGTGTTGGAGATGTCTGGATCAATACCTGTCACTTTCAAACCAATTTTTAATGTTTAAATAATTTTCATTGATATAATCGTAATGTCATAGGTGTTTCAAGAGTAAGAGCACATAAAAACCTTAATATAACGTGATAAAAACGTTAGTTTATATTGTAGAAGGCTATGCCTTTAGACGTCTTTATTTGACTGTACGAATAAGATTTGGAGTATCATTTTTCGCCCTTTATATAATTAATGTGATGACGTACGCTTGGTATAAATGAAAATTACCTTAGTTTTTAAATGCTTTACCTTCTTCATAAATGTAAAAATAGTAATTATATTATGTCTAAGGTTTGCTAAGTATGAATTGAAATTAATATTAATTAATTGCTATAAGCGCCAACTAACAAATGTCAAACGTATGCTGTGCGGGATAAAATATGAATAATATTAGAACTATAGATAAACTACGCTTAGTTTTAACAACGTCCTTACTTCCTTCTACCTAAAAATCAGAAACGAAATGATTAATAACCAGATAATTCTAACGTAACCTGTACAAAGCATAAAGCTTATTGTACACGAAAATACTTCACCTTAATAAATTTTAAACCTTAACAATTTTTATTTGACTGTATAAAGAACAATTTGTTTTGTGAAATTAAAAATTCAGGTTTAACCAATTAAAATTCTAAATGAAAGTAGGTTGTCCTTTAATACGTTACGTGTATTTAAAGTTAAACAAATACAGAAATTCCTTTAATTTTTCAGAATTTTTATAAACAAAATTGGCAACGCTGTAACCTTATCTCGGAATAACTTTTTTTTTGACATAATAGCAATCCCCGCAAAAATGCTGACCATTTTGAAATTATAAATTAAATGACAAGTTTAGTTTTTGGCTGAAGATTTTATCAAAATTGTGGAATAAATATTGGATGCACGTCGTTAAATACTGCTCCAGATGTTCCAGTGAGTACTATTAAATGGTACATATGTCTTTATAGTTTCATCACAATATTTGCGTTATAAAATACTATGTTTATTTAATTTATGTTGATATTTATTTACGTTGATTCAAACCAAACATTTATTTCACTGCCGTAACTTCGCATTTTCAAATTAAATTGATGTATGTTTTAAATTTTAACTTATTTTATTTCAACTAATTTTAGATTTTCAACGATAATATCTATAAGACATATTACGACGCAAAAATATGGGTTTCTATTACCGAGTTTCCTTTCGTCGATAACAAATTATTTTTCTAATTGATACACATCTGAGTAGCTGTAAGATTCATCCTTGTTACCTCACAAAGGTTTCCTCCAGTTTTTTCGTTGGGTTACACAACTCAAAGTTAACTACTACTACTACTATATCTAATACGTGTTTTAATAAATAAGTTTCAGGACATAAAGAAATTTACAAAATCAAGAATATGCTGTTCTTTAAAGCTGTCAAATTTCCGATTTTTGATTCATCTTCAGAAAAAAATTGAGTTAAAATTTACGTATTCTTTGTCTTATAATGAATTTGGATCTGAACAAATTATTTTACACTAATCCTACCTATTATCAAGACTCTTATCTGCATTCTTACAATCTATGATTTTTTGACAAACAATGTTACAATCTTAGCACGAAGCTTAACATCAAATTTTTATTTACAAATTGAAAGAAAATCAAACTCTTTTCTTAATTGCTACACAAGTAGTCAGGATTTACATTATAATCTTCAATCCCCTTTTTCGAAGACATCAACTTAAAATTTCAATAATAACTTGGATTTAAGTCAGCTCTTACAAGAATCTATATATATATATATATATATATATATATATATATATATACAGGGTAGTACACGAAGTTCCATACAGTCAATATCTCCGAAGCGGTAAGAGATTAATTGAAACTCGTCTTAAAATATAAGAAGGGCTGTAAAATCACGAGCAATACGTTTGAGTTGATGACGTCATTTTTAGTCACATGGTATCAATTTTCAAAGGTTAAATGACACATCCTATATATTTTTAGGTATTATTTTGAAATAGCTGTTTTCAGCAAACTAATTACTTTTGGTCTAAAGTGAACGATAAGTGAGTTACAGGGCATTAAAGTTACCGATGCACGCAACTTCATAAATCGAGATTGATAAACCACGGCCAACACTCTTATTTCAGTTACTTGACTTTTAGTCACCTTTTATTATTTTCTAAGTGTTAAACACTGTTTATTTTGAAATAAGGTAAACGAAATGTAACGCACTATAAAGATCTTATGTTGTTAAACGGTTAGAGATTTAAATAAGGAATAAACTAAACTTTAACAGACGAATTTATTATGATTTATAACAATAGTACCTTAAGAAGAAATCGAATACATTATATTAAATGTTCGAATTGTAATCCTCATCATATCTGGTGTTAGTGTTTCACAAGCGTCTCTAATTCGAGTTTTTAGCTGTTCTACATTTCTAGGTTCAGTTTTATATTTTTTGAATTAATAAAAATAATCCTTATAGCAGCAACAATAATGATTTCAGTTAAACACATGGCGCTAAAATTAAAAGCGAAAATGGAATTTTATTACAGAATTTTTCAATAACATAATCACCTATGAAATTTCTATCTTGATATTAGTTGTCAATTATTCTTATTAGTTGCCGTATTTATTAAGTGCTAAAATATATAAAGTAAAATGGCAAATTTATTCACAAACGGTGAGGATATGGATGTGATGTTTATTATGGTGAATGTCAAAAAAATAGCAGAAATGCACGAGAGCTTTATAGTCAAAGTTATCCTAATCATGTAATACCAAATCACAACACTTTTCCCTACGTCGAAAAAAAGTTAAGGAATATTCGCTCGTTTCCAACCGGGAAGCAACGAACACCTCGAGAAAAATCAATTCAAAATTAAGCAAATGTTATTAAAGTGTTAGCTTACGTCCACGCTAATCCTCATGTATCCACGAGGTGGCTCGATCAAGAATAGGAATAAGTAAAACAAGCATTTTAAGAATACTGCTTAGCAACAAATATTACCCATATAAAATAGACTTAGTGCAAGGTTTACAACTAACAGATCCTGATAGGCGGTTACATTCAATTTCTGAAGTGGCGGTGAAAATGGAAGAAAACTTTGATTTTTTAAATAACACCCTGTGGAGTGATGAGAGTCGATTCCATAATAATGGTGTAGTAAATCAACATAATTGTCATTATTGGTCATCCGAAAATCCACGTTGGATGAAGGAAACAAATTTTCAGACTGTGTGGGGTATTAGCGTATGGTGCGGAGTGTATAAAGGGAGTACAATTGGTTCTTATTTTTATGCGGGTACATTAACTGGAGATCGATATCTTCATTTTTTTAATAAATATCTTGCCTGAATTACTGGAAGACATTCCACTACGAGAGAGATTGGATATGTGGTTTCAGCAAGATGGTGCCTCCCCTCACTGTATGCACCAAGTTTAGGAGTACCTTTCACAAGTATTTCCAAACCGTTGGATTGGGAGGAGGGGACCCATTGAATGGGTTTGCTGAAATCAACTTTTCAAATAGAACCTAAAAATCTAAAAATATACAGGGTGTGTCATTTAACCTTTAAAAGTTGATACCACGTGACTAAAAATGACGTCATCAACCCAAACGTGTTGCCCGTGATTTTACAGCCCTTCTTGTCTTTTATGGATCCTCCGAGTTTCAATTATTTATCTCTTACTGTTTCGGAGGTATAGACGTATGAAACTTCGTGGACCACCCTGTATATAGGTTGTCCCGTAATGAAAGGGCATAGTTCAGAGGTAGTTTCCTTAGGTTAAAATAGCCGTAGTTAGGCCAACTTACCTTAGTCTAATTCTGCTTCCTTAAAAAGTTATGACCTTTCAAAGATGCATTTTTTATTTCACTTTTTTTCGTTAGCTGTCTCATTTTTCGAGGTATCTGGTCTAAACTTGGTACAGGGGAGTTTTTCGCTGTATTTTTTTGTGGATAAAGATTTTGAAAGACTTGTTAACATTTCTGAAAGGTCATTTTATTTTCCTTAAACAAGGTACTCCAATTGTATATCGCTAAATGGTTCCGCTTTAGAGGAAAATGCACTTAAAGTGAACTCTGCAGAATGGACATATTTAATTTGCATAAAATTTAATGCATTTAATACATCACAAAATCGTAATTCTGATTTGACTAATAAAATATCTTTGGTGTGTTTTACGCTGTTTTGTTTGTTGTTTTGAGTATTTAATTGTTTAAGTATTAGGTTTCTGTTTTAAAAATGCCCCGACATCGTTTGTTCTCTAATACTGAAATGGTGGCAATTTACGCTCAACAAAATTTCAATGAACGTGCTGCGGCCAGAAGTATTTTTCCAAATCGTAGACAACCAGACAGAAAATCATTTTCAAGATTACGAGAAACAGGTAGCTTTCGTTCTCGCCAGCATCATGGACGACCTATAGTTCGTACCGTCGAACAAGAAGAAGAGGCGTTAGATCTAGTTGAAATTGATTCGTCCATTAGGATTCGGCGAATATCTGGAAATGCAAGGTTATCTCACTAGGCAACATCAACTGTTTTGCGTGAACAGCAACTAAACCCATACCATTACACACCAGTCCAAAATTTATTGCCAGATGATTTTTTGGCAAGAGCAAATTTTTATAACTGAATTTTAAGCCATCATCAACGTGATCAATCTTTTATAAACAATATTTTATTTGCGGATGAGGAAACCTTTACCAGAAGAGGGGTATTTAACAGCATAAGTTTCCATATCAGGTCTGATAAAAACCCAAACTCCACAAGGGAGCGCCATTTTCAACACTAATTTGAAAGTAATATTTGGTTTGGGATAGTGAACGATTCGCTTGTGGATCCTTTGGAACTAAATGGTCGCGAATATCTAAATTTCCTTCAGCATACCTTGTTTAACCTAGTGGAGGAAGTTCCTTTAAACGTCGTCGTGAGATGTGGTTTCTTCAAGACGACGTCCCTGCCCATTACCCTCACGCGGTGCAAAATCATTTAAATAATGTATTCCCGCATCGTCATGTTGGAAGAGGAAGTGGACATCATTGGCCTCCACGAAGTCCTGATATAAATCTAATGGACGTTTTCTTCTTTTGAAAAGATGACAAATATGTATTGGGGCGAATGGCGTTCATTCATTCATTCATCATAATTAAATACCGTTTCAATGTTTTATAGTTTTTTAGTTGTTTGTAAATATGCAACTGAAATATGTACATATACAATAAGAGTACCTTTTTTAAAGAAAATAAAATGACCTTTCAGAAATGTTAAGAAGTCTTTCAGAATCTTTATCCGCAAAAAAAATACAACGGAAACCAGAAACATGAGTAAGATATTGGTGGCGCTCTCTATCTTTTAAGTTGAAAGTAAATAGATATTCATGTTTGTCTATCCGAAAAACTCCCTTGTACCAAGTTTAAACAAGATACCTTGAAATATGCGACAGCTATCCTAGAGTTTGGATTAGATACGTGGATGATGTGTTTGCCACCGATAATACTAAAGATATAGATATTTATCGTAAAGAAACCAGCACTAAAAGATTCATAACCAATGACTCAAATCACTGTAGACAGCATAAACTCGCGGCTTTTAACTTTTTCGTCCATAGAATGCTTAACTTTCCTCTTTCAGTTCAAAATTATAATAAAGAATTACGCAGGATAAGTCGGGAATTTAAAAAACATTTAGCTCATATAAAATACTGGGACAAGTCTGCCTTAGCCTCGGCCCTACATATGTTTGACAAAAATAATGTAGTAGATAAGGTATCATTAATCAAACATGTTAGTAATAAGCACGAACTTGATTTTTATGAAAGTTTAAAGATCTTTAAAAACAAACAAATTCTAACGAATAACGATGATCAAGGACCTTTAGGCCACTCCGAACTCATTAAACTTTCATAACTTTCACTTTTACTTTCACCAGATAAGCAACGGTATAACGCTGATGGTATTTATGTTAGAAATTTTCTTTAGTTCGCCCCACTCGACCGTTGATGATGATAGCGTAGCTATCGAAACGCGTACGGTGTTTTTTTTTAATTTTTTTTTATTTAGTGTGGTACGTGGGTGTATTTTGTTTGTTATATCACAAGAGTGAAACATGCATTATAGCGTGACGAGCGTTAATGCCGCGTGAGGCAGCAGACTGAGCACGGCACGGAAGCAAGTCACGTTATGGTCTTCGGTTCGAGTATTATGCAATGTGTTTTAGCTGCTTTATCTGAAATAAAATAACATTTCTATAAAGCATTGGAAATGTTTGTTCACAAAAATTATGTTGGTGCTACTGTTATCGTGCCTTGTACGAATGTACGAATACAATATCACCAACCTACATTACATTTACAAATATAACCTTGAGCAATATAGTTTTAAAGACTTATTTCTTTAGTACTATGAGGTGCAAATCGATTTTGTTTTATTAATTAGCAAGATGCTATAATTCTTTTGTAATGGTCACTCATTTATGAGGTTGGGATCGTATTAGATTTAAAGTTTGTATTTTGCCGCTCTAGATCTTTTTAATGTTCATTAAAGCAGAATAACCTTAACACAATAACGTCATTTGCGGGCCAAGCGGCGCAAAAAATTGAATTCATTCTGTTGTCACTGAATCTATACATATAATTTAATTATAATTTAAATAACAGGTGCTTTGCGCAAGTGGATTTTACATTATAAATTATAAGTAATTTTTCCTTGAAAGTTGTGTAAGCTGAACATATGATTTCTATTTGTGGACAGAGATCTAAGCAGCAACGGAAATGCCGTACCAAACGAATTCCACCTGCACTAAGGGATCTTTAACGTATCAAACATCGTGTTACCAAGGACCTACTGCATACTTCTTATCTGAGGAGTGTCTTAGTTTTTCTCCTTTTTAGGACAACGGCTATCTTGGATAGGTGTGAACCCGAGCCGCTTGGGTGAAAACCAAGCACTCTAACCATTCCACCACCTAATCAGCTCTTCTGTATTAGCATTTACAATTTTTTGGCTATAATTTTGAGGTTCAAATTAAGCATTAAAGGTAATATTCCAACCAATCCATGAGCTATGAAGTTGTCAATTTTATTATTTGATAACATTACCACCGATTACGTTTTATACAGAATGATGTCAATGTATAGCTAGAAATTGGGGTATTGTTTAATTGTGCCCATTTTGATATTAAAGGTATACGAAACATATTTTTCAATACGAAATAGGAACTGACTTATTGAAAACTTTATTGAGGATTATAACTTTTCGCTTTTATTGATATGCGAGCATTGATATTGGAATACAGATGTTGAGAATATCAATATATCAGACTATAAATTATTGTCACACTGTTCGCGTTCGATTAAAAATATGGGCGGGTCTTCAATATTTGTAAAATCGTCGTTTTTATAAGATTGGAGTACAGTTCACTATATTAATCATTTGTCTGTTGAAATGGTTATTGAGTATTGCGTAATTGCTTTCACGAAATCCTACTGCCTCATAAACCTATACCATGCTCCCTTTGTGCAGGGTGACCAACTAAGAATGCGAGGTACTGTATCTGGGAAACTATACATCTTAGAGGCTTGCGGAAAAATAAGTTATTACTAAAATGGCCAATACAAAAACCTGGAAAATATTTTCAGGTTTCTGAAATGGCCGCTAGGGGGCGTAACTGCAATCTTGAATCTAAAAAAGTTATGTTTCTGTGAATTCTGCTATATTAACCTAATAAAAAAATAACTGATCTTTAAAGTCGAGGATAATCTGAACTTTTTTTGTTTGGCACTTTTTGACATATGTCTAAAAATAAAGTGGTGGAGGGTATTCAAAGGTTTTCTTAAATAACCCCCTGTATCTTCGAAACGGCTAATCCGATTTTAACAAACTAGGGCGCGTTGAAATGAGCTATTCTTGGGCTACAAATGTTATAATATTTGAAGTTTTGTTAGTTTCACATGTCGTCGCTAGAGGGCTTTGTTCGACATTCCGACAGAAACGGTTAATTTTCGCAAAAAAATTAAATGCGTTGGTATGACTTTTTTTCATGAACAAGTAGCTAAATTATGCCTAAACAAGCTCGCGAAAACCTCATCTCGATATCTTGTTCCTAACCTAAAATATCGGCCAAAGAAAACTTTATACGAAAATCCCTTAAATTTTTATTTTTTTTTAACTATTTTTTTATCTGGAATTGTTTTTATTGTGTAGGTTGTGGCCCTAAAAACAACCGATTTAAAAGAGGAAAGTTTTTAATGCCCCCGTAAATGCTCAAAATGCTGACCATCACGCTCTATGCATTGCTGACGCCTCTCATGACTAGACAAAACTGCAGCTTCAATTTCGGCTCTCGGTATGTTACGTATTGTGTTACGAATCCGGTTTTTCATATTTTCTCTAGTAGTAGGTTGAGTCCACAACACGATGTCCTTTAAGTGCCCTCATAAATAAAAATCGAGGCAAGTTAAGTCTGGCGATCGCGGAGGCCATGTAAACAGACTTCCTGTTCCAGTCCGCCGCTGTTGAAATGCTGCATTAATATGGTCTCGCACATTAATAACAAAATGTGCTGGGCAACCATCCAACTGCAAAACCAATTTTTGCCTTGTTTCCAGAGGCACATCTTCCAACAACAACGGTAATTGATTGGCGAAAAAGTCAAGAAATACATTGCCATTTAGGGGTTACTCGAAAAAATATGGCCCAATAATTCTGCCTCCCAGTATGCCACACCATACATTTAAACTCTAACGTCCTTGGCGCTGAACTTCACGAAACCAATGGGGATTTTCTTCAGACCAATAATGCATATTGTGCAGATTGACTCTCCCGTCACTACTGAAGGTGGCTTCATCGGTCCAAAGAATTTGGAATAAAAATTCTCTATTTTCGCGTATCATGCCTAACAGCGAATGGCAATAGTCTAACCTTCGATCAAAATCTTTCTCTTTCAAGGCCTGATGCAAAACGACATGATATGGGTGCATTCTTAAAGTAATTAAAAATAGTTTAAACGAATACCTATATATTTTGATGGCCATTAGAACTTACCTACGGTCCTTCAAAATATTTTGAACCGTTGTCCGTGATATTCCCAAGTCAGTGGATAATGCTCTTGTGCTAACATGAAGATTTCCTTCAGTATAGCCCAGTACACGGTTAATATTTTCTTGTGTTCTTCCAATTCTTTGCCGTTGAAACGTAGGCCGAAAACTACCATTGGCTCGTAAGCTCGCCACTAATCGGGGAAAAACTCTTACATCGCAAGGACGCCGATTTGGATATCGAGCCGCGTAAACTCTTTTAGCTACTGCGGCAATCTGAAGACATTCAAAATAAACCGCATGCATATCAACAGCTTCATTATTCGTAAAATGAATTTTGAAAGCACAAAAATTGCTCAAAATAGCGCGAAAGTATTGACAACTATTGACAATTCGAGGATTATGTACGTTTTGCTTATGTCCATTGCCTGCTTCTATTAATTGTATTTTTCGTATATATCCATAGTGAATATGCAGTTAAACAAACAAAAAATAGGCCTTTCGTATAACTTTTAGCATTGCTTACTTATCCATAGTAATTTCAAAAAGGGTGATTTTATTCTGGTGAAAAAACTTACAAACATTTAAAATCGCAATTTCTAGGCAACCTATTCAGAGCCGAAATTGAAGCTGCAGCTTTGTCTACCCATAAGAGGCCTCAACAATGCACAGAGTGATGGTCAGCATTTCTAACATTTACGGGGGCATAAAAACCTTCCTCCTTTAAATCGGTCCCTTTAGGGCCACAAATTACATAATAGAAACAATTCCAGAAAAATATAGTTAAACAAAAAATTTAAGGGATTTTCGTGTAAAGTTTTCTTTGGCCGATATTTTAGGTTAGGAACAAGATATCGAGATGCGGTTTTCGCGAGCTTGTTTAGGCATCATTTAGCTACTTGTTCATGAAAAAGTCATACCAATGCATTTAATTTTTTTGCGAAAATGAACCGTTTCTGTCGGAATGTCGAACAAAGCCCTCTAGCGACGACATGCGAAACTAACAAAACTTCAATTATTTTAACATTTGTAGCCCAAGAAAAGCTCATTTCAACGCGCCCAAGTTTGTTAAAATCGGAATAGTCGTTTCGAAGATACGGGGGGTGATTTAAGGAAACCTTTGAATACTCCCCACCACTTTATTTTTAGACATACGTCAAAAAGTGCCAAACAAAAAAAGTTCAGATTATCCTCGACTTTAAAGATCAGTTATTTTTTATTAGCTTAATATAGCAGAATTCACAGAAACATAACTTTTTTAGATTCAAGATTGCAGTTACGCCCCCTAGCGGCCATTTCAGAAACCTGAAAATATTTTCCAGGTTTTTGTATTGGCCATTTTAGTAATAACTTTTTTTCCGCAAGCGTCTACGATGTATAGTTTCCCAGATACAGTACCTCGCATTCTTAGTTGGCCACCCCGTACAGAATCCTAAATACTATTTGCGCTGAGCCTTTTTTTTTTCTATGAACCATTTCACACGTTACTAAAATTCTACTGGTTCGATTATTTTCTGTTTATTATTAATATTCAAATTTAGTACTTATTGATTTAAAAATTATTCTAATTACAAAAATGTAGACAAAAAGGGTGGTGTTTGTGCTTTACGTTTACCTTTTGAACAATCGTACCTGACATGGGTTTGAAGGGACCGTTCTTTCATAGGATTTACATAGAAATGCAACAATCCTGTTTTCGCGCATTTTTTATGTGTGTATCTATAGAGCCATTTCACATGCTAAAATTCTACTAAATTACTGGATTAATGTTGTTTGTTTATTAATATTCAAACCGCTAGGTTATAAATCTGTTCAAAAACTTATTCTTATCCTGCACTAATGATTGGTTCAGAAATTGTCGTTTTTACCCGCACATGTTTCACTAACCGAAGGTACAATTCAGAACTCACTTAAGAATACGTATTTTGCTTTGACCACCACAAATGTACCTTAAAATTTTTGGGTTTAGATATTATTTGAGATAACCTAAAGAAAACAATCCAATCCCAAAGTATCCACATCAGGTAGTTCTGCAGATCCAGTATATACCTCAAATCCATACATCAAATGACAGTTTTCTGATAAAACAAATAACTTATAATCCTACTTACGTGGTATTTTAGAGTTGTACTACTGTAGGTTCTTTTTTCCTTTGAACGAAACTATCTCTTCATTTACAGATAAATACTGTCCCGTTAGGATTTTAGGAAAAGAAAAAGGCAACGTATTTCATTCCCTCCCCAAGAGAGAGGGTGGGCTGTTTGAGCTTGCCAAGCGCCTTTAGCCATAATCATGGATTCCCAGCATACACACATATATTACGTATATATGCAAGATGGGATTAAGAATGGTTGTGGTCAGGATAGGAACGGAGTTAGAGATCTGAGGGGGGAAATACTACCCCAGCATTTGCCTAAATAGGCGTACATGGTGTTCATACACGCAGTGATCATGCTACTACATGTGTATGAGGAAAACCCTCTGAAAAACCTCATACTGGGTAGACGGTAACGGGAATCGAACCCATTACCTACCGAATGCTCAGCAGGTCGTGTCACCACTGCTCTACTAGCTCGGTCAGGATTTTAGAAAAACATTCGTTCAATTTAGTTACAATTTTGTATAGCATATCGTAGCCAAGTGTGCTTTTTTGGGATAATTTTGAGTTACTGCTTAAATGAAGTCCTCTATTAGGGTAAATATTTCCGTTGACGCGGATACTGATCCTTGCCAAATTTGAATAGGACAAACTTTAGCTTTATCTGTTGTCCAGTTACATGTAATCTTTTGCTTAGATATTTAAATAAATCTCTCTTTATTGCCGTTCAGGATGCCTGCTCAGACGGTGGTGACATCGTATACCCTTCACCTATTTCACAAACTCTCTTATGAGACGATGTAGGAAAATGGCAAGAGACGCTTTCGCATGCATAAAAACAACTTTTGGTTGAAAATGGTTCTATTCGGGTTGAAAGATCCCGATATCCAAAAAATGAGAAGGGCAGAAAATTTTCAGGTCACTTTTATTCGCGCACTTTAGTAAACGGGAAACCTGCGAAATAAAATGGCTTGTGTATTCAGTATCTGAAGATTGTGTATTTGGCTTTTATTGCAAGTTATTTACTTCAAAAGGCAATACTTTCAACTGGTGCAAATGGCTGGAAACACTGATCTCTCTAGTTATCGCGCCATGAAAAAAGCGAAATGCACAATAGTAGTTTAAAACATTTGCAATTTGGCATTTTCTTTAAACAGCAAAACTACAATTGATAACCAAGAACAAAAACTTTCTGGTCGGGAAAGAACCAATTTCTAGCTAGGAAAAATTTAACATTTCGTGGAGGATCAAATCAGTTGTTTAATAATAATAATAATAATAATAATAATAATAATAATATTTATTGTGCAGCATGAGTACATAAGCACACTTACACTCGTCCGGGTAAAACAAACATATTCAAACATATTACAATACATATAATAAATTCAAAAAAAAACATAAACAATAAAATTACGAACGAACTAACATTCAATTGACTTAGAATTGATGGAAAACTCATCAAATGAATAAAATGCATTGTTTACGAGAAAATTCTTGATTTTACTTTTAAATGCCGCCAACGGCAATTCTCTTATATCAAGTGGTAATAAATTAAAAAATGCTTGAGACTGATACCACACATTATTCTGAGATTTCTTTAGCCTGCAATATTTAACTCTCAGATTATCTTTGTGCCTTGTATCATGCTGAGGGATATCAGATTGATGAACAGCCAGAGAGAGATTCCGTTTAACAAAACAGAGAGCTTCGAGGATATAGAGGCATGGAAGAGTTAAGATCTTTAAGCCAATAAAAGAGTTGCGACAGTCAGCCCTATATTCAAGACCAGCAATGATTCTGATTGCCTTGCGATGCAATCGAAAAATATTTCGGCACTGTGCACTATGACCCCAAACCAATACTGCATAAAGTAGAGTACTTTGTATTAGCGCAAAGTAGGCTGTTTTTATTACTTCAAGGGACGTATTGCTATGTAAGCTTCTTAGTAAAAATAAATATTTATTTAATTTATTTGTTACTAAGTTAACATGATAATCAAAATTTAAACGCCAGTCTATACCACAACCCAAGAATAGTACTTTGGAGGAAGAATCTTTACTAGCTTTTTTTGTTTGAACAAGAGAACAAAAATTTTTTAGAAGCAATAGAAACGATGTCATATTTTGATGCAACGTTATATGAACACATTCAAGGGATTCAAATATGTAAAGAAACTAACAAATACATGCCTACATATTTAAGTGACAATATTCAAAATGAGATTATAACTTTGCTGGAAAATAAAATTAAAAAACATACTAAATTTACTAGCATGTGCAAAATATAACTCAATAATTTTAGACTGACACCAGGCAGAGGTCACCAAGAACAATTAACAATGTTTTTTGGTTTTGAATTTTCAAAAAAAGACTCGTGCGCATTTCCTATAATCTTTAGCTCAACATCCGAAATTCTGTTTTTAGAGCTGCATAAACATTTTAATTTAGATCCAAAAAATATTCGAGGTCAGGTATTTGATAATGGATCAAATATGAAGGGGAAGAACAATAGGCTACAAGAAAGATTTTATAACTTGTTTAGGAAGCTATAAAAATGCCTGATGTTCTTGAAACAGATGTCGCATTTTGTTTACCAGAATCTAAAAAAGGTCAATGTTGGTTATGAACGTGAAGATAAGGTAGAAAATGGTAGAATGGTAGAAGTAATATTAACTGACAAGAATGAGAAAGGTATTTATGGAATAGAACTGTTCGATTTAGTTGTAGTTTAATAAAAACAGTGGCCCCTTTGAAGTTTCACGTTATTTGGTGCAAACTCTGAAAAGAATTTATGGCGGCTTACACAATTAAAATAATTTAAAAGAGTTGGCCGAAAAATTTAAAGTAAAGTTTTATGTTCAATAAGGTCATTTTGCAGACATATTTTATCAAACTGAGTGCAGTGGTAGAGATTCCAAATTTTTTTGCATGACAGTTACAGTAATATTTAAAACTTTCTAAGACACCGAAAATGCATTTTTTTCGGAAACTTACAATAATTCGGAAACGATACGACATAGACCAAATTTATGATTTTTAAGATGATCCTTGGAATTTAACAAAGAATCCAAAAGAGCAATAATTAGTCCCAAAAAAATAACATTATTGCCGAGGTGCATATAATCATCTAGTAAAAAGGTCAGATGGTTTATCAAAATTTGATTAATTAATGTGAGTTGTTATTGCATCGACGTCAGATTGTTAATGTTAAGACATTTTTTTGGAATTGTGATAGGTGAAAAATGAAACTTGAATGATAGTAAAGAGCGCATTATAATACTAATTTACTGTAGTATCGCAAAAAAACATGTTTCCAAATATTTAACCTTCAAGTTCTGACCACAACGTTGCACTTTTCTTTAGAATCTGATAAAGTTTAATCCTTTACCTTTCACCTGATACTTAAATTTAAAACAATCAATGGACTATTTTTGAATCAAATTCTAGCACGACATAATTGTTTCTTTTTAAGAAATATAATTAATGTTAATATACTTTAACGGGCAACTATTCATCAATGTACGCCAAATACTTCTTGCATCATGAAGTAAAATTCACATACTTCAAGTCCGCAAATTTCCAAGACGTAAAGATACAAATGGACTGAACCAAAATCAAGGGTCGTAAACACTACTATTTACATAATAAGTTCTTCATGTTTTACTATAAACACGGGTTGTTGACGTCGTAAATAATAAAAAATACGCAATTGCGTGTTGCTTTAATAAGGCCACAACAGATTACAAAATCAACCACCCTATCCTGTGTCATTTTATAACACTCTCCGCTACCTTACTAACTCCGGGACTCCAGCTTACAACTACATGTCTTCTATTTTCGACATCCTAACATCAACTAACTATACACTAATAACACATTTTTCCACTTCCCCTCACACACAGACATGCACACCGACGAAATCACACATTAACCTTATTCCTTTATTTTAACTCATGCACCAAACAAGGAGCGCAAAAATCGATAACCGACTCTCGTCCTTCAAAATTCAACACTTTTCGTTCAATCAGAACGACTGTAATTTACTTCTTTCATTACCCCACTAAATCAATTGAACTGAAATTTCCACAACACATTCTCTCTCTTTCTCTTTTGACAAAAAGTAAAAGCGAGGTGCATACACAAATATTAAATGTTAAAACACAAACATCCACATTAACGAATCAAAAAAACAAAACATTACACAAATCGCAACTCATAGTGTTGATCTCAGTGTAGGGCCCTTCCAAAATAATAATATAAACTCTCATCATTACAATTTTACATAAACAAACGGCTGTCAAATTTGTAATTCAAAATATAACAACAACAAGGAGAAAATTTTTCCTCTACCTTTCCAAATTTAAAATAAATTAATCACACACGCATGACAACGTTTAGTATTAATCTTTACTTTTTGTAATATTCTTCACCATTTTTTTCAGTTTTTTAATCTGATGCGGCCCACCATCGGTATTCATCTACTTCCTCTAGGTTTTTCTCGCAACTACAAGTTCAAAAATTGCAATAAGGCAATGATCGGTATAAGTGGGTAGTTGACCATCTTGAAACTTATATAAAAGTTAACAAAAAGAATCTAGGCCCTGTAAATATTCAAACACACGCACACACGCGCACTCGCTCACGCCATTTGGGTTTATTCAATGGATTTCCTAAATCAAAAAGTCAAAGATCTTTAAGGCAAGTTTCGATTAGTTCAATAAATTTGCTTACCCTTGATGATGTACCGAAGATATAGGACGTTAGATGCTGAAACTGGTTTCAAGATCTTGAATCAAGCAGCAGAACCCAAGATCCTGAATTTAGATGCTGAAACCAGGTTTCGGATGCGGAACCACAAACCGTGAGACGCTGGTCGCTGCAACCCGCTGGAGGTCACCTGGTGTAGTGTTAGCGTTAAATGGGCCGTGTGCTCTACCAATGAGTAAAAAGGTTTAGAAAAAGTTGAGCGGTCACGTGATCTTAGAAAACAGTGGAATAATGGACCAAATGACACTGAACCCAATTGAGATATGCAACTTTTCGAGGGACAAAATCGTAAAAAAAAGGTGGTCTCATATTAGTTGGGTTGATCGGCCTATTTCCACAGTTTTTGTAGCGTGATGTTTCGGAAACGGTCCCTGCGTCCTTCATCAAGCGTAGTCCTCAGAAGGACTAATTTCGCACTTGAGTCGAATCCATTTACTTATGATTTTTTCCCAAACACTTCACTACTCTGAGATTCGAACTTCTTGGTACCTTCCTCATTAATCCAATATATATATATATATATATATATATATATATATATATATATATGTGTGTGTGTGTGTGTGTGTGTGTGTGTGTGTGTGTGTGTGTACAGGGTGTACTAACCAAATGCAAAGTTCGATAACTCCTTTGGTTTCATAAACATCAAAAAAGTTCTCAAACAAAAAGGGTGAAGGAAGTAACAGTGCATTATTTAAAATTATTTTGAACTATACAGGATGTTCTAAAATTCAGTTATGAATCTAACTTATGTTTTTTTTAAATGGGAATCGACTTCAACATTGTATTGATGTTAGTGGAAATTTAATTTTCTTATTTTCTTTTTATTATTTATTCTTTCGTTATTGTTGTTCTTCTATATTTACGGTTAATGTTATCAGTATCAAGTAAACAGGTTAGATAGTGCACTAGATTGATTTATTTGTATTGTTTCGACACATTTGCAGGACAAATCCTTCTCAAACAGCAGTAAATTTGTCAAATTTATCTGTCAAACACAATGACGACCAGATAAACATCATAATCCTAGATTTTGTATTAAATTCATCAAATATCTGGAAATATCTCGATAACTACTCACATTAGATACAGGGAAGTTCTGACAAAAATTAAAGAGGAGTACCAGAGGACTTTGATAGTGATAAAAATTACAAGGTGTTCCATCTGAGTTAAGGAAGAAAATGACACA
The DNA here is from genome assembly GCA_036346205.1 of Vesta saturnalis. Classification (NCBI taxonomy): domain Eukaryota; kingdom Metazoa; phylum Arthropoda; class Insecta; order Coleoptera; family Lampyridae; genus Vesta; species Vesta saturnalis. Next base: position 1,745,226 of record JARFJB010001043.1, read on the forward strand.
TCCGAGCTTTGAGCCACCCTGTATACCAACCCCAAGTAGCTAAATGAATAATGGTGGGTAACGATACTAGACAATATTCTGAAAGACAACTGGCCAACAGATAATTCATTTCTACAGAGTGTATTGTTCTGCAGGGCATTGAAATGAGAATTTCAACACAGAACAATCCATATCTTTCCAAATACCCTGTGTAATGTATTCAATCCCACATTAAAAAAATCGAGAAAATGTGGGCTTTCTGAATTTGAAATAATATACAGGGGTTCCATTTAAAAAAAAACACAAGTTAGATTCATGTCTGAATTTTGGAACATCCTGTATAGTTCAACATAATTTTAAATGATGCACTGTTACTTCCTTTACCCTTTTTTTTGAGAACTTTTTTGATATCTATGAAACCAAAGGAGTTATCGAACTTTGCATCTTGATTGGTACACCCTGTATATATATATATATATATATATATATATATATATATATATATATATGTATATATATATATATATATCAGGTGACATAAAAAGTTCCTGTGAACTTAGGTCCGCAACGCCTTCGTTTAAAAGATATAGGGTGTTGAAGTTTAATTATTTTTTGTTTTTAATATCTTTTTACAATGATGTAATAAGCGGACGAAATTTTGTATACAAGGACTTTTTATCACGCAGAATTTAAATATGACCTTAGTTCTTTTATTACTGATAGAGGGCGCCACATACAGGTTTCCATCTCGTTTGAATCGGTCCTAACTTTTTTTCCTTACACTGTGTCATTTTCGACTGGAAAAATTTATTTTCCGATCTTTTCTGCTTAAGAAAGGTATAAGTTACTTTGGCGCCTTTGGATAATTTGCATGCATCGGATGCATCTCGTAAACCGTTGGTCCTAGCGACTTCAATAAGGTATACCTTTCTGAAGCAGAAAAGATGGGAAAACAAATTTTTCCAGTCAAAAATGACATACAGTGTAAGACAAAAAAGTTAGGACCGATTCAAACAAGATGGAAACCTGTATGTGGCGCCCTCTATCACTAATAAAAGAACTAAGGTCATATTTGGATTCTGCGTGATAAAAAGCCCCTGTATACAAAATTTCGTCCGATTATTACATCATTGTAAAAAGATATTAAAAAAAAACAAAAAAATAATTAAACTTCAACATCAATATCTTTTAAACGAAGGCGTTGCGGACCTAAGTTCATAGAAACTTTTTTTCTTATGTTAGTGTCCTCTATCGTGTGGCACTATGCATGGCACCTTTTATATGTCAACCTGTATATATATATATATATATATATATATATATATATATATATATATATATATATATAAATTAAACTTTTTCGTCGTTGCGCAGTAGTTTATTGCACATCTTTCGCCGTAACCTATTGCGCACGTGTATTGGACCTGAGCTCGTTGCCCGGATCCATATGGAGGTTTAATTGTTACAATAGCTTGGCTTATTAGATTTTCTGCCAGTGCAATTTGAGTTTTCGGCGAGTTCTATTCTCGTCCTTTGCCGCTATCTATGCTGCGATTCGTGATCTACCTGTTTTGCCTTTGCAGATGTTGTTCTTCTCACTTTCAGCTGTTTACTTCTCTTTACTATGAATAGTTATAATAATAAATTACACAACATTTCAACCAACCTAGGCAGTGTATAAATAAAATCAGAAATTTGAAAAATAGTCCTTAAGATTTACAAAATTAAAAAAACCTAACATCAACTAATCAAGCAATTAACCAACTCATTACTGCTGTCCCTTTAAAGTGTACTTTCTAATGTCACGCTATACTGGTGATTTAGTTATTCTTAAACAGATGGTCTAAGTGGTATTAACAAAACTTTGTTTATGAAAAACAAGTTTGAAAAGGTGTTGTGTTATTTGAATGAGATTGTAATTAGTCTTTGGAGTTTTATGTACAGTTTTTTCTTTTAACTAAGTAATGGATGAATGGAGGTAAGTACTTAGCAGATTGTTATGAACTTTTAGTCACGAAACTTCTCGTTTTAAATAGTATAAAGGTGAAAATACTAGTAACTACAATAATACATAATCACCTTTTATTATTCCATTACGGAGGGCTTTCAAAAACTACTGTCCTTTTAAAAGGACGGTAGTACTTTGGAGTAGCTACTTTTATAAGTAGTTATCTTACCTAAAGTCTTATTGTTTCAGGCGTTCTCTAAAGCTTCACAAACTTTTACAGGAAATCGAAAATCTCGATCGTACTCCTAACCATCCTGCTGGCATAGTTTTGCTACCTCCAAAAACGCAAACAATGATGTAACCGACGATGGCTCAGATGACGAAGATTTTGTGACACCAAATAATTTACCAGCATGTAGCAGTGATGAAGAGGACAACATCCCGTTAACTCAACTGCTGGGAATACCAAAAAGGTTACAGGCGTGTACCTGGGTACATAGAGACTTATCTACTTCCGGAATGTCCGTGTGGTAAAAACCTATCGGGCCTGTCAATGAGTCCACTTCAAACTTTTGAGCGCTTTTTTTTATTCAGAAGTCATCAACTTGACAGTGACTTAATAGTAAAATATTAGTTTATATCGTGTCACAATAAGGGTGGTATTTCGCTTTATTTTCACATTGTCTGGATATGTCGATACAAAACGCATGGCAGATACTTCGCTTTGAAGGAGGCAAGATGGACCAAGTCAGTTTCAGAAGGGCAGTTATAGAGTAATCAAATAGATTAGAAAAGGTTAGCAAATATGTTTGAGATTTGACAGATTAAATCACCTCCTTATTTATTAAGGTGCGGATTCTGCCATAAGAAAGATCAAATGCCACAAATATGACCTGTATTAGAATTAACATACGAAATAAATGCAAACATAAGCGTTTTTTTAGCAAATAAATAATATAAGAGTTACTGCAGTTTTGCTTACTTATCTTACTATCGTCTTTATGAAACGGCCACCATGCAAATTGGAAGAAGGAAAAACAATATTTATTTTTATCAAATTCATCATTTCACCATGCATAGGTACGGGTAAAACGGCGAATGTACTTTGGGTGAAATGGTGAACTTACTTCTTCTGATTTTTACGACATACATGTTAGGGTGGAGTGAAAAAAATTATTTTTAGAAAATTAAAACGTAAGAACCAAACAGAATTGCCTTTTGCCAAGCTGAAACCACCACTTACATTTCAATAAAATAAAAAAAAATTACTTGAGGTGTTCCAGTAGTTGAAAACTTCATAAAAAAATCTCAATTTTTGGATAAATTTTAAGGATCTTAAATATTCAAAATATGTCACTGGAATACTGAATTATAAGTTTTTTAAGATATATTTACGCTATGTAAAAGAATCAAGTTTGTAAAATGAATCTTTGAGGTGCCCCAAAACCACGATAAAATGTAATATTTGAGTAATATTACATTTTTCCCGTGAAAAGTTTTTTGAAGAATACCCAAAAATTCTTACTTTATTAGGCAAATATAAGTAATAAAAATAAAAAGAAACAGTTTTACTCATAATTTTTTTTTTATGATTGTGGACCTGAACAGGCTAAATCAGGCCTATCGTGCTAAAGCACTCAGGAACACTTAGGAAGATGGATATAGGGATAATGAATTGCCAATAGATGCCTATGAACAGCTACATTAAATTTTCTCATATCATAAATGAGAGGAAAACAGAAACTAGGGAGATCATTCCAGAGCTTAGAAGCCGTGCAGAAAAATGTGGATTTCGCCCGTTTGGTACGACAAGTGGAGATTTGTACTGCATACTGATGATGTGAATGAGCGAACCGAGTATTTCTCACAAAGATAGCCCGAGATGGTATCAAATAATATAATTCAGCAGCGTAATAGCCGTTGTAATAACGATAATACAAAGAAAGAACTGAAACCATCCTTCTATGTTCAAGGGACTGTATGTGAGAAGTTAAGGACGGGTCATTTATAAGCCTAATCGCTCTCTTTTGAATACGATCAACGATATCGAGAGCGTATTGGGGAGCACTAACCCAGAGGTGAGAATTATATTCCAGATGAGGCCGAATTTGGGCCTTATACAGCAGAAGGAGTTGTCGAGAGGTAAAGTACTGGTTAGATCTGTACAAAAATCCTATTTTACGAGCATCTGTTTTGGTAGCTGACAGTAGATGGTCAACCCATGAGAGATTTGAAGATACAGTCATACCCGACAGAGTAATAGAGTCTGAAAACTTAAGAACTGAGCCATTCATACTTACAACAGGAAATGATTGATCTTTTTTGGTGGACATAAGGCAACATTGAGTTTTGTTAGCATTAAATTTAACTAGATTATTGCTTCCCCATTAGAGAATACGCTGAATGTCTTTGTTGATTGAATTTGCCATTTTAGCTTTAATTTCTTGATTTGACATAGAAGGTGGGTTATCGCTATGAGTAGACTGAGATGAACTACAGTGAAGAGTGCTATCGTCAGCAAAGCAATGGATGGGGTTAGTTGTTGAAGAAATAAGGTCATTTATGTACAGTAGAAAAAGTGTAGGCGCTATAACGGATCCCTGTGGTACGCCCGCGTTAACGCTAACTTCTTTTGAAAAAAAGCCATCAACTACGACACGTATTCGTCTGTTATCAAGGAAGCTAGAAACCCAGTTGGTGAGCGTAACATTTAACCAAAACGAGGTGAGTTTGCCAAGTAAACACTTATGCCAAACTTGGTCAAATGCCTTTGAGATATCTAAAGCGACTACAACTGTTTCACCGGACTGCTCTACTGATTGAACTGGTATTTAGTCTCAAAACACGGCATCTTCTTTCTTGAAACTATATGACTTCTTATGAATCCATCTCTGGCTTCAACTCCGCAGACAACATTTTAAAGCTTCCGTTACAAGCTTCACACAACGTTCCACAGATTTTGTGTGACAAGGCAAAGTTGAAGTAAAACCACTGGATACAATATTCTGCAGCTCTGCATTGTCAAATTTTGCCAAAATTGGTGGCTCCGTCAAATTTACTGAGTTCTGGTCAATAAAATCTTCATAGTTCTTGGCCTCCTCGAATTTCAATGGTGGAATTGAAAAGGAGCGGATGGTGTCCTTGAGTTGGAGAGTTCGAGCTTTTAAAGCCCGGCGGTATCTCAACTCTCTGATGATTCTTCTTTCATCACTTAACATGCGTAGTATGACGTTTTCCGGGTGCGCACATAAGCATTACGCTGAATTACGGGGTCAACTATTTTTTTTTGACACTTAAGTAACAACTTTTTTCAGTAGTACTCATATAACATGTTTAACTCCACTTGTGCACTTTGAATTTGTTTTTATTTCGAACCACATAGGGCCATAAACCTTTAACACAAAAGCGGCCAGTACTTTAAGAATTTCACTAGGACTTTCAGTAGAAACATACAAACGCAATATCCTGTTTTTCTGTAGTGAGCCACCTTGAATGTGACATGTGTCCTGGATAATTGTTTGCTAAGTCAGCAGGACAGGTACCTTCTGTAACTGCTGTTAACATATCAAAGAGATACTTTTGATCTGTGCTTAGATCAGATTTTTCATCAACTACTGGAAATATTGAATCTATAGGTTCAGAATTTACTATAAATAACTTTTCACACTCTTTCAGTTGCTTACCGATAGGACCTGAAAACCCCTCTGGTCCTGTAGTTTCTCCATCTAAACGTGTTAGTAAGTGACGTAATGGTAACTCATTTGCATGCAATTGACATATTAACCATTGCATGGATTTCTTCTGGTCAATTTCTATAAGACGAATTGCTCCACCTTTGGGCGCAGTGTTTAAAACAGTTCCATCACAGCCAATTGCGCTCATTTGTGATAAATCAACATCATTTCCTTCAAATGTTTCAAAATAGAATTTGCCACTGTCTCTGCTTCCCCTCATAATACAGTTACATGTTCTATATAAACACATAATGGGACTCATCTATTACTTTCTTATAAAACTTATCTCCTTTTATATCTACTGAGATGGTTTTATCTTTCCTTCCATTAAAGTAAAGACCAAGAACAGGATCCAATTCAACATTCTCTCAATCTATGCGCATTTTTAATCTTTCTCTCCGAACTTTAGGTCGGTCGACTACTAACGGGGCATCGTCTTTACTGATGACTCCAACATCTTGTAAACCGCTGAAGCGATGATAGCAGCAGATTAGTCTGACACACCTGTTCTGTCATTTGCAAGGGCTAAGGACGAAAGCTTTATTCTCATCTGCCAGGGTGATTTTTTAGCAGAAACTATTCTGTAACTGTTGTTGGGATCAGAATAGGAACATCCAGGTTGTGGTTCAATACAATTTAATCGACTTTGCCCTTGTTTATTTAAGTCTGTTTCTTGTTCATTAGAGTTGACTTGCATGCATGAGTAAATGATTTGCTGCCAGCTGGCGTTTTACTTGAAACATTGCGGGTTAAGCGCATTTTTTCATTCATTACACGTTCTTCTCTCTTAATTATTTTTTTCGTTGTAACAACATCGACTGAGCCAATAAACATTTGTCTTTCACTTCTTTGATCAATAAGAAAATCCATCTCTGCCTGTGAGACCTTAGCATTTTTTTCACAACACTGAACAAAGTCAGTACATTTACAGCTGCAAATATCAAATAAGTTTAAATAATGCTCTTAAGACCTTTTTACTCTTTCCTGATAACTTAGGATATTTTTACGATCCTTGAATGACTTCATAATACATCTATATTTTTCATGATAAACCCGTATTAGCTGAAAAATGTTCTTATGCGAAATAATTAGAAGCGAAGCTTTTCCCCATATTGTTTCTAATTTAAGAGCTAATCTTTCAGCAATGTCACCAACTGTTGGTTCTTTACTATTAGCTTTCTTCATTTCATTTCTTTCAAACAAATAACATTACATTACCTCTTTGTTCGTTGAAAGACATGTTTGTGTCAAGTCCTGAGGGAAACCAAATATAGGACATTTTGTCACATTTCTTGTCTTTCTATCCATTTTTAATAAGATAAATATCACTTATTTTATAAACAGCACTACACTAACTTAATAATTTAAAACAACTTCAAATTAATTCATTGGTTTAACAACACAAACAAACATAACCTAGAAAAATTACTTTATGATGTGATGACAACACTGAAAGTCACACAACAAAAGAAAGCCAGGCGGGAGGTGTCACCAACTTACGGTTAGCCAAAAAACATATATCCCGCACAAAACTTACTCTTTATTCTAAACACATAGTTTTACTTTTATTATATGTTTCTTAGGCTTGAAGTAACTAAAATATAAATAATGATTTATTAATATTCATATCTCAGTTTTTTTTATAAAAGTAAAACAATATACATGTTGCAAAGCATAAAAATCACTATTCCACTAAAATACTATTATTGTTTAAGATTGTAAAAATTATGACAGAAGTTCAGATTTTTAATAAAAGTTTAATTTTTTAAGGGCTTTGGGGCACCTCAAGACATTCTTTATTTTATTGAAATTTATGTGGCTGTTTCAGCATGGCTAAAGGCAGCTTTTTTGGACTATTACGTTTTAATTTTCTGAAAACAATTTTTTTCGCTCCACCCTAATACATACATACACATGGATTCATATTTTAAAGTCTTCGTGCAACCAAAGTTGGCAGCTAACACATTTGATATAATCCACGTCCTTTTCAGTGCAACTGTACAATTCACCGCACCCTACAAAACAACACTCATCATCGTGCAAATCATCATCATAGTCTTGCAAGTAGATATCTATCGATGAGTGGGATTCGGTGTCTGTGGTTGACGCTTTTCGTTTCTCACGTTGTTTGTTTTTTTCCCTTAATAGTCTCTTTGGTTATGGTTTCCCTTTTCGCCTTCTTTTTAGCATTTGCTCCACTCTTTACTGCCTAAATTATTTTATTTTGTCGTTTTCTGTTTCGTAGATTGGTGGTTTGGTGGAGAATTCAAAACCTCATCTAAACCTCTGGAATTCTTCCTTGCAGATGTAACCTAATTTAGAATAAGTATCGGCAAAATATGATCCAAGAGTTTCCCTGAGGTTATTTGAGATTGTTTTGTTGCCACTGCTCAAGACACATCTGTTGTTTCTGATGAATGCATGTCTTCCTGTGGATTTTAACTCCATTGCGAACAGCCCAGTTGTGGTGAATCTTGTCAGTATTCAAGCCTCTGATCGTTATCTACTTGTGCACTTGATTCTTCCTAGGTATTCGGGATTTCCTACTAGTTGAGGTGAAATCGGTCTATTTTCACGCCGTACATTGTTTCCTGTTGTTGATCTGTGTTGTTAAAATAGCATGTTCAGAGATGGCATCAAGATTAAACCGGATGATTCCTGTGCTTCTGAAACTCCGATATTGCGTTCTTTGTCGATGCTGTTTGTACCCATGCTTTCGAAGCAGTCCTCCGAACAGTAGTCTCGAAATTCCTCTATTTGGGTTCATTTCAATATAGCAATTGCAAGCATTGTAATAATAGGATTTTAGAACTTCAAAAAATGCTCTGTTTATTGGCTGTAAAAAATGAGTCGTGAGGCTGGGTAAACAGCAAAACTATGTTATTTTCTTCTGCAAACTTTAATGTATCCACACTCCTCCAGTGGGAGCTGTGTACATTCAAAATCAGCACGAGTTTTTCCTCTACGTGCGCGACTTTATTGGCATGAAAATTATGGAAATCGGCGACACACCGCCCTTGTAGTAAAACCATAACCTCCCCATTGCTGCAAGCGATTACAGATTGTAACAAAATTTCTCAAGTTTTAATTATTTATTTGATTTCGATTAAATTTTACACTTTTAACTTTACTGTTACACAATTTAATGTACATTTAAGTACTTTTGGTTGCCTATATTCTTACAGGGTGCCCCATAGTGCGGTAAAGTTCTTTTATAGTGTTAGTAGAATAGATACGAAAAAATTATAAAAGCACAATTGTTAAGTCATTTAAAAAAAGGTTTGTTTGGATAGGTTTGAAGTTATAAAATACCCTGTATATTTATAAGTAATTTTGGATTATGCACCTTGAGATGCTTAACAATTGTGCTTTTATAATTCCTTCGTATTTATTATAATAACGCTATAAAATAACTTTACCGCGCTATTGGGACACCCTGTATATAAAAATGAATGCCTATTTTCCTTAGTCACGCCATAACTTGAGAACGATTTTACATTGATTTTTTTTTTAAGTTTTGTAATATTGGTTGTCTCGAAAATTGGTAAACATACTCTTCAATTAAAATATGAGACACGTATATCACAATGATATCGCCCCCCAACACCATTCTGAGATCGCAGCAACGCGCGACGGATACGGCTAGTAAGTAATAAATTCTTCTTACAATAGCTATTCAAAAATTTCTAATCTCTTGCTTTTGTTTAACACGATTTTTTCTGGTTCATAGATAACAGTCTTTCTCTTCATAAAAGTTTTGCATTTGTCAAGACTGCATGTTTGCTTGCTGAAGCATTGCTTTAAATAATTCACTGACTTAATTTGACTCTTCGCAAGAAGGATATTTAAGAAAAGGAATTGCTTAATTAAGAAAGTAAGTTTCTACTCGAGATTGCTGAGTGCACGTTTTCTTCGCCTAGCGCGGTTTTGAAGTTTACCATTCATACTGTTGTCACGAAAACCTCGCCTTCCATCTTTAGAGCTTGTGTTTGTTTTTGTTCTGGTTGTTGTCGTTACTGTTCCATATTTTACAACTAAAAAAAGTTTAAGAATAGACCATCTGTACCGTTGTATGTATAATTTACATAGAAATTCTATCTTTATACATCTTTGTTTCATTTCGCACAAGAATAACTTAAGTAGAATATCAACCATCATCCTAGAATTCGAGATAAGATCAGACGGTTTTAATCCTATTCTTCACACTCATGTTTCATATATGTAACATATAACCCCGTTGCTTTCTGCTCCATTCCGTAGTACTAAAATAAGAAAAACTACTAGAATAACTCGTTGATTTCACTCTAATATTACTTATCTGACGCCTTATATGAAATCCGTCTTACCTGCTCCTTTCCTTTTGTTTTTTTTTGTTTACGTCTATAACACTGGTCAACACTGGTTTTGGTGACGAGAAGCTGTTAATTTGTTTTTAGTCTAGTACCTCAACTGATTGTATTAGTACCAACCATTTTTATTTCTCTCGTGTACTTTACTAGATGTGTTGTTCACTATAGCATCCAAGATTCTCTGGGAATCGGTCAAGGTGACTGTCGAGGAAATGTATTTTGATAGACGTGTCACATTTTAAATTTTGGAAGTTCTCTAATATGTCATTTACAATTACAGAATAGTTACTGGACTTGTGATTTCCGAGAAAGTTCTTAGTAACCTCAACAAGCGAACTCCACGCCAATGGTTCGCAGTCATTTATTGAATGTATGATATCAGGATCTTTTATAAATTGTCTGATTTGTGGCCATTAAAAATTCCTGCTTTTATCTTTTCTGTGCTCGGACCAGGAGAATTTTGCATTATATAGGCAAAACATTGCTTATTTTGGTGTAGCGCGTGTACAAATTGCTTCATAAGGCCTAGCTTTACATGCAAGGGGGGAAATATAATTGTATCCCTTGAAACCAAAGGTATATTTATATTCGTGTGGCCCACTGCTATTGCTTCATGTACAGGCCAGTTTGTTTTTAGCCAGTGTTCATGTTTGGCACGGCTGTCCCATAGGCATAAAAAACTTGGGTATTTAGTATATTCACTCTGCTGCTCCAGCAAGAAGTTCACCATTTTTAGGTCAACTCAAATACTCCATTGGTGTTCTTTATATTTTATTGTATCTAGCACAAGTGAAATAGTTTGGTATTCTTCCTTTAATTTAGTGGAATGAGCAATAGTAAGTGAACCTTACTTGTTACCATTATGTAAAAGGACATACTTAAGGCTTCATTTGGAACTATCTATAAACAGACGCCAGTCATTTGGTACATATGCTGAAAAGACCATGTTAAGAATAAGGACTCGCACATCAAAGCAAAACACAATATCATTTTCTGTTTGAAAAAGTGGTAACATTTGTTGCCAGCAAGTTTTTTTCTCTTAATCTAGATGCCAATACCTCCGCATATTCCTTAGCCAGTTCAGGATCTCGTATTAAATCACTTAAATCTTTTTGACTGAAAGGTTCTCGATCTGCAGACGTTGTCTCTTCCTAATCACTCTCACTTTCATATTCATTGGTGCTTGTTAGAGACGATGGTCCCGGAATAGGAGAAATTGTTGGATCTGGTAGTCTTTGAAAAAAAATTTTGAACGGGCACATTCTCAGAATGTGGTAAGGATCTTCTAGTTGACTTTAGGTCAGGATAACTCATTTTTTGTTGACGCCATGCAACTGAACACAGCAGAAGTAGCAATCGTCAACGTGATTTTTTAGTTCCTTCCATTCTATAGGCACTCTGAATCTCATTCGACCTCTTTCACCACTAGTCCACTGCCTCAAATGTTCATGGCACAGTTTACAAACAATTTGGGATATCCACGGCTTACAATCATCCACAATTTTTAACTTACAGTAAAAAAATAAGCACTTTTTACAAAACGCGTTTTAGCTTTTCTGCACTTTTTAACTGTGTACTCGCCGCAAATTAGGGTTTTTTAAACAGCTTCTCCGCGATAGAGACATGGTTTTACCTTGGTTTATAAAAGGAAATATATCAATATAATGACAAACTACGTGTGCGAACGTACTGATGACAGCGAATATTTACAAGTGAGGTTAGAATAAAAGCTGTACGTAGGAAAAATGTCAACAAAATATTTTCAGTGTGTTTTTGTTTGATTTGTTGACCTGTGTAATTAAAACTGTTAAAAAGAGTGTATTACATAAATATATATTACTTACTTTTTAAAAATTATTATTAATTTTAGTAAATAGATAAATAAAAAGTTTACCTCGATTAGGATTTGAACCTAAGACCTGTACTTTGCTAGAGTACCGTGCTAACCAACTGCGCTATCGAGATTCAAGCCCCAATTAGTATATTACTTGCTTTTTAAAAATTATTATTAATTTTAGTAAATAGATAAATAAAAAGTTTACCTCGATTAGGATTTGAACCTAAGACCTGTACTTTGCTAGAGTACCGCGCTAACCAACCGCGCTATCGAGATTCAAGCCCCAATCGATGTAAAATTTGTTCATAACAAAACTTATAATAAAATACTTAGTTTTTCATCAGATCTTTAATTTTTTTGTGTGAATTGTTCTTTTAACAACTACCACTTTGTAATTAACCGTCAGTCATTTTTTTTACTTTTAACGTTTGTGACGTATTAATAATTAAGCAAATCTGCGCACGGTAGTTTAGTACTAGATACATTCCATGTGTTCAAATTTTGTAATCGAAAACCTGCGTTATTTTAGGAAGGCCTTTTGTAATTAATCAGGTTCGTATTTACTTACAAAAATATTTCTTCGTTACTATGTATGTTAAACGAAAGAATTTATTAAGCACTTTTTGCTTTTTGTTTTCTTTAGATCTTAAATTAATGAACGTATCTACGCTTTGATACTTATAAATTTAACTATTTGTTTAATTGTATAGTTACCTCGTTTTAGACATTAATTTCTAATTTATCTGTCTTTTTGTATAAGATTTTGAAAAACGTTTTATTTATATAGATATTTTTTTATTTGATTTAACAATTAAAGGTTTTATTTTATACCACTACACTTTTTTTTCCTATTGGTTTCTCCTATCCTTTGGTTACCTACTCGCCTCTTTCAGACATCGTTATTCATGATTTCGTTTTTTGGGGAAGCGGCTCCTGGCGCCTTTATCTCTCTACCGGAATTTTCTTAACCCCGACCCGAATCGACTGACATCGACGATTTCCTTTATCAGCAGGCGAGTAGCGACCCTTCTCTCCGCTTCCGGTTTCTGCACGTAACAAGATACCGTTTCATCTTTGTTACCAGATGTTATTACTGGAATTCTCTTAGATATCTTTGCTGCGAACACATAACCTCATCTATTATTCAGTTGAAGTTCAGACTCATCTACATTAAGGATATTTCTCGTCTTATCAATGAGGTTGTGCTCTATCAAGATGTTCTGCAGTGATGAAAAGTAATTAAAACGTTTTTAAACTCCTTGATCCTCTCTGTGTCTACGAAACTCCCTCCGATTTGCCGATTGAGAGTACTGGATTTCTTTTTAAGAATAAATATAGCCAATCCATTCCGAAAATATTCTTTTCTAGATTAAATTTGTGACGCTGGTTACGATTCTTATCCTGTTTATGTGCCACGGTGCGTACCTCTGTCCTTATCGGTGCAAATCAGAATTTTTGTAATCTTATAATATGTTTTACCATCTTCTTCTCACATTCTTGTGTTAGGACTCGCGATCCACTCAAAGTTTTTTTTCGTAAAGAACCCGTTTGCTATTCTTCCCCTCAGCGTTGATCATGAAACGCCAAACTGCTTTGAGTGTTTATTCAGGATCATTCCATTTCGTACTGCAGCTTTAGTTACTTCTGTGACCAATCCGCACGGATGGATACTCTTTGCATTTTATAAAATGTAGTCATCTTTGCCTGGAACAATGGTTATTGTTATAACTAGAGAGCGGATAGTCAGGCAAATACCTGGTGCCTGCCTATTTTGCCTTTTTATATAACTTTTTAGCGTTTTCGCCTTTTTAGGGAATATTATTTTATATTGCCTTTTTGCTCACAATTTTGATCATTTTTTTAAAAATTTGTTCTAATGGGTAACAAACACTAATGTATTATAGAAATTTGCATAAATTTAGTACCATTAACATTCTTACCAAAGATTCTAATCACGAACTTGTAATTAACAAAGGGGATGTAAAGTCCACATTTTGTTAATCGTTTGTAGAAATATTTAAATACAAAAGCTGGTTATACTTAAAGAGTAATTTAAAAATTGTTACTAGGATTATGTACAATGACAGGCTTAATACCATATTCAATACTTAAAGGATTTCTGCATAAATCACATTTTATTTGTCTATTCACTAAGCAAAGAAAACAAATGAATCATTCTTCTGCCTAGAGGGGATTCTTTTATTGTCTTAAACAAATGATTAAAATAGTTTGGTATTGATATTGTCAAACTGTTTATTCTTACTGTATTACTGTGTTGTGATAAAGTTAAAAAAAATGCCACCTCATAAATTATCAAAGTTTGACAACTATTACAATTGGAGTAAATTGGACAAAAAGTTAACAACCGACGGGGAAAATCTTTTTTGTCAAGCTTGTTCAAAAACTGTAAGTTGGTCTTATTTTAATTTAACTGCTTTTAATTACTTGTATATGTATTATTTCAGATTAATGCAACTAAAAGTACCACGTAAAACAACACTTGGATAGTGGTTTACATTTAAAAAACATGAAAAAAACTATGAAGCAACCATTACTGAAAAACGTTGTAGAAGAGCAGCAGAGCAAACCTGGACCATCAAAAACAACCTTTGCTCTAGATTTGTGCGAAGCATTGGTGTCGGCTCAAATTCCACTTAAAAAACTCGATAATACCAGCTTCCGCAATTTCCTAGAAAAATACACCGAACAACTTGTGCCCGATGAATCCACTTTGAGAAAAAATTATTTAGACTTATGTTATCAATCGGTAAGTAGATCAATTAAAGTGTTAATAGTTTTTAAAATTCTTATTTAACGTTTATGGAAAATGCAGACGATAAGGAACGACATTGGAGACAATTACATTTGGACTTGCGTTGATGAAACAACGGATTGCAAAGGTCGATATATAGCAAATTTTGTGGTTGGTAAATTGTCTGAACTAGAACCAGGCAAAGCTCATTTGCTAGCATCCAAAGAAATTCCACAGGCGAATCATAAAACAATTGCAAATTTTTTCGATGATAGTTTACGTAAGTTTTTAGTAAATGATATAATTATATCTATAATCTAATGTAATAATTACAATTACATAATTTTTATTTGTAGGACTTTTGTATCCCACTGGCGTAAAAAAAGAAAAAGTTCTCTTGTTCGTAACCGACGCAGCACCTTATATGGTCAAATCCGGACAGACATTACAAATATTTTATCAAAATTTAAACCATTTAACTTGTCTTGCACATGGAATTCATAGGGTATGTGAATTCATTAGAGGCGAGTTTGCAGTAGTAAACAAATTAATTTCTGCCACCAAAAAGGTAAAAATCTCCAACATTAAAAATATTCTTCCACCAGAACCTATCATAACAAGATGGTGAACTTGGATATCTGCTTGCATTTTTTATGCCACGTATTTTGAAAAAATTAAGGAGGTACACTATACATACTAAGTTGAAAATTACATAATATAACTTGACACTATCTTATATGCTCATTGGATTGTTTTGTTTCAGGTGGTTGAATTATTTGATGGGACGGCCTCTGCAGCAATTGATAAATCCCAAAAAGCATTTAAAGATGAAGCTGTTAAAACAGGGCTAGTTTTTATAAAGACACACTTTTCCGGCATTCCCGACGAACTGAAGAAGTTAGAAAAAAGCAAAGCTGCAATGACCGACTCTTTCGCTACATTCGAAAGAATAAAAGCAATTATAAGAGCATGCCCGGGAACCACCGGCAAAAAAATTAATCAAAAATTAGAGTCGGTTACATCGAAAAACCCTTCCTTCGAACTCTTTAAAAGTCTGACCGCAATTCAAGAAGGAGAAGTCACGGAGCATCAAGAAAAAGCGTCCTTAACTGTAACAGAAATATCGGCTTCAAAATTTGCGCCTGTAACATCTTGTGATGTCGAAAGAACTTTTTCTTTTTACAAAAACATTGTAAACGACAAGAAGCAACAGCTTCTTTGCAAAAATATTGAAAAATATTTGATTTGTGCTTGGGAAAATAACGGTATCGAATAAAGATTTATGTTATATGTAAAACAAAACAAACTATAAATTTTAATAGTCAATTGTGCCTTTTTTGCCTTTTTGCCTGTTTTAATATGCCTTTTATGCCGCCTTTTTTGGTATTTTTTCTTGCCTGACTATCCGCTCTCTAGTTATAACTATTATTTAGGCCGAGAAATACGCATGCCAATGTTTGCCATTTCTCCCGTTCACCATGATGAAACGGTGAATAGCGCAACAAGAGGCAACGATTTCGAGGTGAATACCTGAAGCAACATCTACAAACGCATGCATCTTATAAAAATTATTGAGCAACGGAAACAGTTTTGAAGAAATTACAGTTTTTAAAACGAGGCTGGTTTTCAACAGATGCTCATAAATTGTACCAAAAAAATAAATAGGGTAATCGACCATTTCACCTGATTCACCCTAACACCCCGATTTCCCCTTACGAACCTTCTTTTTAAATACGATCATAAATTGAAATTTTAATAAAACGTTTTGGTGCTTAATGGCTCTTTTCACATTACCTTATTCACAATTATTTTAAAAACAAATATATAGGAATATTTTGTTTTAATATTAACTATTAAAAACATTAAGAGAACATAATTAATAATTTTATACCATTCGAAATTATCGCGCTATTAAGTTTACTTTTACTGCAAGAAGATTGCTTGTAGACATTTATGCAATTAAATTAAATACAGAAAACTTAAATTAATTACAATCTAGTACATTCTTTTTACCTTTTAACAATGATCTACTTTTTTTAAAAGTAAATAATAGCTTATTTATTATAAAACTAACTGCTGTAACAAGCAATACCAACCAAATTTACAAATTTTAATACTTCAAATTTTTAGAATCCCCATGTTTATCATTATAATTAATTTTTAAAACTGTACACTAAAAAAATAATTAACGTTCAACCAATACACAAGCGCCTTTCTTTCTGGAATTATAATAAAGTTAATTTGGCTGCGTTAAACGATAAGTGGATTCATTGTCTGAAGAAATTAAATTTAGTAATTAAAGATATAAGTTAATAAATAAAATTGCACAATTTATTTTTTTGCATTTTACATTCCTCAATAAATCTGTATAGTTAAATAATTTACAATAGATAACGTAATTTTATAAGTTAGTGATGGAAATCTGGTAGACCATGAACAGGTAATGGAGCGGCAACAGTAAAACTTTTGAATATAGGTTGAGGAGCAACAACCGTCTGTAAATCAATGAAATAACATCAAATATAGATAAACGTATTTGCCTATTATCGATTTAAGTCGTGGAAGTACACAATAAAATTACAAAATATACAAATAACTACATCTGATAACAATTTGATCGACCAGGAAAAGGGTGTTGCGTGAGAAAATGTATTGTCCCTAAATAACCCTTTTCAGTTGAGTTTGTGTGTATAACGTCAAGTTTATTAACTTTAATCAAATTAAAGGATAGCTTCACCATTTCTCTTATTCGACTATTGAACCTTTCATTTTGATCATAAATTTGAAACTTTAGTAAACACTTTAATCTAAATTTTTGATCATATTAAATTATATACATTAGCAAAACTGACCGCAGTAATACATATTTAATAATCTATTGTCATTTTTTCAGAGTTCATCAACCTGGTCACGCAATATTGAATGAAACTATGACACGATGTGAATTCTCATTTAAAAAGTATGCAGTAAATAACGCCTCTTACATGTATGAAAATTAACATTACTTTTTCATAATTACCTTTACAACTGGTGCAACTGCATATTGGGTTATGCTCGCATAACTAGTAGCTGGGGCGACATGTTTTACTACAGGGATTGGAGCGATTGTTTTAATAAAAGGTGCGGGAGCTATAATGGGTGCTTTTAGAACATGGGGTGCAAATACAGGCGCAGCAAAGGATTTAACAATGGTAGGTGAAGGTAAAATGGGAGCATGTATTAAAGGTGCTGGGAGAACGGGAGCTGAATGTAGACTAGGAAAACCGTAGTCGAAGCCTGGTGCAGCTTCGGCGGCCACCACCATTGCAGCAAGAGCAAACTAAAACAATTTAATTAAATTAGTTAAATTACATATGCGAAATACAAGGAACCGGGAATATATTTGCAAGACGGTGCGTTCTTCCCATGGTGGATATGTTCTAAATGTATTGCACATATGTAATTAAGAAATATGTACACATATTGAATAGCTATAATTATAGCAGTAGTAATAACTAACAAATATCTTACCAAGAAATGCATTTTCACAAAGAATATTGTTTTAACAGTCAGTAACAATGTTTAAACTGAGGACTTCAATGTGATTTTTATCCTTTTATATAAAAGTCCCATAGATGGTGAACGACAGGTTAGTTAATAAATAAACTGGAATATATTGGTTCAAGATTACTGTTCTACAAAATCTATTAACGACATTATAAAAACACAATAACAATAAACTATCAGTTGTGCAAGAACGCCCTAGTTCAGAAATGGAGAGCGTTAAATGATATTTATTTACACTAGCTTACAATGTGCAGCAATACTCCCAAGAATTTATATTTCAACTATTATCCTGCAAAGATTCTTAAAGAAAAATTATTCAAATTAGTATTAATTAGGATTTTTTAACATCCATATTAGGAATATGTTTCATTAACGGTTACTTAATACAACATATTTCTTTCTCCTTTTACTGATAAAATTGGTTCAACTAGTTCAGCATGTTTCTAATCTTATTATTACAAGTAAAGCTGATTTTGCCATTAGGTATTAGAGACAAAACTCTAAAATCTTGCGCATTCACTGAAATTTGAATGTTGGCCATAATGATATTACCGATTAGAGTTTAATTTATCTAAAATGTTAAACTGAATTTTCAAATATTGCATATTTATGCGTAACTTTTATTTAACTTCTAGAGATGTTAGAAGAGTTTGCATAATTATATGAAAATATGCCATATTTATTTTGTAGCTCACATCAGTTTAACATTGGTTAAGTAACTTGCTGTTAGTGAGAAATCAGAGTTTTTCTTTTGTGTGACAAACGCACCCAAGCTTTAACAAAACTTCATATAAATTAAGATAGGTGAATTGTTAAATATTACAAACTCTTTAAAAAATCAAAAGGGCCAAGTATATATGCAGAATATGTGAGGAATTTATAAAATGACTTGTAAAAATTGTAACCATAGTTATGTAGGGCAAACTAACCACCTATCAAAATTTATTTTATGAAATCTTTAGATCGTATGAAGCATAAAACATAGACATTGGGACAGATGTGCCGTAGCTTTACGTATGTTTGATAATAATCATGCGGTAGATAACGTATTTCTAATCAAACATGTTAATAATAAATGTGAACCTGATTGCTACGGAAGTTTAGAGATTGTTGGAAACAAATAAAGCCCAATGAATAATGATCATCAAGGACCTTTAGGATACTCAGAGCGCCGATGATGATAACTTAGCTTTTGAAGCGCGTTAGGTTTTATTCATTTAATTTCTGTAGTACGCTGGCACTTTTGTAAACGATAAACCTTGAAGAATTATATTTGACACCTACTACTAATAATTGCGAAAGAACTTCGTTTGACTGCGTTAAAATCATCGACTTTAGCCTTTTGATAGTTTTCATTTCCATGTTCTCTACCACCGAGAGAAGAATTGTGGCACCTGATGTTTTCTGCAATGTGCTGTCCACCAGGATTTGGGTACTAAACCTCATACGGGGTACTCTACGAATCAAACGATAGAACCACCTTATCAAAAAACTTTTAACCAGATCGCGTTGTTCCAAGCTATACTATATATTCTGTCTTTTGCTGCTAGGGTAAGATTGGACATTATCCACGTCATCAAAAAAAGAAATGCATATTCACGTGTTGTATTTCTTATTTATGTGGGGGAAGGGGGGACAAACGGTGAAGGAAATCAAACCTGTTTCGTTCGGAAAACGGAATGTTACCTCTATCCATCAAAGCTGGTAGTTGTACAGTGGTACCAGATATTTGTTTTTTACCTAGGGTGGTTGGAACGCACGAGCAGTAAAACCCGAGCAACGTTTAATGCGTGCATCTTGAAACTTCTTTAACGCGGTATTCACAACGTAAGCTTAGAGCAGCTAGAAAACTAATTATCAAAATTGATTAGTCAGTAGCCTTCCCCAAATATGTAACAATACATGCTTCGTGAAGTTTAAAACAACTTTTGCGTCGGCATCTTACATAACGCAGCCAAAGCAACATGACTCAACGTTTTGTTAAAAACAGACTTAATGCAAAATTCTTACTTCGCTAGAAAAAACATTGCCGCAAAATCTTACAGTATCGCCATTCGCTAAAAACAAATTAGTGCAAACATTCTTACAGCGTCATAGGAATTCGCTAAAAACTATTGATGCAAGCTTATATAACATCAGGACATGCAGAGGCTCCTTAAAGTTTGCTCTTAAAAATATCTGCAAATAAAGGAGGTTCTAGCAATTAAAAAAAGTGATTCACTGCATTTTTACTGTAATAACTGATGACTTCCACTTATTACTCAAGTTCTACTGAACTTCGTTAGATAGACAAAATCGTCCGCATACTTAAAAAAAAGATGAAACTGACAAGAATTAGTACAATTTAGTAGCTAGCCATCTTACAACTTATTCTAAAAGTCAGCAAAAACAAGCCGGAAACCAGCATTATGGACTTTCTTTTTCTCTCTTAATAGGTTAATTTGCTCTGTTTCGGCATTAGAAATAAATGTCTAATGGTATAATATAGAATCTATTCGCACTATTCGGTAATATAATTTGTGTATTGTAATTATAAGTTAGCATGCAAGTTGTAACGTCATCTTGAAATATAATTCGAGCGGCCTCTGGTGGTATAGTTGCAGGTTAGCATACATTTTGAACTCCATCTCATATAATTACATTTTAACATCCGGTATTCAGAACAATCTTACTAAATAAATACACCTGCAAACCCCCAAAATCTCGTAAACTCGAAAGATGCAAAGGCTTGCAAGAAAATATAACAAAACAAACAATACATAGGCAACCGAGTAACGAACAAACACACAAGTAATGGTACTAATAAACAAGTAACTGCACCACGTCCGCCAAACATACAAACGCCGAAAAATCGTCAACATACGCCTTCTCTCTCTTTCCTTCCTTGTGTTTAACAAACACAAACAGGTAAACATACAAACACGTAATCCTTTAAAACAAAGAAACACTACAAACAAATAGAAAGGCACACCAAAGCAACTAAAACAATCATCAAAAGCTAGTTTTCAACAAACACATATTTTAGCAAGTAACGCATGCAAATAAGTAAATAAAGAAACTAGAATTCAAGTAAGCGCACAAGCACTAAAACATGTAAACCCCATAAACATACAAACACACAAACAAATAGACACTCAACACCAAAACAATCAAAGCTACTCACCAAACTAGCAAACAGTCCAATCTTAGATCAAAAACATGCCAAAGAACCTGAACATGCAATAAGAAACAACCTTGCATCCAAACCGAACAAGTTATTGAACACGCAACAAATACAAGTGCAGAAACTACACACTTGCGTACATGCGAACACGTAAAGAAATACACGCTTTGACATACAAACACGTAACACCTAAAATATACTAGTGGATATAATAGAGAAACATTAGTTAAGCTGATCAACTTAAAACCTAATTATACGAATTCACCAACATCTTGAACAATTACAACTTGATATTTTGTTTCTATCTGAAACACAAGTCTCCTCTGAAAGCTCCGAGTCACCCGACTTGCAATTTCATTAATACCACCTTCACTCTAACTTTCGATATAAAGGAGGCGTATGTGCCTACATCAAGGACAGAATTGCTTGCAAGAGGGTTTCTTCCTTAGAAAATAAAAATTTTTACGTGATTTGGTTTAAACATTTTGGTCCTAATTTTGTGAAATTTTACTGTTGCATTTATAGGTTTCCTAATGACAGTAACTCTCAAGACTTCTTCGATTACCTTAGTATGAAAGTTGACTATCTCCTGTCTCAGTTTCCTTCTTGCGATATCTCAATTGTAGGCGATTTCAATGTTCATAACTCTAATTGGCTTCAGTTTTCATCTACTACAAATCCTGCTGGTCATAGTGCAGAAACATTTGCTATTTCATGTGATCTCACACAAATGATTTCTGAACCCACAAGAATCCCTGATAACCCTAACCATACTCCACATCTTCTAGATCTCTTTCTTACACCAAACCCTTTTGTTTATAAAACTTCCGTTCTTTCGCTTTTAGGCCTTTCCGACCATTGTCTAATGGAAATCATTTCTACTGTACCTAATTCCACTGTTCGCAAAACCGATAGAACCTTGTGGTGTTTTAAGTTAGCCCGATGGAGTGATTTACGGGATTTCTTCACAACCTTTCCATGACGTGAATATTGTTTTAAGTCGTCCTCTTCTTCGAACATCGCTATTTCAGTATCTGAAGTCATCCTCATGGGAATGGAGTTATACATTCCCAAAAAACAGTACCGTATAAATCATTCACGTTCCCAACCCTGGTTCAATAAGGCTTGTGCTGATGCAATATCTTTAAAAAATAAATATTACATTAAATGGAAATCTAATAAATCGGTCGACAGTCATGTAGAATACGTTGGTGCTAGAAATATCTGCAAAAGTGACATCACTAAAAATGCAATGAAATAGTTACATGTCCTTTAGACAGTCGTAAATTTTGGTCGTTAGCTAAAGCCATTAGTAAAACTTTGGAACATCTACATTTCCCCCCCTGACATCTATTGACGGATCGGTAGTTGCTGATTCTGTAGACAAAGCCAATGTTTTTGTGAATTTGTTTGCATGAAACTCATGTCTCAATAACTCTGGAAAATATGTGCCCCTAGTCAACTCTTCTTCATACGCTATGAAACCAATTCATTTTCGGTACAAGCTCTTGGAATCGATCATCAGTAGGCTTAATTTCAATAAGGCGACTGGCCCAGACGGTATTCCAGCTATTGTCTTAAAGGAGTTTTCCCCCAAACTAGTACCAGTGCTATCTAAGCTCTATACGATCTCTTATCTTCTGGGGAATTCCCTTCATCATGGAAGTTAGCAAATGTTGAACCTATTTCCAAAAAAGGCGATAAGACCGATCCCCCAAACTACCGACCAATTGCAATCACTTCTATTTTGTCTAAAATCGTGGAAAAAGCCATTAATCAGTAACTGCTCATGTTTCTTGAAACTAACAAACTCCTTAGTGACCACCAATATGGGTTTAGGCAAAGTCATTCAACAGGTGATCTTCTTTCATATGTGACCCAAGTTTGGAACAATACAGTAGAGCAGTCCGGTGAAACAGTTATAGTCGCTTTAGATATCTCAAAGGCATTTGACCAAGTTTGGAATAAGTGTTTACTTGCCAAACTCACTTCTTTTGGTTTAAATAATACACTCATCAACTGGGTTTCTAGTTTCCTTGATAAAAGACGAATACGTGTCGTAGTTGATGGCTTTTTTTCAAAAGAAGTTAGCATTAACGTGGGCGTACCACAGGGATCCGTTATAGCGCCTACACTTTTTCTGATGTACATAAATGACCTTATTTCTTCAACAACTAACCCCATACATTGCTTTGCACTCTTCACTGTAGTTCATCTCTATCTACTCATAGTGATAATCCACCTTCCATGTCAAATCAAGAAAATAAAGCTAAACCAGCAAATTCAATCAACAAAGACATCCAACGTATTCTAGAATGGGGAAGCAATAATCTAGTTAAATTTATTGCTAACAAAACTCAGTGTTGTATTGTGTCCGCCAAAAAAGATCGATCATTTCCTGTTGTAAGTATGAATGGCTCAGTTCTTAATTTTTCAGACTCTATTACTCTGTTGGGTATGACTGTATCTTCAAATCTCTCATGGGTTGACCATCTTCTGTCAGCTATCAAAACAGCTGGTCGTAAAATAGGCTTTTTGTACAGATCTAAGCAGTACTTTACCTCTCTACAACTCGTTCTGCTATATAAGGTCCAAATTCAGCTTCATCTGGAATATAATTCTCACCTCTGGGTTAGTGCTCCCCAGTACGCTCTCGATATCGTTGATCGTATTTAGAAGAGAGCGATTAGGCTTATAAATGACCCGTCCTTAACTTCTCACATACATTCCCTTCAGCATAGAAGGATGGTTTCAGTTCTTTCTTTGTATTATCGTTATTACAACGGCTATTGTGCTGCTGAATTATATTCTTTGATACTATCTCGGGCTATCTTAGCGAGAAATACTCGGTTCGCTCATTCACATCATAATTTTTCTACACGGCTTCTTAACTCTGGAATGATCTCCCTAGTTCCTGTTTTCCTCTCACTTACGATATGAGAAAATGTAAGGTAGCTGTTCATAGGCATATATTGGCAATTCATTATCCCTCGATCCATCCTGTAAAGTGTTCCTGAGTGTTTTAGCACGATAGGCCAACTTTAGCCTGTTCAGGTCCACAATCATAAAAAAAAAGCTGATTATAGAATTAGGTGTATGCAGGTACAGATAACAATTAAATGTCAGATTTTGATTCTGCACATGTAAACTAATCTGAGGATGCTGATTTTGTGTACCATTGGTGCTACACACTCAACGAAATGAGGTGTTTTTCTATCACAATTAAGACTTTTGTATACCACGGTTGGGTTCCACTTGAATTTTTTTGCAGTACCATTAGAATGACTCATACATATTTCATAGCCTCAGGTAAGATCTGCTAACATTCTAAATGCCGATTGCACACCTGCTTTGAATGCGTGTTAGTGTATTTATTAATTTCTTTGTTTCGCCGTTAGGTGTTTGTAGTTACAGCGTGTTTATTCACGTGTTTGTAGGGAAGGGAGGTGTAATATCGAGCAGAGTGTAACGTCAACCACAGTAATAATTTAAAAATTACTACTCATACTTAAAATCTGACATATGCTGGTATCTCATAATAAGGCCCTGAAACAGTAGTGGTCGGCTTTGTTGTGTATATGAAATTAAGACGGAGTTTTGGTCGTTCTTAGAAATTTTGGTATAATTTAACAATTTTATTACTTTCTTCATTAAGGTAAGTTTTCTTTACGGATGGTTATTTTACTGAATTTGTATTGGTGTTATTGAGGGGTTGTAACTGACAAATTTTTGATCTAGTTAGATTGCTTGAAAAATACTAGATTAAGTAGACCTGATAGATCTAATATAAAGAAAGTGTAGCGGGTAATACCGACCAAGCTGCTCGTTATTACCCATAACTGGTCGATTTTGCCCGAATCAACATTGTTGTCTTCAAAATTCTGAATGCCGAAAAGGTATGTCAGAAAAACAAGTCGCTCATCTTCGACCGAAGAATCCGTGCAATGCGCTGTCAAGGCAGTGCAAAGAAAGAAATTCAGCATTAGAAGTGCAGCAAATCATTTCGAAATTCCTTGTGGTAAGCTGGGTAGACAAATAGTTTTCACTTGTGATCAAGAAACGCAACTCGCAAATCACGTATTGCAATTATCTATAGCTATTTGTGTATTAAGAGCGCAAAATGATATATTGTCGATTGAAAGAGACATTTGCCGCGCGACAAAGGAGCGCGGCAATCTCTTGAAATCGACAATGAATTTGCGCTCGAATTACACACATGATTTTTTCTACAATCGAGCAGTTCACATATTTCCAAAAATTTATTTAATTTGATGAATGAAAAAAATTTTCCATTCAAATGAAAGATGTCATTTACTCGTTGTCATTGGATACTCTGACCAATGCATATTTGATTTATAGTTAATAATTGGGAAAGCGGGCGTTTTTTTTATTTAGTCGCTTATAAGCGACAAAGTGACATTCCTCAAAAAGATGACTTTTGCGTTGTCAAATACGAGCGCAAATGCCTACTTTGGATATCGATTGTAGAAAAAACTGTTTTATGGTTTAACTCCAAAAACTGTTCGAAAGATAGCGTATGATTACGCATTTGAAAATGGTATACAAATAATTTTAATAAAGGAAAAAATTTGTGTGGCAAAGACTGGCTTCATGGTTTCATGAAACGTAATCCTAGATTGTCGCTGAGAAGACCAGAAGCAACTAGTCTGAATAGAGTACTTGCTTTCAATCGTGAAGAAATTGATTTATTTTACAAAAATTGAGACAGGTTTACATATTTTCTTGTTTGTATGTTTGTTGAAATTTGGTTATAACTTTCACAAAACCCATTCAGCGGAAATTGAGAATAACTACATGAGCTAACTTCTAAATGTACCACAAGATGATGCTACACTTTAATTCTAACCCACAAAAGAGATATTGCAAATTGGCCCAATAGTAGGGAACGAGAGAGACAGAGAGAGAGTTTTTGGCGTTTACACATTTGAGTGTTTGGAGGATGCGTAGGTAGACGTTTTTCGGTTTACACGTTTTGTGTTTGGACGTTTACATGTTTGGTTGAGTTGGTATATGTTTATGCATGCTTTTTGCATGTTACGGCCGTTTTGGGTGTATGTAAGTGTATTTGTTGAGTGACTGTTTAATTAGATAATTAATAAGATTACTTTGCACATTATTTTTTAAAATCTAATTATACCACAAGATGTGTGCTATATTCAAGATAAACTACAAGAAGGCGTTGCTAGTTTAAATTATGTTACAAGATGGCGTTACAAACTGAAGGTCGAGTAATTATACTGCAGGATGGCGCAAATAGCTTTTATATTAAGCGAATTGATCTATTAAGAGGGAGAAAGAAAGAATGCTCTGGCTTATTTTTGCTAACCTTTAGTTGCTAGCTAATTAATTATACTTATATTTGTCTTTTTGGGCGTTTTTAAAATATGTGCATAATTTTGTCCTTGTCTAACAATGAATTTGTAGTTGACCAATAGAACTTAATGATCTTGAATTTGTAATTGCAGTTATTAACCTTTAACAATGTTTAAAAATAACATACGCTAAAAGGTTCTTCGGCTTTAAGTTATTACTCAAGCCAGCTGCAAGATGTATGGTTATTTTGTCGCTGTATCTCGTTTGTTAGACCGTATATTTTCGTGTTGTAAACATGTTCTAGCAATTTATTTTTTAACGAATGCCGTTTGGTGCTGTAAGATTTTTGTATCAATGTTTCTTAGTTACCTAATAATTTTGCATTAACGTTTTTCAACAAATACTTATTGACACTGTAAGAATTTTTGCAGTAATTTATTTTTTGGGAATGGGTTTGGTGGTGTAAGATTATTGCAGCAACGTTTTTTCACGAAGTAAAAATTTTGCATCAACGTTGTTTAACGAATGCCTATTGACGCTGTACCAAATTTTACTGTAATCAGTTTCAGTAATAGTTCAGACAAGTTGTTGGTAGTAATCAATATAAACATAAATCATAAGATCCTATCTTCGCGATGCTAAACATATACAAGTCCTGGTGACACCGCACATGGTAGAAAATATGACTCTGGTGTCACTGCACTACCACCGAGTTAATTGGCAAGCGGTAACATACACATCTCATTTTGTAGGTAATGGTAATTTTCTTTATTGTTCCCCTACCCCACCCCCCAACCCACTGAAGGGTGAATTAAACATGGAACATTTACATTTTTGTGTGAACAAGGTCTTTCCTTCAAGCAATATATATATATATATATATATATATATATATATATATATAAATTACTTGGTTATGGTTAGGGAAATCATCCAGCTAGTAGCGTAGTGGTGGCACGATCTGCTTAGCATTCATGAGATAAAAGGTTCGATTCCCGTTACCGTCTACTTTGTATGAGGTTTTTTCAGGGGGTTGTCCTCATACACATGTAGCGATATGGTCACTGCATATAGGCGCACCATGTGCGGCTGCTTAAGTGAATGCTGAGGTAGTATTTTCCAGTAATTCTACAATTATCAATGTTTAATTTTAACACAATTGAAGATTAAGACAAAGTTTCAAAGTGACCGCCGTTACGTTGTACGCAAAATTGACAACATTTAACAAAATTGTTTTGAACTTTTCGTAACGTGGCTTTTCTTACAAAACTAATAGCAATAGAAATCTTTTCTTTTAAGTTATTTATTTATATCAGTTGCTTTTTCTTTGTACACCTTGTCTTTTATCGTTCCCCAAAAAAAAAGTAAGATCCGGTGATCTCGGAGGCCAAAAAAATGTACCACGTGTTGCAATATTGTTTTGGAAACCTTTCATTCAAGTAATTCATAGCTCTATTCGAGCCCTATGGAGCTCCATCTTGCTGAAAATATTGCTGATTGCGAATTGTATACAAGGGTACATTATTCAGCATTTCTTCCAAATTGGTAACCGAGCTAGTAGCGTAGGGGTGACACGACCTGCTTAGCATTCTGGAGGTATTGAGATCGATTCCCGTTACCGTCTACCTTGTATGAGGTTTTTTCGGGGGGTTTCCTCATACACATGTAGCGGCATGGTCACTGCATATACGCACACCATATGCGGCTACTTAGGCGAATTCTGTGGTAGTAGTTTCCCCCTTAGAACCCTAACTCCGTTCCTTCCGATCCTATTCTGACCACACCCAACCTTAATGCTACCATGCTTGTATGCGTAATGTATGTATGTGGGCTGAGAAAGATTTTGAACGATTTGATATGAAAATGACATTTTCATACCAAATCGATCGATTTTAACTTTTTAAATACATCATAAATCAAGGACAAACGGAGATATTTATTGAATTTTTCGGAAATAGACTGCGCACGTGTGTGATTTTCACAAAAAAATTGAGGATTATTCTTTGTATTGTGTTGAATGAATGAATTAATTAATTAATTAAATTAATCTCAGAAGTTTAACCTCGCTAAATAGGATTACAGCTTACAGAGGGCTAAGGAAGTTATAAGTAAGAATAATTTTAGATATTATTGAGCAGTGGATGATTGATTGGCCTACAAAAGCGATTCTTTTTTTGTATATGTTTCGATAAGATCTTGTACGTGTTGCTTCACTGAACCAGTCAATGTATATAAATATTTTGCCGAACTGGTTAATAGTTTCATTCAATGTAAGGTATTGGCTTTAGGTGAAGAAGCTGTTTATCACAATATTTTGTACTATTTTTTTTTATATGCAAATTCAACTTTGAATCAAAGCAATTCAGAAATATTTAAATATTTTATAATAATAAAATTGTAATCTGTGTTTGAGAAAAAAATATAATTCATGAAGGACTCACTAATCGTTACGTTAGTTTCAATTTTGAGATCGGAGTTAATAATTTCGTGTGCAATAATTAAGACTTAATTATTTATCCATATTGGGTGACATTTATTTATTTTAAAATATTGATCAGAATTATAAATATTTGTTTATATTTCTACAAGAGTAAATTCGAAAGTATACAGGCAACGTCTTAGTACTTTGGTTTCATGAGTGTACAGGGTGTGACCAATAATTAGGCCTCAAAATGTCTTTAAGCTTTGGGCGATTTTGTTTTTAAGTGTATTTAAGAACTTTCAAAATTAGAGTGGCTAGTTTGTTGTTTTGGATTAAGATAAATGTATTAAGATTATTGAGGAAAAAGGTGGTTGTACGTATTGGATACTTCAGATAAAATTGTGCATGATATTATAGAATAGACTACACAGTCCACAGTCAGATAGAGTTAATTTAAGAACTTGCCTAGGACTATTTATTTCAGAGAAATTTTAGATTGTGGTGGCACCTAGAGACTATTTTCAAAGATTGACTGTTACCAATTGTTGTTTTATGATAAGTGCAGCGTGTTTAAATTCAAATTTTAGCCATTTTACGTCTCATATCAAACCCGTCCATCTCCTTTGTAGTTAGCTTGGCAACCCGCTTACGTTGGTAAGCCTTTACGACACCTAGTGCGATTTAATCGGTAACAACATGAACGGTGTCTCCTTTAAAATACATGGGTTGCGTTCTTTTCACCGAATCTTAGATGCGCTTACGGTAAGAGCTTATAGTATTTTGCGGAGATCAGTGTATAAGTGTTCTGCATAAAATAACGGAAAAACTCAATTTTCTGAAAGAATTTCACCGCATGAGGTTTATTGCGCAAGATCAAAAACTACAAAACAGGGAAATGGAAACAGAATCGACGTATTTGCATTAAAATAGGTTTGGATTAAAGCGTCCATGCATTAATAACGATATTTTGGAATGTTTGAATTATTTAATATGTCAAATTACTAATACTAGAATTTTTTTAAGTAAAGGACGTTTGAACCTAAAATTTTATTTACATTTGCAGTCACATGATTCGGATTAGCAGTGGAAATGCACGCTGTTTGAACTAAATTATTTTCACTTGAATTAATGATATGGCATACATCCGTTCATTGTTTTATATTGTATGAACACCATAGTTAAATTGTTTTTACGTTACAGTCAACGTTCATGGTCGAAAACCAACAACATTAAAGTAAACGAGTGAATCAATACCACCTGAGTTGGTTTCCTAAAGTAGCGAAAGAAGTAATTACGCTACAAGTTAGATTACTTTTAAAATATACATACCATTCTGAAACTTTCTGTCTCGCTAAGTAATTAAGGGAAGCTGTAAAATTTCATTTAATCAACGTAAAAACTACTTAAAATCTTGTTGTCACCCAAAAGTAATTACTACTATTCAGAGTCTGACAAACAACGTTATAAATATCTGGAGTGTAACACTACACGACTTTTCAACCCACAAATAATTTTAATAATAATTTTCTTAGGACAATTATGAAACCTCTTTTTTAATACGTTCATAAGGAAAATAGACAACATTGCAAATGTCAGATGGACGTTTAAAGCTTCATGTCAGAAAGAGGTTAATAGGCATATTGTCCTCGCTAGGGAAGTTTACCGCTACGTCATCATATACAATCATGCGGTGTAATATAAGAAACATGAGTGAAAATTATTTTCGGGGATAATATAACTATTGTTATGATTATCATCGATGATAGCTCGAGTTAAAACCTATGAAAATTGAACGAGTGGTATCATCCATTATTAATCATGACACGTGTTATATTTGATAAGAGAATATAATGAACGTTAATAGAAAATATATTTTTTTAAAGTCTACAATTTTCTAAAGGTTTTAACGAGTGGTATCATCTATTATTAATCATAACACGTGTTATATTTGGTAAGAGAACATAATGAACGTTAATAGAGTCTACAATTTTAAACGATTTGTCACTTTGACAGTAAACTATTTTATTCATTAAAATCATGTGACAGTCAACATGAGGTGATAAAATTATCACCGATTTGATAGCCTATTCTGCGATTTTGTTTTTGTATTTTAACCAATGAAAGTAATCAAAAATGAACCATGTGACGTGAATTATATTCCCATTATAATAAATTATGATTAGAAAATATCCCCCGAGATGGCAACATTTATAGCTGTAGTATCCCAAAATGCAATTATGTATTCATTGTGGTTTATTTCGTAAAAATTAGAGAACGTTGATTATCGTAATGATAACAGTTGAAAAATAATATCCTTGAAATTTATCTGGTGTTTGGTACGTTATTTTTACAGCCTGAAGGTTATGTAGGTTATAACCTGCAAACAATGCAATTTTGAACAAAATGTAAACATTTAATAATTGCAGCGGAACTATAAAAACATGAGAATGGTTGTGTTGTAAATTGCTGATAAATAATCCTACAATTGATTAGAGATTCAATTTATAGGTTAAAAAATTTGCATGGAACAACTGTCGAACTGCACTCGCAAGGCTACTACGTTTCATAATCATAATTTCTTATTGTTGATACCAACTCAATAGCAATTATGGCCTACAATAAGATGGTAACAATAATACACAAAATGGATGTTAAGTTATGTGCCTAAATAAAATGGAACTATTATTCCTATGAAGATTATATTTAATGTGGAACGTAATTCCGATGTTAACAAGTAGTTCGTCAACTGTGAAGTCCAACATTTCTTCCTCTTTATACCATTGCTTTATTGTTTTTTCAGTATGTCGCACACAATTATCCCATACGGTTTCATCACATTGCTGTAAAGCTTTGTTCCACATATCAACTACGTTATCATCTTTATAGCCATCTCGTCCAATATGCTTGTCATAATATCCCTTTGCGTGTGAACATACTAATTGTATCGCATTAAACTCACCGTGATGTGCTTCGTGTTCGTAGCTTCTTATTATTTCATCTACTTCGTACCTTTTTTGTATTTGAAATTTGAAGTGATTAATTAGATCATACAGCTCGGTTGTGAATAGTGTGGGATCGTGACTCATGTGATTCTGTGTTAACCAGGACACCATATTACTTTTTGTCCAGGATGAAGTTGGTAGCTTTTCAACTAACATTGAATGTTAATTAGCGAAGGCTCCTCTAAATTTGTTAGCAAACGGTCAATAAGCCATTTTTTTTTAAACATGTCCCCATTCAGTTCACCATGATAATCTTCCTTTAACGATTTTGGTGCAAATAACAGAGCTGCACATTATACAAATCCTCTGGCGGACCCGGCGTGAATAAAAATAAATCTCTTGCCATCGCAGCCTTGAGGTTTTCGTACACTCCTAATGTCTTCATACTGCCATAATTTTCTAGGATATGAGAAGACAGTATAAACAAATTGGATAGCTATATTCATAAACACTCCTGGCGAGGATAATATAGATGCTAACTTGAAAAAACTCCAAAGCCGCCCGTTTTTACAAAAATATCGATAATACAGTTTAAGCATCTATAATCTTGTTTAATTAACTTTTAATGAATTTTCTAATGAAATTAATCATTATTCAGACATTGAGAAAATTTGAACACTTCTACCTATATATATATATATATATATATATATATATATATATATATATGGGAAATATGCAGCTATTTCCGACATATGTGATAATTCCAAAAATTGACATTAATAAACTCCCCGTTCCACGCCTGGATTTCTCTTAAAATCTAATCAGCTCCAGGAGAAATGAAATGAAGCTTAAATACAAAATTTCAAGTACGTGGGAATTGTGATTTTAGAGTTATCGTGGATACCAGCATACATCCAGACACACATGCGCGAGCATGCGCCCACACACTCATATGCACAGAAGTACGCACGCACCCACACACACACGCGTGTCCACACACACGCAAATACACACACGCCCACACACGCACACTTGCACGCACGCACCCACCCGCGCGCACACGCACGCACACAGGCACGCAGGCACACACGCACGCATGCTCGCATGCACGGAAGTACGCACGCAGGTACGCACCTACCCACACACGTGTGCTCCCACACACCCACGCACACGCACACGCACACGCACACGCACACGCACACGCACACACGCACACCACACGCACACGCACACGCACACGCACACGCACACACACACACATATACACACCGTGTGGTGTGTACCTGTCTGTCTTATAACGCTTTTACCTTCAGTGGTCGTCAATCGTTAGTAGAACTATCTTAGAGGGGCGGGGCGGTCAACTTCGGTTAGACTATCGCGGTATAATCGGGTTACTCGAGCGCCGATCTAGGTAAACGGTGTAAAGGCCTAGATTTCTCTTCGCGGGAAATTAAATTGGGTAAAAGCGTTCCAAGTAGCGTCAGTGAATACGTCGGTCTATCAGGGTTTCTGAAGATTTAAATCATTGCCGGTATTTAAGGCTTCTGTCGTTGTTAGGTCGGAAATGCTCGGTGATAAATTCAAAAATAATTCAGTTACGAAAAAAACATGAAACTCGTGATACTGCGGTCGATAGCAAGTGTTTTCTATGTCGGATAAATAATAAAAAATTAATTATTACCTTTTGATGCTGCTAATGAAGTTAGATATAACACCGTTAACATATTACGTAAAACAAAACCTCCAAAGAGCAACTTATCATTTCGTCAACGACGTGCTTTACTAGATCTTAAACGCAATGAAAGTATAATAATATTAAAATCAGATAAAGGTAATGCAACTGTTATATTAAATATGAACGATTATAACATTAAGATAGAACAATTGTTGGGACCAGAAACCTATCGTGAAATACCAAAGGATCCAACAAAAAAGTTTCTTTTAAAAACTAAAGAGCTTATTAAATTATCATCTATTCCTGAAGAAATAAAAAAGAAACTAACTAACTCTGAAGCTATTTCACCAAAACTATATGGTTTACCAAAAATTCATAAACCTAATATTCCTTTAAGGCGTATTGTTAGTGCAATTGGTTCTCCAATATACCCTTGCAAAACATCTTACATTTTTATTACAACCTCATATAGGAAAAACACCCCATTACATTAAAAATTCTGCCGACTTTGTTGAAAAAATGCATAATTTCAAAATTGAAGAGGGTGATATAATGGTTAGTTTTGATGTTGTTTCACTTTTTACAAAAGTGCCTCTAAAAGAAACTATTGAATACATTGATCATCTTTTTTCAAAGGACATAACCATTCTTTTTCAGCACTGTCTTACTACAACTTATTTTCAGTGGAATAGTAAATTTTATGAACGGATTGAAGGTGTAGCAATGGGTAGTCCCCTTAGTCCTGTTATTGCTAATTTTTATATGGAAAAATTTGAAACATTAGCGTTATAAAAAACACCTAAAAAACCTTCAGTTTGGTATAGATATGTAGATGACACATTTGTTATTTGAAAACATGGAGAAGAAGCACTGCAAGAGTTTTTGGTTTTTATAAATGGTATACATCCTAGTATTCAATTTACCATGGAAAAAAAAACTAATGGAAGTTTACCATTTCTTGACATATTAATATCTAAAAATAATAATTCACTATCTTTTAAGGTTTACAGAAAGCCGACACACACTGATAGATACCTTCATAAATTATCCAACCACCATCCACGTCAAAAAATTAGTGTAATTAAATCTTTAGTAGATCGAGCAAAACGAATTTGTGACCCTGATTTTTTAAGGATGAATATAAATATTTAAGAAAATCCTTACAAGGTAATGGATATTCACTTACAGATATTAATAATGTTATTACACCTTCTAGGCGTAACCTTAAAGAAAAACCAGTTCTTAACGTTGGTACTGCTTTTCTTCCTTTTATAGCTAATGTTACAAATAGAATTGAAAAAATCCTAATTAAATATGGCATTAGGACTATTTTTAAACCTACAAGAAACACTAAAGAGCATTTAAGATCACCTAAAGATGCGTCAAACCCTTTATCATCTTCTGGAGTGTATAAGTTATCTTGTTCATGTGGAAAAGTCTACATCGGAACCACAAAACGTAGCTTTGATACAAGACGCAAAGAACATATGAGATTTTGTAGATTAGGTCAACCAGAAAGGTCTGCTGTGGCTGACCATGCCCTGAATAATCTAAATCATGACATTCAATTTGACAATATGGAAATATTGTCAAGACAAACTCATTATTATGTTCGTTTGCAACGTGAAGCTATTGAAATATATAAACACCCTAATAATTTTAATAGACAAGAAGAAAATCTCCGTTTAAATAGGTTTTGGCATCTTATAATTAAAAAAAAGCATAATGATACGTCTTAATTTTGATTTTAATTTTAGCTTTTGGTATGTCTAGCTTTTTTGCTGTGTGTTTCCTAGACCTTGAAGTAAATGCTTTACCAATTATATGTTAAATTGCCGCAGTACTATAATTTAACATAAGTAGTTGGAATTAATTTAAAATTAAAAATTACAAAAAAAGTTTTACATTGTGCTTTTCATTGTTAATAACACTTCCAATTATTGATAAAGATATCTCTTTGTTAGATTTAACTAGGTTATATTATTTGATGTGATGTTTGGATTTGTGAATGCTTTTATCATTTTCAAATTGGTTTTTCACAACTTTACACTTACATCATAACTCGATAAAATTTTGTTAAATGTTTTTGGCTGACAAATTCCATTGCTAGCTTTCGTCGTAGAGAGTGTTCTGGTTTGTCATCTTTAAGGCAGTTTAACAATATTTAATTTTTAATGACCTCTTTACTAAAATTTGAAATTTAATTTTTAGGGTTGGCTTTTTACGTTTCTCAAACTGTTGTATTAATAGCAGGCTGATGTTTATGTTTTAATTTTTCAACTTTGACAAAATTGTTTACATCTTTAACAATTCTTACAAATATTACTACTGACGAAGATAACTGTAAGTGTTATCGAAACGTTTAGGTTGTATAATTTAAATACACCATGAAAAATCCAAAAAAAAAAAAAAAAAAGATAAGTATTTTTTTTATGAGTGTTAATGGTGAAAGTTTACATTTTCATAAATTAAATTAATATTTCTGGACAAAAATACCTAAATTCCTTAAAAAAAATTACAAACAAGACCCAAAACGCATTCAAGACGGTAAAGAAATAAACTAATGTTTCACACACGGTCCGTTATCACAGAAAAAAATGATAATAGTAAAACAAACCTAACAACAAAAAAAAACGGAAAACCAAAACTAAATTCGTAAGAAAAAAATATAAACTAAAATGTCGTTTGTCTAAACATGATATAAACTAATAAATTAATTAACCCTTGTAATCTACTTTAGACGGCCTAATGGAATAACTAAAATAAATGTTATGATCTGACAACTTAAATAACAGAACGTACAAGATCCAAAATTATAAAACAAAAATCAGAAAAAAATATTGTTAATTAATAATCGGCTAATTGCGGTTAATAAAAAAAAATCTAGTCGAAATAGAATTAATCACTGCAGTGAGTGCAATACTTGGATCACCCGGTATGTATACGGGTATCGCTTGTGGCGGAAAACTCCAACTAAATTCCAAAAAGATAGAAACACTTTGTGTTTGTTAGGCACTAATGAAGGCGGCTATATCAAACAAAAATTATTGAGAAATTTATTCTTTCAAAACTAACATAAAAGAAAAAATCCTAATTACGAAATTTAGTCAATTGAGCTGCAGACAAGAAATCGTGGTTCTATAAATGCTTACACTAAATTTTAAAATTAAAGTGCAATCGGTGACGGAAACCTTGAATCAATAAATTAATTATTCCTGATCTTATCTGTCTAAATACTCTAAACGGACGGACACAAAACTAATCAGGACGGCATTGAAACTATAGAATAAATACTTTCGATATAAACACTAGAAAAAAACCCTAATTATCAGATGCAATCGCATACAATGAAAAGGTATTTCTGTAAATGTTTAGGTCAAACTTAATGTGCAGTTGTTTCGTGATTTCAAAAAAATTTTATTTGTAAACGGTTACTCACGGATGAAATGTTCACCTATAAAGGTATCAAAATAATTAATGTACAGATAGCCAGATTAATATTAATCGAAATACTGACATAATTACTCACAAACTCGTAATAATAATTTGTTTCAAGTTTTGAATAGCGTAAAAGATATCGCGTTTGGCGTATTGGATAAAAATAAATCGTCTTTGACCATGTAATCTTTTGTTACTAAATGTACAATTATTATATTAATGTTTCAAAATCTGAATTTATATAATTATAATTACAAGAATTTAAAGTAAAATTATTACATCTATTTCACATATTATTACATCTACGTCACATATTAATGAAACTGTATCTAGTCTATTGCGTAAGAATTTCTTCAATCAATTAATTTTTGAAAATTTTTGAGAATGTGGTCGGATAAGACAAGGTATTTGTTTTGGTAACAAAAAGTATGGTTTCGTTACACACCCCTCGTTCTTCGGAAGAAAAAGCGTAGCTTGGTGTTGGCGATAATCTAAATAAACGTTAACGAGGTGGTCGGTTAGTTCTCATCGCGGTGGTAGGGCTTTAGGTCCTTGACGTGTATCCAGGTTAATTTGTAGTTGTCGACGACATATTTTAGGTTAAAGACAACTGGGGACACAACCTTAGTAATTATCTACGGTCCGGAGTGCTTTGGGGCAAGCTTGGTGGCGACGCCCTGTGCGGCGGAGGATAGCGTATGTTCTTTGCGTAAGACACGGTCTCCTATTTGTGGTTTCGATTCTCGGCGTAATAGATTATGATGGGCTTCCTGTTTGGTGGATGTGCGGCCTAAGTTGTGTCGTACCAATTAAAATATGTCTTCTAATTGACCTAATCTGCGGCTATGAGCGGGTACATAGTTTTCGACGTTTATCTCGCCAGAGTTTGGTGATGGGTCGGTTTCGCGTCGCAAAGGTTCCCGGAAGTTCCAGTTCGTGACCGAAATTCAAGATAGCGGGAGTGAAACCGGTCGATTCCTGCACAGCCGTGTTCATTGCGAAAGTGAGGTCGGGAAGGTGACGGTCCCAATCGCGGTGATTGTTATCGCAAGAAATGAGCATAATTTTTTCCAGCGTGCGGTTCGCCCTTTCGACGGGGTTCGCTTACGGAGTGTACAATGGGGTATATCGGTGCTGGATGCCGAGTTCTGATAGCAAGTGGTTGAAAGCACGGCTATCATACTGCGGGTCATTATCGGTTAGTACCACACATGGTGTACCGAACTTGGTAATAACATCGGCGTATAAAGCTTCTGATATGGTAGTGGCGGTAGCTTTCCTTAGGGGTTTGGTAACTACCCACTTTTAAAACGGTCTTGAAAAACGGCTAGATAGGAATGACCTTTGGACGATCGGGGTAGGGGTCTTATGATGTCGGAGCCAACTATGACCAAAGGTAAGCGGTTCGGATACTGTTGCATCTGAACCGCGGTTTTCTATTGTGAGATTTTGTATTTTTGGCAGAGTGGACAGTTTTGGACGTAGGTGTTGATGTCTCTGACCATTCCTGACCAATAATACCGCTCTAGAATACGGTTGGTAGTTTTAGTGACCCCTAAATGACCAGCGGTGGGAGAGTCGGAATTATCCTTGAAAACACGGGGCTTAGCTACACAAAGGTTTCAGGGGTCGGGAATTAATTAGCCCTTTAATTCATTCTCATGTAAATGACGGTAAAGTCGGCCTTCTCTTCTAGAGAGCTCTCCGTAATCACATCATGTAAAGAAAGAAAGAATTATTATTGTAAACAAAGTAGTATAAAGGGAATGCACACAGTGAACGTGAGGCGGTCCCATGTGATGATGCGATTTGCGTAGAATAGCCAGTACCACCCAGCGATAATAAGAAACACAGAATTGCGTTGAGTGGTACTGTCTCCCGACGCCATCGCACACATAACGTTGTACAGGGGTGGGTGCATAGTGCGACCAACAGTCATGGGGATGTGTGTAGCCCAAAACCAGTCATCGTCAAATCCTTTGTCATCATTGTCGTGCATGTCGTCGTCAGCGTTTTCGTTGTTTCCGTGATCCTGGACCTGCGGTGAGGCGCCTGGAGCCCTGACACTTAGTCGTTATACTACGTCTGACAGTTCTTGAGCGCTACGTTCCAATCGTTGCATATTGTTAGTGAGAGTATCCATAAAGTTATCCTCATCGCTACTCTCTTCAACGATCATTTTGTTACAAAATCTAGTACGTGTTTCGTGAAGTAGTCGCTATTGGCGTAACGAGTCATTGTCTTAGTCCTTGAAATCATAGCTATAGACAGGGTCCATGTTTACATCGGAGTCGTTGTCACCAGTGTTGAGGTAATCGTTCCCAGCACAGGAGGAACATACTCCCTCAACACTGGAGGATATGCTGACGAAGTCATCACTTTCATCGGTATGTTCGTCTAGGTCAATAGGTAGTGGGGTGTCCTCGTCACTGACAATAATGACTTCGGCATTGGGCAGGTCAAGTATTAGTGTATCAGCATCAAGATTGTAATGTTGTAGAGAGTCCAGGACTAAGGTCGTTAGTTCATAAATTTCGTCGTCGCTGGATTGGGCGTCCACGTCAATAGGAGAGGATGCAGAGGGCGAGATACACAGACCCTCAAGTAAAGAGGGTGAGGAACCCTGAGGTGTGGGAGTTGAAGGGAGGTCAACGTCAATTGGAGAGGAAACCTGAGGTGTGGGAGTTGGCGGGAGATCGGGGAGAGGAGTTGAGGAGGCTAACGGGATAAAGTCGAAGGGATACAGGAGTTCCGCAGGGGTGGAAAACGGGGTAACAGCAACTTGCAAAAAACAAGGAATAAAACGTTAAAAATGTATCAATAATGGAAAAAAGTTATAATTAAAAAAGCATAGGCGTTGTTGGTTCTTACCTGGGGAGATGATGGAGAATTTGCTCTTGAAATCATTGTATTGTTCAGTAGTGTAAACTATAGAATCAGTACGAATAATTTCTACTGTTTTCGTATCGCTAAATGTAGGTGTTTCCGCTACTAAAAACAACGTTTTTCTTGCATTTTTAGAGGACATTTTTCAAGGTTTAAGAATGATTTTCAATAAATTCTTTAAGGAAAGTTGTTTTATGTACTTAGAATAATTTTCAATAAATCAGTTACGGAATTATAAAATTCATTTTAAGGAATAGTTTCAATAAGGACTTTTTCAAAAGTTATTTTGTGTACTTAGAATAATTTCAATACAATCTTTTAGGGACTTGTACAATTTTCAAAAGTTATTTTGTGAACTTTTATATTTTGTACACTAGTAATAGTAATCGCTTTTAGATGCAGTAAACCCAGTTGTAAATGCCTCCGTAGTGGACAATTCTGTGTCAAACGTAAACAGAGATAAGAAAGCGCTTTCATATTACTGCAACAGATGAGTAATTTGCGTTCTTTTGCTTTTAGGTATGTCACGAGCAGCGTGGCTTATGACAGTCCTGTAGCGGTGAGTGGACGAGTGAACATCATAAGCCACGTTGTGATACTACCGCGGGATAACACTCCCATACTGAGGAGACTGCTGGGAAACTGACCTCATACGGATCACGCACAGGATGTGAAGGTGGTGCTGCTGGTGACCTGGTGAAGAGCGGACAGTATTTCGACCAGGACGACTGTGAAGTAGCGTTGCGGTTTTTTGATACACCACCTGCAGCGGACGATTTGGATGTGGTATTACCACGCACGTATGAGCATACTGCTCTGACACCTGTGTGCGTTGTAGATGAGCAATCGTCCACATCTGCAACATATGCCAGGGCAGAATAGTGGAGAATCCATCTGAAGTTTTACTAAAGCCCTGCTTCTACTGTTGAACTTATGGAGGAGTAGTCTTAAAGTAGTTCTACGACAGGAGGAGAGGTCGGGGAGCACATTTCTGA
Source organism: Vesta saturnalis (assembly GCA_036346205.1). Classification (NCBI taxonomy): domain Eukaryota; kingdom Metazoa; phylum Arthropoda; class Insecta; order Coleoptera; family Lampyridae; genus Vesta; species Vesta saturnalis. Next base: position 1,786,229 of record JARFJB010001043.1, read on the forward strand.
GATTGTCCTGAGCCCTACCTGTATCGCAGAGTTCGCTCCAGAGTGGAGTCCTTTGAACTCTTTGATACAAGTCGAGAAAATGGAGGATTCATTGGAGAGTATCCTCAGTCCTGTGTGTGCTGCTGATTTTATAGATAATTAATGGTCGCTAAATGACTTAGCAGTATCTAGGATACAATACTTACCTGCGGCATTACCGGTGAGGGATACAGTGTAAAATGCAGTATCTTCTCCCCAGAGTGTATTGAGCCCTACATGCGCTGCGGAGTTTCTGGAAAACAGTTGGAGGTAATACTTTGCTTCCATTCCAAAGCACATGGCAGGGTGAGATACAATGCTGGGTAGAATATTTGTGCTCAGCAACACTCTATCCCGACTATCATTGCTATTGTTCCCTTACCTGTACACTACTCTACCCATCAACCTGATGTATACATCATGCATATTATCCTATTCCTGGCGATATGTTACGTTGCGTCCTGGATCGCATCGCTGGATATGATTTATTTTATTAACAGTTCTAATACATAATAGTAATAAATGATACAAATTAATAAAGAGTTAAAAAAGGAATCATAACAAAACACGTAACTCTACCAGTGCATTTATACATTGTTTATACATTCTCTCTGTTACAGATCGCAATAAAATGTTTCAATGTGAATGTCTGAAGAAATTTTCAAGAAAAGACTCTCTACTGCGACATCAAAAAACTGTGTTGGATAAGTATACCAACTACCCCACCTTCAGAGATGCAGCTGGCTGTTCCGCAAAACCGCACCGCACATAGCAGTGTGGTGCAAGCAAGTACTTCCGATGCAAATAGAACGGAATATAGTCATGTTGCTGAGCGTCTTGCACAACATGTACCATCAGGGTTAAACAACACAGGCATGCTGATGACTCCTTTGCAGAACCAGGCTTATCGGGTTTGAACAATTTAAGGAAGCGCAAGTCAGGCCAATGCAATGAACCAGTACAAAAGAAAAGTAGCAAACGTGAAATTGTTTACTGCACTAATTGTTCAATTGATGTTCCTCGATATGCTTATCAAGGACACCTTAGAAGCAAAAGGCACAAATCAAATGTATATTTACTCGTTGATACTGGGGTTGGAGTGATTCGCAAAACAATTAACACAAATTCGGTTGCAGAAACACTTCTCCTTGAAATGTAATGTTGAGTTGTTTGGGTTGTACTTTCTGAACAGTAGAGAAGGTACTGAATTAAAGTCCTTTCAAACGAAATATGATATATTGAGTATCGGGATGGTGTTGGAAGAGTATTTTCAAAGTTTCTGGTAAGTGTGTCATGAGTAGTAGTAGGGTAATATAGTATTAATATATGTTGTTGTGTAGGGTGGTCGCTAGTGCATTTCGTATATTTAGAGGTAAACATGTTGAAATTTTCTCCCACTACGGGTTCATCCTATATGAATTTCCCGGCTAAAATTGCGCATAAACACGGCATAGTGAATGTGAAGAATAGCGATAATTGCTGCTTTGCGTGGGCTATTGTATCAGCATTAGTTACACCCAAGGGGCTGCCACAACGGAACTTCTTAACCTGATTTCAGGAAGTTATTCAACTGGTAGAATTTCCTGTTAAGTTGACTAACATCTCAACGTTTGAGTCCAACAATAATATCTCTATCAATGTTTATGGACTGGACGTATTCTTGAGCTAGTGCGCCCTCTCTACCATACCAGAGCTAAACAACCTATTCATGTTAATTTATTACTATCAGTCAGTAACCAAACGGATAATCAGCATTATGTATGGATACAAAATTTTTCTCGTTTACTTAGTAACCAAATAAGCCGACGTAATCGGGCAAAATAGTTTTGTGGTTTATATATTCATTACCTTAGAAAGTAGCAACAATTAAGTCGACACGTGTCTCATGCCTGTGATTTCGTATACAGTAAATTACCTGGCGTAATGCAAAGAAAGACGGAACCGGGGAGTTCTATGCGGAAAATATACTTGCGTTTCGGAACTATCAAAAACAGATGTTTCTACCATTCATAATACACGCAGATTTTGAAGCTTTATTAGTACCGGTAAATACATCTGAACCCGATCCCGAACTACCGTTCACGATAAAAACGTGTAGACATGAACCACACTCATTCAGTTATTACATTAAGTGCGGTGTAAACGATGCTTGTTCCAAACTAGAACTTTATAGGGGGGAAATGCCGCAGATGTATTTATTACACAAATCGAGAGGGAAGTGAAACGGGTATATAATGAGCATTTGAAAACTGTTGTTCCAATGTTACCACTAACTGATGAACGACAGGTGATACATGAACAAAATCGTAATTGTTATATATGCGATAAGCTTTTTACGGACGATCTTACAAATTCATGTCATGTCACTGGTATATATCGTGGTGTGACACATTCAAATTGCAATTTAAACTATCAGTTACCTTTATTTATCCCAGTTTTTTTTCCTAATATCGGTGGTTATGATGTCCATCTGTTCATCAAACAGTTAGCGAGTGAAACTGAAGAAATTACTGTACTCCCTGTTAATATTGAAAAATATATAACGTTTGGTAAGCATATTTATGTAGACGAATTCATTAACGGTAGTGGCTTTAGGAAAAAGAAGTACATAAATTTGCGATTCGTTGATAGTCGTAGGTTGATGGATGCATCCTTAGATACTCTAATCTCATAATTTATCAGATGATCAATATAGAGAGGTAAGGAAATATTTTGGTGATGATAATAACTTCAACTTAGAAAGAAAGGTAATTTCTCCTACGCGTACGTAGACAATTTTAGTAAATGGGACGATGTAACTGTACCATTCTATGATAAATTCTACGATAAAATGCGTGATGAAAATATATCCGATGAAGAATACTGTCGCATCTTTGTGGTGTGGGATCACTTTCAGTGTAATACACTCGGGGATTATGCTGATATATGTTTAAAATCAGACGTGTTGCTGTTGGCTGACGTGTTCGAAAACTTTAAGCGGCTATGTATAGACGTGTATGGATTAGAACCTGCACTATATGTTACGATACCTGAATTGGCGTGTGATGCCATGCTGAAATGCACTAAAGTAGAGTTACAATTATTCACTGATATGGATATGTACCACTTTTTTAAGAAAGGTATTCGTGGTGGATTGAGTACTTGTGTTAAGCGAAGAAGTATTGCTAACAACGAGTCTGGCCCAAATTATGACCCTAATCGTCCTAAAGTCTTTTTACAGTATTTAGGTGCTACGAATTTATACGGATGGAGTATGCGGCAATATCTCCCTCATGATGAGTTTATGTATGTGGTTAAGTGAAGGGTAAACTAGGCAATTCAATGTATTAATGATTAATGATGATGACGATTTCGGGTTTGTACTAGAGGTTGGTATACACTATCCGCATCACTTTCATGATGAGCACAATGATTACCCTTTTTGTCCCAAAATGATCTGCGCACCACATTCCAAGGAGGAAAAATTGATTCCTACCTTGTGTGATAAGACCAACTATGTTATACATTACCGGTATTTGAAACAATGTATACAGCATGGGTTAATTGTTACTCGTATTGATAGACTTTTAGAGTTTTGTCAATGTCCTTGACTAGTACCGTACATAGACCTTAATACAGCTTTTCGAAATCAAGCCAATAACATATTTAAAAATGCATGAACAATGGTGTATTTGGTCAAACAATAGATAATGTCGACAAAAGAAGAGTAATAAAGTTATTAACACATTGGGAAAATAACTCCCATCGTTTGGGTCCAGCACGGTACGTAGCAAAACCGCAATTTGAGAATTTTATTCAATTTAGTGACAAATTACTTGCAGTGGAATTGTCAAAACAGGTCGTTATTTATGACAAACCCGTATATGTCGGATTTAGTATTTTAGATATTTCCAAAATTATAATGTATCGATTTTTTTACGATATGTTGCGCAGTCATTAGGGTAATAATGTAACGTTGTTCTATACAGACACAGGATCAAAGTCTTATTGTCTAAATCTTGCTGGTGATCAAGTGGTTAAGAAATCGAAAGGTATTAAGAAACTCGTTATTCAAAAAGCGCTGACGGAGGTAGACACTACAAATCTGTTGCAGAGGCATCTGATAAAACAGTAATGTGTAAAATGTTCTTCTTAGATCAACTTTACATGATATATATATATATATATATATATATATATATATATATATATATATATATACCACTAGTCCAAACGTACTCTACGTTTGGCCTTGAAAATGCTATTTGAGTATCGAAGGCGACCACTTCCATTAAACTAACAGTGTTTTTTTTTAGGTGCATACGCAGATTAAGGAACGAGATCCTCGCCTTAGTCCCTACTCTTGCAACTATTGCCAACTATTGCAACTAAAAGTTACTGAATCTGGTGGATATTTCTTAAAATTCTTTTAATTGGTGTGTGTTCTGTTGATGACATGCATCTAAACTTATATGAATTTAATATATAAGTATTAATTAATAAACACGCTCTACAATAACATTAATTTATAACTGCGAATATTCCACGGGGCATAATATTTGCCTTACACTTAAATTCAAAATTCAATTTTTTTTAAGACTAAAATATAACAGGAGTTTTTTTATTTTATCCTAATGACTATATTTTTAGGGTAAATCCTTTTATTACCCTAGATTTTGAACAAGATTATGTTGTGGAAGCAGATATGAAGTGGTATTTGATATAAAAGTGTTCTTTATAACACATTCATTGTTTATTTTATTTTTGGATTTTTCTATTACCGAGCTTGACAATTTATATGCGAGCGTTTAAGATTTTTTTATTTGATAGTTTACTTAAATTGAATAATTTTCGTGCGCGTTAGATTTTACCATATCAAAAACCGTGTCAATCAATAATCCTGTATTGTTTGTGACAATATATTTACAGTATAAAGGGACTGTACGTGAATTATGTTTATATATTATATATTAAATCATATTCTTTATAAAGCATTGTGTTAGCGTTTTTTAATACAACCCTTTCTATTGAGTAGTGATTTCAAGATTTCAAGATTTCCAACCTACATATAGAGATGTAGAAATAGTATGAAAATGTAAACTTTCGCCATTATCACACATAATAAAATACTTATCTTTTTTGGGTTTTTTAATGGTGTATTTTAAATTATACAATCTAAACGTTTCGATAACACTTACAGTTATCTTCGTCAGTAGTAATATCTATTAAAATTGTTAGATGTTTTAAACAATTTTGTCAAAGTAGAAAAATTAAAACGTCAACTTGAGCCTGCTGTTAATATAACAGTTTGAGAAATGTATAAAGCCAACTATAGAATTAAATTTTAGTAAAGAGTGACTAGATCATTAAAAATTAAATATTGTTAAACTGTCTTAAAGATGACAAATCAGAACACTCTCTAACGGCGAAAGCTAACAATGGCAAATATCACCCAAAGAACACATTTAACAAAATTTATGTAATGATGTAAATGTAAAGTTGTGAGAAACTTCAATTTGAAAATGACGGAAGCATTCACAAATATATACATGACATCAAATAAAATAATCCAGTTAAATCTAACAAAGAGATATCTTTGTCAATAAGTGTTATTAACAATGAAAGCGTAATGCAGAACGTTTTTTGTAATTTTTTAATTTTAAACTTAATTTCAACTACTTATGTTAAATTATAGTGCTGTTGTAATTTAACATATAAATGGTAAAGCATTTGCTTCGAGGTCTAGGAAAAACACAGCAAAAAACCTAGACATACCAACAGTCAAAATTAAAATCAAAATTAGTACGTATCATATGCCTTTTTTTAATTATAAGATGCCAAAACCTGTTTAAACGGAGATTTTATTAACAAACAAAATACACCCACGTACCACACAAAATTAAAAAAACACCGAACGCGTTTTGATAGCTACGTTATCATCATCAGCGGTCAACTAGTTAGAGACTCAAGGTCTCTATGGCGAAACTTTATTCTGTTCCGGAAATATTAATAGAGAAATTCTATGGAGCGTTCTGCTGTATGGTTTGTGTACCATCCTGTTAAAACCATTGCTTATGCATTTGAAAATTTGCCGCTAATTTCTCATAGCAATACGCTGTCTGTCCCGCTCTTGGTTAATGGTAACTGGATGGTTAGTCTAGTCTTCAACAATGTGACCCAAATGGTTAGGCGGTCACTGTGGAAAGGCTTTTCTACAGTGAAATCAGGATGTTAAAATCCTAGAGATTGATTTATTTGTCCATTCATTTACCGTGAATGTCACTTTCGTACGAAACCATAGGTTTCTAAAAACTTCTTTTCAGCTGAAAGAACCATAACGACGAAGATTTGAACCGTAACTAATGTCAAGGTGACAACTAATGACAAGTATGCCAACTGCAATAGATGCAACTTGCATGATCAGCTCCTTAGCTCTCTAGATTTTGGTATTTCTTATTTTGGAGGATACTGTAATTTCGGATTTTCACAAAATGTAGTGTTTTGCAATGCATGTTTTCCGACAAATCTAGTTAGTGTATCTACTATCACCAAAACATGTTCATGATCATTAGACTCTTTATGAATGGTTCGGCATAAAATGTTTTTTGGGGGGTTCTAGGTGATGCAATTCTATAGGTCGTCTATCATCAGGTTTCTTATTTAACAGTCGTTCATGAATTCATTTGACTATCCAAGAATGTTAACATTATCATATTTTTCGTCTGCTCCGCTGAAAGAATAAATGAAATCAGAAGCTTTTGAAATTTTTGGTTTTGTAAACAGCATCACGGTTATCAGATTTATACAATTTCTTCCGGAATAGTAAGATTGTGTCCTGATCTGAATTTTTCTCTCCCTTTTTAGCCATCGCTCATTAACAAAACTATTAATTATAACTTGGTAATAAAAATTAAGTATCTCGGAAAACAATAAATTGTAAAGTGGTTTTGAAAAATGGATATTGTCAAATTATTTAGGCGTTTACGATAAGTGATAATTGTACGTTTTACGCTTATGTTGGGTGTTTGTAAACAAAATATCTACTTGTAGACGTTTAGAATTTAACGGTGCCACTGTAATCAGGCGTTTTCTGCTGTGTTTATAAGTCTGAATTTGAAAATCTTCAAACTTAGGTAATTATCCCTTTTATTATTTCAATAATTTTAGACCATCGTGGTGGTATTAAATTTTACATAGATTTGGAGATTTCCGATTATTTTCGTGTCTAACCAATAACTTCTAGTACACTTATTTTAGAGCTAACAGGTTGAACGTTCATTACATAAATAAAGATTTGAAATAGCCATTTACATTGCTCGAAACAATAAATATAACACCTTGCTAGTACAGTTTATTTCATTATCTAATCTAATCTAATCTTTGATAAATATAGATTTCCTCTACCTTAAACCTTGTTCCATATGTTCTCATACTTAATACTTCTAATTTTAACATTTCTTGTTAGGAAGGCAAGAAACTTTGTAGATCTATTGTGAATTAAGTGGTGATCACAATTTTACTACATTAACGAATCTTGTATGTACCTAACGTATCTAATTATACAGGGTGAGTCAGTTTTTTGTAGACAAACTTTAACAGGAGATAGAACACATGTTTCTAAAAAGAAAAGTACCTATAAACATATGTCGTAGAAGGATTCGTTTCCGAGATACAGGGTGTTGAATATAATTTTTTCTCAAATTTTCGTTTTAACTCATAAACGAATGCTTAGATTTTTTCATGTTGGGGGGATAATGTCTATTAATTAAGGGGCATAAGACAAGCGATAAGAATGTTCACAAACTTGCACAGTGGCGAAGTGGAGGGGGTGCTCAACCTCTTTCATAAACAGAACTTCTACGCCAATGACTATTTTTTAAAAAAACTGTTATTTTCATTATCAACATACAGTTTAACAAAAATAATGTACCTTCTTCTGTTTCTAAATTCCTGTGCGTTTCCGAGTTATTTTGATTTTTAGTGTTTGATGTGGTACTAAGTTAAGTAATGTGCTTTATGTGAATAATTGAATATAAAGTTTTTAATAAAAAAGATATAATAAAACATTTAGAGCCATTTTAGTACCTAACGATCGTTTCTTTAAAATTTCAAATACATTTTCATTTATAAATAGGTAGGTTATCGGTTTTTTTTAGTATCCATTGTTATTATCCTCGTATAAAAAGAAATGCATAATTATGCGGTCAATACTTTCTGTATAATTATGTATCTATCAAATTCGCCATAAACATGTATGTAGTTTTTAAGTGAGATTCTAATAAGTTATAGACCGCTGCTCACTTGCTCTCATTAAAGAGCCGCCACTGTATCAAGCCATACTCAAATACAAGACTTTTGTAAATTGAAATCTGTTTAGTACATTAATTTTAACAATCCTTATTTATTATTGTAACAATACTTAATTAATAATTGTGAAATTAATAAGAATTCTTAGCAATAACGATTTATAAATAAATAACAATAACACTAGTATAATAAAATTAGACACTTTGTTCAAAATGTAAACCGTTCTTTTCAATACACATTTCACAGCGACGTACAACAGAACGTCTTAGAAAAAAATCTAAGCATTCGTTTATGAGTTATAATGAAAATTTGAGAAAAAAAAATTGTATTCAACACCCTGTATCTCAGAAACGAAGCCTTCTACGACATATGTTTATAGAAACTTTTCTTTTTAGAAACATGTGTTCTATCTCCTGTTAAAGTTTTCTACAAAAAACTGACTCACCCTGTATATATATATATATATATATATATATATATATATATATATATATATATATATATTCACTATTTTAAGTTAGCTTATAAAAAAGCCTTTAACATATAACAGTAACATACGTTTGGTTTTAATTCGATTCTTAGCTTGAGCTGTTGATACTTCTCTTATTGCTAGAAATTCATATGAGAATTTGAAAATGCAGGTAGCTATCGAATGCTTTAATTTTACTAACGTCTTAACTGGATGCAAAATTATTATAATACCCTTTATGTTACTAATCATTAAATGACACTCCATTCCTCACTGGCGAGCGATATAGAGCCATGATCGAAAATGTTATGCGTTTTGAGGTAGTTATTTTGCTAAATGAGTACGGACTAATTATATTCGTCGACAACCAATTTTTATTCATTTAAATGCTGGCGTTTATCTATTCCTACATTGAATTAGTATAAAAGGCTTGTTTGTAACTCTTCCATTCAACACTTACATTATAATACAAAATAATAAATCATAGGCTATGTTAAAAACAAATTACAAGGGTGTATTCCGGTTTAATAATAATTCCCCTAATATTACTTATACTCCTAATGATAAGTAGAAGATTTTGTGCCTTCAGCTCATGCCAGTGATTAAATGGGCCAGGTTCTTAAAATTTGATTTACTTTAGTTAGAAAATGGGTGTGTGGTTAGATATAAAATCGTTAAGGCAAATTATAAAAGTAGAAAATCTTAATCCTAATGTTCGTAACTTAAAAAATACCTTACACTAATCATTAGAAAATAAATACCTGTTGTAAAATTTTGGATGTCACTGGTATACTGTTACAGATAAAACATGCTGACGAAGCCACGCTTTCAGTTTTGGTTGTGCAATCAATCTTGAAATGGAAATATAATAAACGTTTTGATATTCGTTGGTCCCAAATGAATAAATTATTTTACAGAAAGCCAAACTTGGTAGATTTAAATGGGTTAATGTAACATTTATTTATAATTTTCAGCATAGCAACAACTTCTATTGCGTCATCCTAGTTAAATTGAAACGTAATAATACAATGGAATTGCGTAATAGGAAAATATAACGTAATAAAAGTAAAAATAATAGTAAAAATAAAAGTGAAAGAAAAGTAAAATAAAAGTGCCGTTAATTTAACGACAATTTTTTAATAAAAATACTCAAGAACAAAATGGAAGCTTTTTGCTTTCATGTCGTAACAACAACGACTCCCAAAAAATAGACGTCTGCGCATAAACTCAATGTGCAAGACGAAATGCGCGTACTACCCCACTTTAAAATATCTAAACGTATTCTTTTTCAGCCACTAAGGTATGCAATTTACATGACACAAAAATCAACGAAGTTGCCTAAATTATGGTATATTTTTAACATAACTCAAAAAGGTTTGTTACAGCTAAAATTCATCATATTTTTAATTGAGAAATAATAAAACAAAATCAGTATTCACATTTAACAAAGTATTCTTTTAAATCTCTTAAGTTTGTTTATCATGAAAGCACCTTCATTTCAAACACAAAATATGTTTGAAATTAGTTTTTTTTCGCAATTTATTACACAACACTTTATGGATTAACAACCATCTCTATTCCCTTATGCAATATCTTTCAGTATTTAACAGGGATTTATTGATTTTTACGTTTGTATTAGTTAATTTAGGAGTTTGATTTAGGATTAACTGTTTTTAAGTGGATAAATTCAGTTCTATGTCTTGGTTTTATTACTGACCACGATACGTTTGCAAATTTTCACATACAGTGCGTTTAATCAAGCACAATGTATACAGAGTGTGGGGAATTGCATATAACTAATGGTAACAATTTTCAATAATCTTCACACATTATTATTTGAAAGATACAACTTACTTATTCACTGCTGGCTCATGTATTCACACTGAACAGAACAATTCAGGTAAATCATACTCTTACGAGTAACCTCAGATATGGCAAAATTTTGATTACACATCTTTCGAAATGCAGGAAAAATACGTATATTTATCAAACTGCATTTGCGATCTGCACTTACACGACAGTAATTATGAATAAAATTACCTATGTTAGTAATGTTAACAAAGTTTGTCGTATGTGTAAATACTACTATAAGATACGATATTTTAAATGAACAATGTGAAATACGTGAAATTTTTTACGTTGAATTTGTACCGAAATTAAATTTTGCTTCCTGATGACGATAGCATAGACCTCTTCCGAAACGTCGCACTATAGAAGCAAAAACTGTGAAAATATGCTGATTCACTCAACTAATATGAAACCACAGTTACAAAATACTTATAATACAGAATTAGTAACTCGGTACGGCTCCGAAGTCTAACAACTTTTCTGGAAGCTTGAAACATGCATGAACCAGCTAAGACTAGAGGAGAACCACGTACCTGGTGACGGAAGTAGAATCCGCTTCCGAAACGTCACGCTATAAAAGCAAAAACTATTGAAATAGGCCGATCAACTCAACTAATAGGAAACCACAGTTACAAAACACTTAAAATACAGAAGAAATAATTTTAATTATAATTTTTTAGTATAACTACGCAACCTCTTTTTTATACGTTCATAACGAAAAAAGGAAACACTGTAAAACAAAAACAATAATCTATGTCAGAACGACGTTTAAAACTTTATGTCAAATAGAGATTAATATATACATATTTGGTTAAAAAAATTCCAAAGCTAAATCTAATCAGCTCCAAGCGAATGAAAACAAGTTCAAATACAAAATGTTAAGTACGTAGGTGTTTTCGTTCTGGAGTTATCGCGGATACTAACGGGCATCCACACAGACGCACGCACACACGCACGGTTGCACCGGCCCACCAGCACGCGTGAACGCACCTACACACACGCACGTACACACGCACGCACGCTCGCACGCACGCTCGCACACACGCACGCGGACACACACGGCCAATCTTGGCGAAACTTGGTTAAAGTTGTAAAATGAGCTAATAAGTCGATTTAGCGATAGTGAAAAAAAAAAGTCGATTACATAATCTTCTGTACGTACATATTATACGTACGTTGAAAGGTAAAAATGCAATATTTGTTGCCCAAGTTTGTTAATAAACTAGTATGAAGTTTATAAAGTGTTTTGGATAAATAAGTTAAACTATAGTAACAAATTTTTCATTGTCCTTTTACTGCTACCTAGATTTATCGCATACTGCTACTATTAGAGTTTCCGCCCCATTTCTTAAAATCTACGTCACTTCACCTTGAAATTCTTAGTACCTCCCCAACTCTTGTCGAAGGGTACGACAGCAAAGTATGTGCAATATCACCTATCGGGGAATAGCGTAAGCGTCAGCGAAATTTTTGTGCTTTTTATACTTTTTATGACTCTTTGTAGGTGTTTGCTTTGTTAAAATGGTTCTGTGGGCTAATGCATCCAGATGACCCACATTGTGAAGAATGGAGCGTGAAACAACTGTAAACAAACGATAATGTGGTAAGCGATGAGGCTCAAGGTTATATCTTTAAAAGTGAGCGCGATACAGATACAGAGCAATCGGGAAACGAGGAAGATGAAGAATGTAATGATGCTGAAGAGAATGTACAATGGGCGCGGAAAGACAAATCCTGTTAGATGGTAATAATCAGTAGTATTTAATTTCTTGTTGTGGTTTGTACGTTTGAATGTACTTTTGTGTCAAATTTATAGCTTTACAAAAAATCACATTGTTGGAATAGTTATGAATTTGTTCGTTTTAGGTCAAAAATTCCACTTTCAGCCAATTCTAGAACAAGAAGACATCCTTTGCTGGTAAGCTTACCTGGATTACGAGGTTCTGCGAAAGTATTTAGTAAACAGGCAGGTCATGCTATTTAGTGAAAATATGGTGCACAAGCTTTGCCACTGGTCAAACTGTAGACAAATTTTGACAATGTCGGAAAAAATACAAAAGACAAGACCACCCAACAATGAAAAATGTAAATGTTGCAGAGATGAGAGCTTTTTTGGGGTTGTTCATGTAGTTAGGAGTTTTTAATGCAGGATGAGAGAGTATAAAGGGTTTGTTTGCCACTGATTGCACTGATACACAATCCCTAGGAAAGGATTTCAACCTTACTAATCTCACTGAGAATTGATAATTGCATGGATCGAGCTGAGAGAATTAACACAAGGCTGCAGCCATTTCAGGCACGTTTAAGTTCCATTACCAATTCTCAAAGAAACTTTTCCCTGACAGCATTTGTTCAAAGTATATATGCCAAAAATCCGGCAAAATACGAAATCAAAATTATGTGTCTCATAGATGCCAGAAATACTTGTTTACAGCCTATACTGCGTGTTTCTAAAATACACAGAAAGTATTGTCAAATAACTCTGTTTAGCATAAGTCAGTAATAATTTAAATAAGGGATAGTCAAGACAGTCACCTTTCGATTAACGATGAATCATTATACGAATGAAAAGATAGCTGACATGTACATTAAGTAGTATTGATTTTTTGGCAATGTTCTTGAAGCACGGAGATTGTATCAGGACGCCGCGTCCCTAACAGAAACACTTTTGAAAGTATTGATCGTAGGTTACATCAAACAGGATTATGTATTTTATTTGTTACTCTTTAATAATTTTGGTAGGTTTGTTTAAGGTGTCCGTTGCTAAATTAAGAAAATCACAAATGGCAAGAACACCCCAATATGAAGAAGCTGTCTTAGATGCTGTAGAAGACAATCCAGGCTCCAGTACGCGAAAAATTACAAATCAGTTGGAATAGTCGAGTTCAACAGAATGGCGAGTACTTCACGAACAGTTGTTGAAGGCGTACCAGGTTCAACGGGTACTGGCATTGTCACCGCTAGAATTTTCCCAATGGTTTATTCAAAATATCGCGAAAATCGTCGTTCAAGAATTTAGTTGTTGTTTGCCGATCAGGTAGATTTCAGAAGAGACTGTATATTACTATAAAATGTCCCCCTAAGAAATAACTTGGGGGCTAATGCATGGTGGGGCTCCTCCTCATTTCCGATTAGATGTAAGAAATTACCTTAAACATAGATTGGGTCAAAGATGGATTGGATCAGTTGGACCTCAGTCATGACCAACAATGTCACCAGATTTGAATCCTTCAGATTGTTACCTATGGGATATCTAAAAACGGTCGTTTATGAAAGACCGGTTGCAAATGTGGACGAATTAACAAAAAGAATTGTTATGAGCTATGAACAAATTAGGAACACACCTGGTATCTTCCTTCGGGTAAGACATTCAATGATAAGAGGAGTGAAAAGATGTGTTGAAATGGACGGTGGTCATTTCGAACATTTTTTATAAATACAATTTTACTGATTACTGTTTGCTTGTTAACAAAAAACAACCTTTAAGGAACTTAGTTTATTATTGTGGTAAAACCTATGATCATAGGAAATGTTTTCCTATTTCTACGTAAGAGGTATATTTCAAAATGTTTGTTCCATGTTGCCTTACACTTGATCTTATTGTCAGAGTACCTTTTTTATGTAATAGGTATAGGCGAATCATAATCTGGTGTTAAAATATCAAAAAAATCGAAGTATTAGAACAATGGTGTCAAATTTACTTTGCTGACAGAAATTTATATCCCAAAATTGATTGTGATAGCTAAAGTCGTTCCGAAGCTGTAAACCGAAGACCAGTTTTTGAAAACGTTTTTCGAACCCGTGTTTACACGAACTTTTTTTTCATTTTAACGTAAAGTATGGGTTCCCAAGTTTTTAGGTGTATTTTAGAAACACCCAATATTTATTCGGGAAAAGGTTGAGATAGCCAAGGATTATCAGCAGACGAAAATAAGTTTTCTAATTCCCACAGGCTGCGGTAAGGCTAGTGAAGCCCATAGAAAAAACCAACAGAAACGTGACAGCTGACAATTGGTTTAGCAGTTTGAAGCTCGTGATATAAATACAAAGAAATAGGATTAACTTATTTGCGCACATTTAAGAAGTACAAACCGATGATTCCTTCTTCTTTTTTGCCAAACGATGAAAGGGATACCGACAAAAAATTACACGGTTTTTATGAAAACATTACTCTGCATTCAGATGTTCCCAAGAAAAATAAGGCAGTGTTGCTAATTTCTTCTATGCATCATTCTCCCGATACGGAGAAACCCGAAATGATAGCGGACTATAATATGACTAAGGGAGTTGTGGATAGTTTGGATAAAAAATGTGAAAATTATTCCGCTTGTAGACCAATGGTGGTATTGGTGAATATGTGTTCCATCAACGCCTATATGCTGCATCAATGTTATAGGAATTATATACTAATAGATAGCTGTGACTTTCTCGTTTATGAATCGTAGGTATGCCGAAAATTCTAGGTTACCAAAAGAGCTAAGAAGTCGTATGGGATGTTTGCTGCAAATAACAGAAGCCCTTGAAGAAAAACGGTGAGAGACTTTAAACTAAAAAACGTGCTTGTTGTGTCCCTACCGATTGAAGCGAAAGACATTTTTTGTTAACGTAAGTTACGCATGTTTTGTCTATGTGGAAACTGTTACTTATTTATTTAGTCTAAGAGTTTACTTTCAGCGTTTTGTTTTACTTTTTTGACGTTTTAATAAGTAAGAAACCAAAAACAAAGAAAATGGTAGAATTATTTCCAAATAGATCATGAAAAATATACGATTTTTATGAATAGCGGTGTCACACCGATGGTAGCTTTGGTGTAAGGGTTTTTCAGGGTAACTGGTAATGTTTACCTTCTCATACGTGAAGTCCCTTGAAGAAGATATATGGGTTAATGAGAACTAATTTATTATAATTCAACTTACTGATTACTACTATCCTAATCCATTTTAAACTAGTTATTAGAATTTACATCAGTTCTACATACATACAGGCAAAATATACATCGATTGGGGCTTGTATCTCGATAGCTCGGTTGGTTAGAGCGGTACTCTACCAAAGTACACATCGAAGGTTCAAATCCTGTAAGAGCTAAACTTTTTCTTTATGTATTTAAAGCTTTGGTGTAAGGGTTTTTCAGGGTAACTGGTAATGTTTACCTTCTCATACGTGAAGTCCCTTGAAGAAGATATATGGGTTAATGAGAACTAATTTATTATAATTCAACTTACTGATTACTACTATCCTAATCCATTTTAAACTAGTTATTAGAATTTACATCAGTTCTACATACATACAGGCAAAATATACATCGATTGGGGCTTGTATCTCGATAGCTCGGTTGGTTAGAGCGGTACTCTACCAAAGTACACATCGAAGGTTCAAATCCTGTAAGAGCTAAACTTTTTCTTTATGTATTTAAAGCTTTGGTGTAAGGGTTTTTCAGGGTAACTGGTAATGTTTACCTTCTCATACGTGAAGTCCCTTGAAGAAGATATATGGGTTAATGAGAACTAATTTATTAAATACAACTTACTGATTACTACTATCCTAATCCATTTTAAACTAGTTATTAGAATTTACATCAGTTCTACATACATACAGGCAAAATATACATCGATTGGGGCTTGTATCTCGATAGCTCGGTTGGTTAGAGCGGTACTCTACCAAAGTACACATCGAAGGTTCAAATCCTGTAAGAGCTAAACTTTTTCTTTATGTATTTAAATTCCTATTTTACATACAATACAATCTATGTGCCATCAACTTATCTAGACATATATATTAATTGTGCTCATCGTGTATGAAAAAATTTACATTCAGATTATGCACCTTATAAACACGCATTTATTTTAGCAATGACGATAACGCAATGACGCATAACATTCAATACTGTAAAATCAAACAAATATAATTTTTTGTACAGGTATAAAGGTAATATAGACTCAGATGGTATCTAAGATTGTGCAATAATCTTGTTACAGTTACTTACAAAGTGGACCGTATTTGCATTGAGTAGAATAAGATTAAATAAATAAGAACAACTTCATGAAGCTACTTATGGTTAAATTGCGAGCACCTTTCACTATTCGTGTATTTTGATGTCACTTGGCTGTCCAGTAACGTTGAACGCACATTCTAAATTGTTAAATAAAAAATATACAGATCAATATTGCTTAAGAGCAAATCAATGTATAATGTATAACCATCACATATATGTAATTTAAAAGTAGTTTAATGTTGCTTTAATGCAAAATATTGAATACCGACAGAATCGTGAACATGCGATTCTAATGGCCAGATAGGGTTAGATACGGCATTGAAAAAGGATTACTCAAGCTTTAATTGAAAACTAAATGATAGAACAACTTATTTTTTTTTATCATGGTGTGGGACTCATACTAAAGCAATTTCATTTTTATGTTCAAGTTCTAAACAACTGTTACTATTCCAATGC
Organism: Vesta saturnalis; assembly: GCA_036346205.1. Classification (NCBI taxonomy): domain Eukaryota; kingdom Metazoa; phylum Arthropoda; class Insecta; order Coleoptera; family Lampyridae; genus Vesta; species Vesta saturnalis. The sequence goes on from JARFJB010001043.1 coordinate 1,803,298, forward strand.
CATGATAATGACTTTTAAAGAAAATAGTTGACTGAACTAGACGCTAAATGATCAAAAGAAATATTTAATTAATATTAAGTGCATCCAAATATGTTTAGCAATAATGGCACTTTATCATGGTACACAGAAAATGTAATGTATTGATTTAGAGAGTACTTAAATCAAACAGTACAGGTGAGTAATTAAATTACCTATTTACCGTAAATAAAACAACATGCTTATAAAGGATTTTTCTGGTCGTAGACAGATCCTTAATCCTTAAGTCTACGTGTGAATAACATAAAGTGTATAAATAATTTACAAAAGTTAAAGAACAGTAACAAAATGAGATGTTATTATGAATTTATTACTATGTATGCCTAGTGTCCCACTAAGGGCGGTGAGGTAGGATATATGGGAAACTATAGATACTACAGCGCCGCGTAAAAAATTTCATAACTAAAATGGCCAAGAGAAATCGCTAGAAAATATTTTTAAGTTTTCAAAAACTGCCGTAAGATGGCGAAACTGCTATAGAAAATAATAAAAAGCAATTTTTCACCAAAAATACCCAGTATTAGGTACTACTTTAATAACACCAACAAACAGCTTGACTAATTCTGCGTCAGTTTTGTTCATAGCTTGTTGTCGTATATTCCACACTAAAGATGGGAGAAGATAAATAATTAAATATTCAAATTGTTCTCCCCCTGCCTTAAATAAAAGGTAGTCAAGTGAGGACTCGTTTCAAAGAGAATTTAAAGCTCTTTCAAATGCTGCCTTTTTTTGGGGGCCATTAATTTGTCTTACACGAACTAGAGGGCGTTATTTTAGAAGGTTCAATTTTTTGAGATTCTGTCGGAAAAATTAAATGGAATGGTATACTTTTTAAAGAGTAGTTTTCAAGAGGATAAATTACTTAAATTATAGCTAAAGCCGCAGTTTGATATCTTTATTCGTTTTGGAGTTATTTCGAAATAACCTGTTTTTTAATTGACAAATAATAATACTAGCTATAAATCATATGTTATTACGGAGTAACAAAGTGTTTTTCATCGAGATACCCATGAAACAAAGTTTTATAAATCTAACAAATGACTAGGTTGCGTTGTCATAGCCTTATTATAATTTGACATTTTTTCTAATTATCGTTTGATGATTCTCTAGCACTTTTTTACAAGAAGTTTAGTATTTGCGCTTATCTCAAATTCTCTTAAATTTTCTCAAAAACGTTTTCAAAAATGTCTTATTCTATCGCAAAAGCTTATGATATGTTAGCCGTGTACTTCCAGTGTTATGAGAACGCTTGTATGACCGAACGGATATATGCAGCTAACTATCCCAATAGAAGACATTTTAGTAGAAGAGTTTTTATACGTGTAGCTAGAAATTTGCGGGAATATGGACAAATACATCCTATTCCAGTACCTAGAAGAAGTCGAGCAACTAGAAACGAAGAAAACGTTATCAATGTTCTTGCGTATATTCAAATCAATCCTCATGTAAGCACCAAAATAATTTCGTTAGATCTGAGAATCAGTAAATCGACGATACATCGAATTTTGAAGGATAATAAATTATATCCATATCACGGTGTTCTACAGCAAGCTCTCTTAGAAACTGCCACTGCGTAAGATTTATAATTGATGAGGTTCCTTATTTTTCTTTTCTCGCGTATCATGTTCTGATGAAGCCATTTTCACGAGCAGTGGAGGAGTGAACTTACCTAACATGCATTATTGGTCATCAGTCAGTACTCACTGGATGCGTGAAGTCCACTATCAAAATCGATTGAGTGTGAATGTATGGTGTGGCGTTGTAAACGGACAGATAATTGGGCCGCTTATTTTTAATAGCTACCTAAATGACGAAGTTTATTTAAATGTTCTAATAAATGAGTTAACTGCACTTTTGGAAGGCGTTCCTTTGCAAGCAAGAAAAGACATGTAGCTTCAGCATGATGGCTGCACGGCACACTTTTCCCTGGGAGTTCATAATTTTGTATACGAAAATTACCCTAACTGCTGGATAGGACGAGGCAGTTTGTTTCCATGGCCAGCTAGGTCCCCGGACCTTGTTGTGATCGATTTTTATTTGTGGGGAAGCATAAAAGATTGTTTCTGAAACACACCCTACTACCCCAGAACATATTGAAAATGAAGTCGCCGTATTAGACACCCGGCGTAGACTCATTCTTTGCATTGAGAACGACGGAAAACATTTCGAACATTTATAAAGATGTTTTGTCATGATTACTTTTTAAGACTTATGTTTCGTATCGGTACTGCTCTTTCGTACTGCTAGTGTTCCAATAGTGTTACCGCATTATTGTTATAGCAAATAAAAAATAACATGAAATGTCTTTAATTATTTTTGTATAATAAATATTAGTAGTTAACTTCATAATTATTAAATGGAGAAAACGCTTTAGTTTCGCTCCCAAAGACTACTACAACACTTTGTTACTCCATAATAACATTTGATTCTTAGGTAATATTATTTGTTTATTGAAAAACAGGTTATTTCAAAATAACTCAAAAACGAATATAGATATTAAACTGCTGCTATAATTTAGGTAATTTCCTCCTCTTGAAAACCACTCTTTAAAAAGCGTACCATTCCATTTAATTTTTTCGTGAAAATCTCAAGAAACTGAACCTTCTTTAAATAACGCCGTCTAGTTCGTGTAAGACAAATTAATGACCCCAAAAAGTCAGCATTTGAAAGAGCTTTAAATTCTCTTTCAAACGCGTCCTCACTCCCACTCCTTATAATGAAAGGTATAATCCTTTCGTTACAAGGAGTGGGAGTTAGAACAATTTCAATATTTAATTATTACATGTACATAATGTACATGTGTTCACCGGGATTCAATGCCGCCACGGAAATGATTTCCTCTGGTATGAATAAAATTTGGACCAGCGAAAAACCTAGCCTTACTGTAAGAACTTTAAAAGGATTTTTAATGACAAAACATAATTTTGAAATGAATTGGCTTGAATTTTTCAAGTATCACCAAGATCTCCTAGATATTTTACGAATGTTGCATTCAATAGGAAAATATACATATGGGTAACGGTTAGCTTGCCATTTGATTAACTATCTACTTTAGAAACCGAAGTAAAATACATAATTAAATAGATATTTTTAATATTTGACACTATTTCATTATGACATGGGACGCCTAAAAACTTACCATAAACAACCATTACATTTTGCCACTTGGACTAGAGAGCCTAAAAACTCATAATTTTGTATGTAATTTAAAATAAATTTCTCCCTCGCCTTCCCCTTGCTGAGGAGTATTTGGCACCCCTTTGACTCTTGGGCTGATGCGTCCATGTCACGTATTTCCTTTTTACGTAAATGATCACCTTAACAATAACTGATCTTTGTGAGATATCGGTGTTGGACAGTGTTGTATCTAGAAATAGACCATCTTATGGCCAAAATGGTTGTTTAGAAGTTCAATTTTGTCAGAATACCACAAGATTGGTTGATAAACCTGAAAATGTTTTAAGAAATTAGTTTATAATATTGCAATGACTGAAAAATTGTGCTTACAGCACATTACTACGTTCGGTGATTTAGGTCGTGAGTACTAATAAAAATTTCTTTTATAAATCTGCTTCAGTTACATTGGGGCTAATTTTTTGCAAAGCCTTTGCAATATACACCGTGGTTTCGCTGCTTTTTATTGTGATAATCTTCGTGTTCCACAAAATACAGCACTAGGTGTTTTTTATGTGTGTCAATTAAGTATGAAATTTGATCGCTCGACCACGACATTTTAAATACAAATCGTAAAATAAACGTTAAATTTAATACCTCTTTATTATATTTTAGTTACGCAGAAATAACACGTAAACGGCAGGTTATATGTATCTTGAACAATTTGGTTACCAATACAGATCTAAACAGTACTTCACATCGCAACAACTCCTTTTACTGTATAAAGCTCAAATTCGACCTCATCTGGAATACAATTTCCACCTCTGTATCTCAGTACGCCCTTGATATGGGAAACCGCATCCAAAAAAAGCTATAAGGCTTATAAATGACCCGTCTCTGACCATAGAAGAATAGTTTCGTTCTTTCCTTGTTCTATCGCTATTACCATGGCAAGTGTGTCTCCGAAATACACTCCTTAATACCTTCGCAGGACATCTTTGCTAGGAACACTCGGTTTACCCATTCACACCATAATTACACACTCAAAATTCCATTGTGTCACACTAAACGGGCTCAATCTACATTTTTCCACACGGCGACCAAATTGTGGAATTCACTACCCAGTTCCTGTTTTCCTCCAAACTTTGACTTAAGTCAATTTAAGGTAGCCATTCATAAACATTTCTCGGAACACTAACAATTTCCCTAAACCCTCCCAGTGTTCCCGAATGCTTTAGCACGTTAGGCAAATCTTAGCCTGTTCGGGAATACTACAAGTAAAAAATAACAAAATTTCCTGTTTCATACTACAAAATATATGTTGTCTGAAAAATTGTTGAACTTCCTGTACAATTTATTGTGTAATGGAATAAGTTTTGTGATTATTCAGTTTAAGAGCACAAAAGCCTTCATATTGTAACATGCTGTATAATTTTTTATGGCAGTGGGTAGCGAACTTCAGAGTATTGAACTTGTAACAAACAGAATAATCTAATTCCCTATATTAATATTTTTTTAATGGAATATTTGGAAAATGGTTTGTATTTGCCAAAAGACACTTAACATTTTTAGTTTTGGTATAATATAAATAATATATTAAATATGGATAATATTGGAGCTGAAGTAGGACAGAAAATGAGGGTAATTAATTTGTTTGATGACAATTCGATTAATAGGTTATGTTTAAATGCTGTAATCTTTTTAGTCTGCTATTAAAGCAAAACTCATGGAACTAGGATGTTACGTAGGTAATATCTTTTTTCAGATATTATTTCATCCATTTTATTTAAATAATTTCTCTTATAGATGACGAATTACCAGATTACATTATGGTCATGGTTGCCAATAAGCGTACAAAATCACAAATGAATGAAGACTTACAGTTATTTTTAACAACACAAACATCAGTATTTGTTGATTGGTTACAAATTGTATTAAAAAAACTTAAGGAAATTACCGTTACAAATCCAGATATTTATAAAAGGGCATCAAAACGGAAAGCGGATGATTCACATGCTAATGTTAAAGTAAAAAAAGAGAAGAAGGCTAAAGTGAAATCTAATAAAAAAGCTAAAAGAAAGGATGTTAAATCAATCATAAGAGATATACCAGAGATTAAGTCTTTGACAGATGATTTACCTGTTGAAGCAAGTAAATTATCAGAAATGCGTAAAATAGTTGTTATGCAAGAAAATCAAAATAGCAATAGTAATTTAGAAAGTGTTAATGATTGTTTTGACATACCTCCATTATCTGAAGTAGCAATATCGAATGAAAATGAATTGGTAGAACTAGAAAAGAAAATAAAGAATGTTAAAAGTAGGTTGGGACTGCAAGTTGCTAGTGATTCTGATGAAGATTTTATAAATCTCAAAGCAGAACCAGGTACTATTTTTGTATTACGTACATATTGTTTGTTTTTAGTGAATATTGTGTATTATTTTCAGAGGATTTGTTTCCTAATGAACAAATTCATGAATCAAAGCATAGAAAAATTGATGATAATGCCTCTCGGAAAATTAAATTAATTAATCGTTCAAATAGTGGTGAAGAATTAAGTAGTGTTGCTAATGATTTTAGAGAATCTGAAACATCCGTTAGTCCTAAAAGTAAAAGTGAGCATCCTCGAATTGTTTTTGGAAGGGAACATTTATTTGCTTCTAAGAAGCAGTCGGCTTTAGAGCGTTTAGGAAGACGGACAAATAGTGAAGAGCTAAATGTAGAATTTAATCAGAAACATCAAAAAAAGATTAACTTAGTTTCTATAAGAAAACAAGAAGAAGAGTTATTAGGATTAACTAAATCAAATAAACCATCTTTGTTAAGAAACAGAACTGATGATACAGGTACAAAGACAGCCACAATTACTAAATTGAATACCACAGATTGTCATAGAGAAGTATTGTTAGTCTGGAGTTGAGTATTAAACATTTCATGTTTTTTGTATTACAGAGTGCACTTAAACGATTAGGTGTGATGTCAAAGGTAGCACTACCACCTAAAGAAGACATTGCATCTGAAGAGGAAACCCTCAATAAAGATGTTCCTAGTGCTATTAAAGTAAAACCTCGTGTTATGCCACCTTCTAATAATCAAGCTAATAAAAACCTTTTATTAAAAGCAGTTGCAGAAGCTCAACGAAGTGTAGCTCAAACTCCAATTGTAGGAAATAATGCTAAGGTATATAGTGTTTTCTTTAAACTTCATAATATAGTATTTGTAACTTGGAGTAGTCTTGTTTCAAACTGTATCAGCACTATTTCTTTATTTTTTTCAGCTACAAAGTCTGTGAACTTAACAAACTCGTGTAATTATTTTTGCTGATTTGAAATGTTGACAAAAACTTTTTCCCTAATGGACTATAACTTACGTGAAGTTATCCACGAATTTCATCCACAGATTTTTATTTCGAGTACATCTAGTTTTAAACGCCGCAAAGCAATAAAAAATACTAAGTAATAACTAATACACCTTGTTTAAACATTATTTACAAAAAAAAGATTATCGACGTTAGAGTTATAATTTTAGTTACATTTATCGCAGTCATGCCATATATGGGAACAAATGGCAATATTCAATGTTAATGGACAAAATGTACTTAAAAATAGTTTAGACTTTTGATGCTTACATATAAAATGCTACCAAAATCAAATTTCAAATACGATCAACCTCAACTAATTAATGTCTTAATGAAGGTTAAAGTTTAACTTATGTGTATATACGTGCACACTTGTTTATTGCTCAATATCAACTTACTGGAAAAAATTGATTTTAAAACGGTTTACATCTTTTGAATCTACATAAAAAATACAGCTAAAGTAAACTTTAAAATGCAATCAACCCATGCTAATTGTTTTATAAGTTAAGATAAATCATGACCTGTGTACACTTATACGAACATGCACTTGAAAATCACAAAAAAATTCACTTTATTAGACACATTATTTTACAAAACAATTTATATCACTAATTTCGTCACTAAATGTGGCGTAGGTTTAGATTTTAAAACATAATCAACCTCTTCTATTTATTATAAAATATCCGAGTGTAATTAAGGTAATCCATTCAAAATCCGTTCTTCACTAAATATCAAAATTAAACTATAATGGACAAATTGTTTTATAAACCAGTTTATATTAAATATGCCACCGATTTGGATTTGAAAACATAATCAACCTCTTCCATTTGTTATAGAAAATCGGAGTTTAGTTATGGTAATTCCCGCAAGTCGCTCTTCAATAAATATCAAATTTTAACTTTATTGTACAAATTATTTTACAAAATAATTTGTAACATTAAGAAAATATGGATATTACAAAATATCGGCAAAATACTTTCACCACAGAGATAGGAGACAAACCCTTTTAATCCTCTGTATAAATACGCTTTACTGTTTCCTGTCGGCTTGAAGGATAATTATTTAAAATAAATGTTTATGGTGTGAACTGAAAAAATTTAATTATCGCAAAGTATAGAAATACCTTCTGTTAATCTGCAAACAATTGCGGAAGTCTAGGATTTTCTACTTGGCGGGATTACGTGACGTATTTATGGTTAATGTAATAATTATAGGATAATACAGCAAAATAATATACGTTTCTAAATAGTTTTACCAAAGGATAATTTATGCCTAAAATGTGTAAAAGTTTAATATCCAAATGTCATCTAGTCTTATGGTTTCTTCTGTACGCTATGTTTGTGTTATTACTTTGACTGTAATAGATAGTTTTGATGATAGTTTTATTTATTTGCCGTTTGGCGTAAAATATACATCATAATTGAAATAGTATAAATACATAAAATATAGATATCATGTAATTAGTTTTTAAATTCTTTAACTTGTAACAAACTTTGAACCTACTATTACCTAACCTGCAACATTGACAAAAAAATCATCCGTTTTATTAGGACTTTGGAAACTTTTTGTCTGAAATGTTTATATATCAACATACACTTTATATGTTCATCTTAAGGCCCCTCTAGATAGCTTGACGATGTATAAATCGATTGCAGCGCTCCCTAGTGTAGCAGAGTGAAAGTTTTACCTGAATACTTATCTGCTACAGGCAAGATGAGGGGTTAAATCAATATTCAGAATAATTTATGCAAATCCCATTATTATTTTTTCACTAATTTACAGAAGACATGAACACTAAAGTAACTTGCAATAAAATTGAATTTTATTTAAATAAATTGTATAACAACAAATTCCTATTATTTGCTAATTAGTTCATTACTGTTAAATTTAAAGAGATATAGGTAAAATAATTAGGTGTAGAAAATGGCTAAATAACTTTCTCTTTAATTAAGCCCTAAGTATATCTCGTAATTACATATTGATTATTGTTATTCTTCAAATATTCTAGTAAATTGTAGACAATTACGGGATTGCTATCAGTGTACTACCATTTTGCAAACGATACTCATCGATCAAACACCAGTTGTGAATTTGTGATTGTGTCTAAAAATGCCTAAAGTAAGAAAAAGTGTGAGTATTCCAAGAAGAAGTAGGAGTGTGCTATTAAAAAGGGCGAGGGAAGCGTAAGTACCTATATACAATCTTATTTTATTGAAATATTCCCTTTGTTATAATTTATTAAAATGTGCTGTAATTATCATAAATAAAAAAATTATATACGATTCACCATTAGCAAATCCGTGCAAGCGGCCCGAAATTCTATTTTGTTAGTTTTCAAATGACAGAATATGTAAAAAAAATTATAAGGTAGAATTTTTTATTGATAAATTACTATCATCAGATGCAAGGAATTTTACATATTATCAAACAATTCAAATGCTACTTTATTGTCTACACTGCAACAGGAATCCATGTTGAAGAAATTGAAAAGTACATAGTAACAATAAATGTTTTGAACATTAAGTGAAACAATATGTTTTGTTTTTATAGGGATAATACATTTTGGGAGGATTTTACTGTAAGTCTTTATTACCGGAATTAGTGGATCCACACAGATGTAATTTAAATCGAACTGTACATATGACCAATTAAAATAAAAATATTTTAGATAACTTTGTTTTTTCCTTTGATACAAAATAAATAAATAGAATAATTAATTGTTTAATTTTAATTTTTACTGATACCAATACATTATAATTTAATAAGGTGCGTACATAAAGTACATACCATTTTCGTTATTTTAATTTATATAATAGTTTGAAGGATTCTAAGTTAATCTGATTATATTTGTGTTTCAATAGAAATAGGTAAAGTGCATTTCACGAATAATTAGACCTCTATAATATTGCTGCCATTCCACTATGAACAACATCCAATTATAAAACAACTAAAATGCTATAAGTGTAACATTGTAATAAAAGGGATATTTCAGTTGGCTACTCTGAACGGCATTATCCATCCTTTCCATTATATTCATATATTCATTATAATAGCAAAAGACAAATATAATAACAAATACGACCTTCAAACGTCTTACAATATTATTTGCCAACTCAGTAGCGTATCACGCGGAGCGGTAGCTTAGGTTAGTAAAATTGAAAATTTTTCAATTAAATTAATTATTGTAAGAAATAAACATCGTTAAAATAAAATAATGTTCCAAACAAATATCATTATTGTTAAGAATTTCTGAAAATTTACCATTACTAATTCGTAATTAATGTTGAGACTGCAAATTACTCCTTTAGCATAATGTGAATTAGAAATCATTAATGACCACTTGCTTTGCTTATAAATGTGGAATCAATTTTCCCTTTTGCCATTATACTGTAAACAATAATTTGTAACGGTTGTAGTGATTGTGTAGTTTTTATACTAAAATGGAAGAAAGTCTTGTTTTAACTGAAGACGAGAACTTTATTGAAAATTTGCACAGTTATAGTGCAACTTCGGTAAGATTATACAATATTTTCTTAATTGTGATATTTTAACTGTTATTACTACAGCGTAGATCATATATATATATATATATATATATATATATATATGCGTAAAAAAGTCTACAGAAGCACAAGCAATAATTGTAAATGCATATAACTTCTTTTCAAGTAAGAAACATCAAAATGTAGCTGTAGACTTTGGAAAAATAAATATAGCTGAAGTAAGTACACTATTCAGATTTAGAATAGTAAATCAGTCCAAGAATAAATAAAATGTTTTAATTTTTAAATGTTTATAATTCTGCGATTTTTTAATTACGCAATAATTATTAATAAAAAAATAATTTACCACATACTTGTTCATTTTTTTTAAATTTGTATTAAAATAGTTAAAATAGTATATAATAATAATACTAGGTGAGCGTGGTGATGCCGAATTTATTAATAATAAATTTATTCAAATAAGTTTTTCACTTTTTTTTATATGACAAAAGATACTACGCCAATGAGTGCTCCCGCATTTTATTTGGTGACAAATGGCGGCCATATTGCAGAGGTCTAATTACTCGTGAAATGCACCATACTTCCTAAGGAATACCTGAAGATCTTTGTGCCCCCGGGTCATTAATGAGCAGACCATGCTGCTATATTTTCTAATGGAATTTCTACCTTATTGACAGAATATTTATCGTTTTTACGTTTTAAATAGTAAATTATAAACCAACAATTTTTTCAAAATTTTAACAGTTCGTATTTCGCAAAAACCTATATCTGAATATATGGGTTTTGTTAAAAATATTATCAGTTATAAAAATATTCCAATTTAATCACTATTGGGAAAAAACTTTAATAAAATATTATAGAAATTAAAATTTAAAAAACCCTATATTCAAACATTTAGGAAGGTTTCAGGACTATTTTGACGTTTTACGCGTTTCTCTAAAGTTTCAGATAACTTCATAATAATATAAAAAGTTAGAACGTTTTTAACATTGCTCTTATGAGAGTTTGATGTGTTGCCTAACTATCTATCGAGACCCCCCTTAATTTCATATATTTGACTGGTTGTGGTAATTTCAATATTTTGGTGAACTAAGAAAACTTTTAAGTTACATATTTGTTTAATCCAGTTACTTTAGTGTAGTTTTTGTGTGAATTCATGTAGACTATATTGGCATTTAATTAACTGAACATTGGTTTTCAAGGCTTGCTTATTAACATCTCGAAGTAAAATTGTAACAATGATTCGACGAAATTCCAAAGATATAATTTCGAAATACACAAAATTCGTGAACTTTGAAGAAATCGCTAAAAATTTTAGTTTTGACTTTAATAATAGTATAGAAATAGTAAAATATGTAGATCTTAATGTGCTTTCAACACCAAATTTGCAAAATTGTGTAGCGGAAAAAAATTGTTTAAATAATGTAAATAGTGACGTTAACACAAAATATTTTGTTTTGTTTTTCCCTTTTGCCAATAGAGTGTTTTTTTCCGTCGAACTTTATGTTTTCTGGAAGAATTGTTCTGGATGTACTTGGAAACTGAACTGTCGTCCACGATCAATTTTCCAGCCATGGCCAGATTTCAAATGGGGATGGGCAATCTCCATACGAAATTCTTTGATTGATGTCCTCTTTTGTCCCTTGTGCACCATATTGTAAATAACGCATCCATTTACAATAGCCATGTCTATCATCCTTGTGAAAAGGCACCAATACCATTTTTTCTCTTTTACAGAAATGTGATGTTTCTCTAGGAGCCAAACATGGTGATCTACACCACCCATACATTTATTGTAATTAGTAACCAGTTGTGGCTGTGGTATTTATATGTTTTTTTTCTTTTCCTGCCTTTTCCGACTTGCGTTACAGGGGTGATTGTATCATAATTGGTAGCAAGTGAGACACATTTATTATCATTCCATTTGCAAACAAGAATTTTTCTGTTAAGGTCAAATCACGTCATATGATCCTCGAGTTTCTTTTTCTAAAATCTTTGTTGAAGTCGTAGGACATTTTGCTGTTGCGTTTTCCCAGACTGTACCAGTGGCACGAAAGTTTTTTTGTTTTAGATCACACGGGAGATTATAACTTGTGAAAAAGTTATCGAAGTTTTCTGAGATTTAGCGGAATACAGTTAAATATTTTAGTAGCGACATATATAAAGCTACTATGTGTTTTAGATAAACGATAAAAGTTCAAATTGAGATCGTTCTTTTGTTAGGTAAAGTGATCGTGAACCTAATACATTATTCACCAAATTCTTTAGAAAAAATTGCACAATTAAGAATAAACATGCATGGCAATATCAAAATTTGCAATTTTTTAAAAGTATCCTTGCACTCATCTCGATAACCAAGTCCACTTATAATTCATATTGGCTTACATTGAAGTTGAAATATTCTTTTGGCAGATGCCGAGTTGCCCCAAATAATATTGCAATAATTCAAATGAGAGTGAATACGAGCATAGTTTCAGTACAGTCAACTGACAATCGATATATATGTAAGTGAACATACTTTTCAGCTGCTTTTAACGTAGTATTTTCACACGATCCAACCGTACCCGATTTAATTTTATTATTTTGTTTTTTCGAATTGTTTTTTTTTTTTTTACACGTTTTGAGACATTTCTGATCATTTGAGATGATTTTTGGAAAAAAGAATTTTTGGCCCTTAGGTAATTCGGAATTTTTTTATTTTTACACGTTTTAAGTCACTTCTGACCATTTGAGATGATTTTTGGGAAAAAACTTTATTGGCCCTTTGGTCAAAAATTTTTCGCTTTTTTTTTGCATTTTGAATCGTTTTTTGAGCCATTTATGACCAATTTCATATGATTTTGGGAAAATTTTTGGCCATTTTTACACGTTATGATAAATTTTAAAATGTCAGAATTCTAATTACTAAGTAGAATTTATGTCATTTGGGAATTATATAAACGTAAAAATGATAAGAGTAACACGTGGATTTATATGTTTATAAAAATTGTACTTTTATGCACATATTTAGGTACACATTTTCAATATAAATAAATGTATACTGGGTGATTATGATTATTTACCTTCTCTGATCAACTTTTTCGATCGTGACTATTTTTGTTTAGTACGTCACGCTTTATATGTATTATTTAAATAATAACTTAAATTTAAGATAATGTGTCTTGGTCGTCATATTTAATTGTTTCTGTTGAAGTATTACAATTTTTTTAATAAAACAATTTAACAATTTAATGATATGAAAAAACTGTACAAAATTTTTAGTAGCAAAAAAAAACACAGTATACTAGTTATAAAACACATCAAATTCTTTCAATTTTACTTGTGCTTGTTTAAATTATCAATTATATTGTATAGGTCATGTGTTGCACACATAAGATTTTTCTTGTATGTCAAATAAGTGTCCACCTTGAATATCACCCAAAGTAAAACGAAATTTGAGAACTCCTAAGGCACGTGAATTTCGAGGAAAGTATCTTTCTACTACTTAACATACTAATTTGTATCACTAACTCCTTCAATCTCTCAAGGAAGTTCAGAATACATAAATGGAATTACCTGCATTGTGATACGCATCTCGCTTTAAATCTCGCAATTTTAATGCTATCAGAATTTGCAAAACCAGTTCAGTTATGAAAAAATCAAACTTAATTGGAGCCCGTTAAACACATAAAGAGACAAACTTTTCCCACAATTTTCTGAGCCTATGTGACCATAGGAAACAGATTCTGTCCGACGGTTAAAGTTTTACTAATCGTCATGTCAGTCCTGTATTTTTATTACAAAAGTTTGATTAAAAAGGTACAAAGTATACCTAAATGGCGCATTTAAAAGAAGAAAACAACGGCAAACTTGTATAAAAAGTGAAATATTGTGAATCAATTCATTACAAGCAATGCTAAAATGCAAACGTTTTGCCAAAAATTCCTCAAATTTATTTGGTTCTTCTGTGCAAAACTCTTTCATTGAATCTGACTCTGACACAATCACTTTCAAAATCGGCGGTTTTCTGTTTTTGTCTCGAGCTACTTTCTAAACTCATTTTTGCAATCACAGAAACAAAAAACAATGTTTTATGTGTCTTTATCTGAGTATTACGGCATGTACCTATATGTGCGCGCGCAATTGAGTGTGTACGCGTGTGCGTGCCTGCGTGCGCGTGTGTTTGTGTTTAAAATCTTTTGTTAAAAATATCTCAAAAACTAAAACATTTTTCATTTAAATTTAGTATCCGTAAATCTGTAGATCACAGTTACTTTTGGTTGTAATTGACATATAGGTTGCGGAATAAAATGGGTGTAATGATATTTTCTTTTGTCCGCGCTAATTCAAAATATGCATTGACACGTTTGTTAAAATTTAACAATGGTTTCATATGTAAATATCAAGACACCAGTCTCAAGTTTGGTGAAGATTCATGGGGTCTAAGGTAATAATAACGTTAAATTGAAATTTAAGATACTTTAAAATACTTGTTCAAGGCTTAAATGTCCAGAACCCCAAATTTTTATTGAAATTGATAGCGGAGTAAAAAGGATGCATGGGAATCTATTATGACATTTTTAAAGGTTTTATACCTTGTTTAAATTTCATTTGATTGTTAGTTTATAAGACAAAATTGGAGTCGACTAACTCAAAAATTCCACCACCGTCGATAATGCCCTTGTTTATTTTATAAACAATGTATATAAACAAGGATAATATTTAATACAATATGTATTTAGAAATTAAAAACTATAATTATAAGCGTATTTGCGTAATTTTTGATTCAAATTTAAACGTTTCGATAACAATTGTTACAGTTATCGTCCTCAATAAATGATAATAGTTTCAAACAATTAATTAAGATGTCAAATAAATATATTTATTTGACATCGTAATTCATTTTTTAAAACTATTATCATTTACTGAGGACAATTAAATTTGTATGTAAAATTAATAAAAATACACGATTACATATCCAAACGATTTCAATTATGAGTAAAATAATCGTGCAAGTTTTGCATTTTCGTAATAACTATAATTATATAATTATCCATGGCTCACAATGCACTTGCTGCAAAAAAAAACTGTAAAGTTAAAACACCCTGTATAATTGAAACGTAATAAATCGCTGATTCAGAATAGCTACGTTTCAGTTCTTTACACTTCTAAAACGTTTTTGTTGCGATAAAACAGATCAATCAACAAATTATAATATCAAACCACTGCATTAACTGAAATCACCGTGGAAATGAGAATCGAATAAAATAATCTGGCCGATAGACTTCGGCACAACACTTTCTCGTGTAAACAAACTAACAGTTTCCCGCAGCAATTCCTAACTCCGTATAACTTGCAGTATAATAAGATATACTTACGTACATTATTTTTTTCTTATTCGCCCTCTATTTTGCAAATCACTGTATATTTTACATATTTGGATAGCATGAGAAATTAACTTTAAAATACTTTAGATTTGTTTTTGAAACTTTGATATAAAATATTAAACAAAATTAAAATAATTTTTTTATTTTAGGCAAACCGGAAGCGTTAAAAATAATCCAGTATAGCAGTTTAGTAGCTGTGTATATCAACTATGTAATCCTTTCATTTCACGATTTCAATTTTATTAGAAACATAGTTATAAGGGATTGAAATTTTAAAATTCTTAACTCTGATCCTGGATAAGATAGAAATTGCATAAAGCTCATTATATTTTCGTTATATGTGACTATAAAATATGTCAATTTAGAAGCTATACGTTGGTAGGCCAGTCACTGTAACTTACAATGTAATAAGATATCCTTACCCTTACCTACAAAAATTATTTTTTTCTTATTCACCTTATATTTTGCAAATCACTGTAATTTTTTACGTATTTGGATAGCATGAGAAATTAGCTTTAAAATACTTTAGATTTGTTTTTGAAACTTTGATATACAATATTGAAAAAAATTTAAAAAATAATGTTTTTTGTTATTTTCGACAAAACCGGAAGGGCTAAAAATATTTCAATACAGCAGTTTAGCAGCTATATATGTGCACTATATAATCCCTTAATTCCAAGATTTCATTTTTATCAGAAGCATAGTTATGCGGGGTTGAAATTTTCAAATTTGAATATATCTAACTTCGTTCCTGGAAAAGTTAGAGAAATCTCATAAAGGTCATTATATTTTCGTTATATGTGACTATAAAATACGTAAATTTAAAAAAAATTACCATAGCCGTTTTTGAGAAAATCAGTTTTGAAAAAAAGGACAATTTTGACCCCGTAATTAAGGGCAACATTTTATTTTTTCAAAAATATTTGTAAACCGTTCGAAAGCGTGAACTTTTATTTACAAGATGCAATTTTCAAATTGCCAGTAGCTTTTATGGTTTCTTAGTGACAGCGCAATCGTCGAAATGTACTAAAATCACCTGATTGACCGTATTGAATTTAAAATTTTTTAAACAATTTTGTTCAATCGGGGTTTAGGGTTACTAACTTTTCACCAAAGATAGACTTTCTGGTTCTGGTTTTAGAAATGCACCCCCAAATAAACCACCCTCATTTCGCCCCCATTAATTGATTAGTACGAAAAGCCAGTTTTATGCATATCTTTCAGATATAGGAGCCCATCTCAAATCTCATTAAAACCGATCAAATAGTCTCGGAGCCACAAACATGAAAATTTTTTTTCGCAAAATTGATGTTTTTTGACTCAGGGAACACGAAAACGTTGAAATCCGCGAGAGAAAAAATATCAACATTTTTCTCGATTACAATACTTTCTCTTAGTATACGTAGTACACGAGAAAGTAAAAATCGAGCGTCGGTGTTAGAGTAGTGCCGCTGCAAATCGTGTATTGTTTTCTCTGTCTTATTTGTGAAACCTAATGGCAAAATCATGCTTTGCATACCGTTGCCAAAATGTGAGGAAGCCGAATCAAGGCATCCAGTATCATAAGTAAGTCTATTTTTTTAATCATCGCTTTCAACTTCTGAAGCATACATCCAATAACATAATCTCATTTCACAATTTCCCAGAATTTTTGCTGAAGGTTTATTTTTGTTGTGAATCAAATTGCATAAAATATTACAATAAAATTACTCTTTTAAATTTCCTTTTAAAGTCTCCAGCCCTTCTAAATCAATGGATAAAAGCTTGTGCAGTCAGCACTTTAAGGAAGAGGATTATTCTGAATCAACCTTAAGCAAAAAAACGCTTAAAACCGGATGTAATTCCCTCGGTATTCAATTTTCCAACAAAATGCAAAACGTCGTAAGTTAGAGCGTGTTTATGAAACTAAGGTGAAGGATCGGGTGGAGGTAAATTTGGAACTATACCTGGTTAATGTTTTTTGCTGTTAATATGATATGTATATTATAATGTATAATAAAGTTGGCAATAGCTTACGACAAGCAATAATAATTTTAGTTAATAGAGGATATGCTTAGTACCTTGTTTAGTTTGCACTAGTTTAATAAACTAATATGATTTAATTTTTATTATTCTTTCTATAAAAACCCAAGCGCGAGCATTTCCTCTGATGTATTTTTTAACAATATTTTCTATTTATTAAAGCTCCTAAATTTAAATAAACTATATTATTTATTCATTTTGTAATTCCGATTCAAATTTAAACAATGTCAAAAATAAGAACTTAAAATGCGGAAATTATTACTAATAAATGTTTTTTATTAAATTACTTTTATGCATATTTTTTTTGAAAAATTATATTATGTACCTACCTAACATAAAATTATTCAACATTTATATTTTTAAAAGATATTTTTTTAATTAGCTTCATATTTATCATCTTTAACAATAATAATAACAGTTTTTAATTGGGAATGCAATCAAATTTTTATCCAGATTGTTGCGCCATATTCAAATGCAGAATTAGTCACACTCTGTTACAAAAAATATATAAAAAATTATAATAATCATAAACTAATTAAAATATATAATTCTTAGTAAATTGACGAAGAAAAAAAATCAATTTCTGTATTGGTTAATGGATTGTAAAGGAAGATTATTCACTGGGAATATATATTTTGGATAAACTTCTGAATGGTCGAAGAAAATGACTACTGCGCATCTTCGGGATTTTACATCATTATCAAACCTACTGTAATGTGGGTAAATGCCATACGTTAAGCAGTAAGAATACGCTTACATTTTTTTTTTTGTTTATCTCAATGACGGAAAGATCAAAATGTGTTTTATATACCTTAACTTTTTATTTTCTAATGTTCTACCTAAAATATAAATAAATACTTTAACTTCTAATGTAACTGCTTTTGTACTAACAATTAGCGAGGATTTCATAGGAAACAACAAACGAGTTAAATTTAAATAAAATATAACTCCATGAAAAATATAATTCTAACGTACCGTAACATACGCTTATTATAAACCCATTATTACTCCGATCTCAATCATAATTTACTTGGACCTACAGGATTAGCCCTGGAATAAGTGTTTCAAATTTGAATTTATTGTAATTTTTGAGTTATTGTGGAATAAGAAAACGCTATTACACCTGTTTACTCTGTTACTGCGCACCACATGGTTGGATCAGAACTAAATAAAAATAAGTAAAAAAAAACATTTTTAAAAAACGCTTTTATTTCCAAATGTACTAAACAGAATAAAATAATTTTTTTATCTACCCAGTAACGTCAAAAATGTAATGGACCACCCTTCATTGACTAATTTTCTTACATAAAATTTTCAATAACTTAGGAAGCGTTAGTCGTAAACCCATAGTACGTTAAATCATTTTGTTCATCATGTAACAGAGAATTCATATATAAAAATATATAGGGCGTCCATTAAAAAAACAAGTTTAGTGTAGTGTCCGAAATTAGGCCATCCTGTATATACAAAAATATATTTTAAAAGATATTCCTCGTTGACTACAATAATTTGTTAATAAGATTTTTTTTTAATCAACAGTATAAGCATTATCTTCCACCCCCAAATCGTTGAGACACCCTGTATATATATATATATATATATATATATATATATATATATATATATATATATATATATATATATATATATATATATATATAGTACCTTAACAGCTATTTGAATAAATTTTGTCTATTAGGATATGTTTAACCTGGTTTCTCAAATTTATATTTTTTTTCTAGCCAGATGCGTTGTTCACCAAAAAATTTCGTGATAGAATTACACATCCTACAAGTTCATCTAGGAAGTTATCAGATAAAGAAAAAAATAAAATAAAGCATATTTTAGTTCAAGCAGACAAAAAAGACAAAAGGGATTTGGATAGTAGTGATGATGATAATTTAGAATATGTTCCAAGGCCTTTAAAACAAGTAAGACGGTCTAGTGAACACTTAGAATATATTCCAAGTTCAAAAGATCACAGTAGCGAAGATTACATGGATTCTGATGCTGATCCAAGTGTGCTACCTCGAGAAAGTAAAGGGCAAACTTTTATCATTACACTTGATGGAATAGCACGGCAACAAGAAAGAGGTAAAAGTTCATCACCGAAAAAAAATATTCAACCGGATGTAAAAGGTGCCAATAAGATCAATGTTGGGGAAGAGAAGAAAAGGAAGTCACCTTCTCCTATAATTTTTGATAAAATAGGTAACATTTCTGCTGCATCAAAGCTCAAGCAAATACCTGATAAATTGCCAGTGATAATCCCGCCTCCTTCATTGAAAACGAAAGAGAAATGTAAATACTGGCCAGGGTGTAGGCAAGGTGAAAAATGCGACTTTGTACATCCAAATACACCATGTAAAACGTTTCCTCAATGTAAATTTGGTGATAAGTGCTTATATATACATCCAATGTGTAAATTTGAAAATTCGTGTACTAGAAAAGATTGCCCTTATAGTCACACTTGTAGAACATACAATAATGGTAAATCATTTATATGTTTGTAATATTACATTAATACTATATTTTTTAGCATCTAATCCAATATCATCACAGATGTGCAAGTTTTTTCCTAACTGCAGCAATACCCATTGCATGTTTTATCACCCACGCCCTTGTAAATATGGAAAATATTGCAAAAACCAAGCTGAATGTAATTTTGCACATGGTTTTGCCACTAAGAGTAATTTTACATGGCGTTCAACTGTAAAATTGTAGATTTATTATTTATATTTTTTAAATAATCATTTTTATTTACAACTTTTAAATTGTTGGTTTGAATCGAAATTGTATTTAATGTAAATATATTAAAAAATATGTTTCAGAAAGTATATTAAGTAACTAGTCAAACAAAATGCTTGTGTTTAAATATTTAGTGTTTAATATTATTTTAATTTTGAATCTGTCTTATTGCTTATCTATACTGTTTGTGTTTAACAAACAACAACTTTAGTCACTAGATATTCTTTACAGCTCGTAGCTTACTTAAAAGATCGTGGACAACTCATTCGCAATGTCTAATGCTTTGAACCATTGCAGTTATTTTCACTATTGAATATGAAAACAATTCTATTTTCAGAATATATGTATATCGCATTCCTAAAAGAATCATGCATATATTAATATAGTAAAATACATCAATTTTTAAAATGCTGTTTAATTACTATCAAAGCAAAAAGTTCTGACCTCGCACAGTACTAAACGTTCTTATTTTAAAAACTGTCATTTCAATTTAATACACAAATTTAAACTCAAGTTATACAGTGTGAGTAAAAAGTCTGTAAGATTTAAACTACAGTAATATATGGATAACAAACAAAATACACCCACGTACCACACAAAATTAGAAAACACCGAACGCGTTTCAATGTCTACGGTATCATCATCAGCGGTCGACTAGGGCGAACTAAAGAAAATTTCTAATATATACCGTCAGCGAGTAACACTTCGTTGCTTATCTGGTGAAAGTGAAAGTTTAATGAGTTCTGAGTAGACTAAAGGTCCTTAATCGTCATTCCCGAACCCGAAATGCTCTATAATCCGAACGCCCCCATTACTTAAAATGCGTAAAATGATATCCATAATCTGAACACCCTGAATTCTGCAATCCGAACTACGTGCGCGCTTCTACCGAAAATATGATGAAATGTTTTTTTATACAAGCCTCTGTAAGTTAGTTTGTCTTACTCTGCCACGTTGTTTTGTGAGTTGTACGCTGTATGTATGTGCATATTTAATTAAAAAATGGCTTCTAAACGGAAGCATGTCACATTAACCCTTGAAAATAGGCTGTAAGTTTACATCAGCTGGAGTCTGGACGTTCATTCACGGCCCGGGCAGCACGCTTTAATGCCAGGATGTCAAGAGAAAGAAGAACAAAAATCTTCGCTGTGTGTCGCGTACTAAAAATGGACCGGAAACAAGGAAACCTTTGCGCGATGCGAAATTTTCTGATGTTAAAGATGCAGTATATACATGGTTTTTTGACAGAAATGAATTATGGTGAAGGAGTCAACTTCGGAGCTAGTAGAGGATGGTTTCAAGGCTTTAAGCATACATTTGGAATCTGCTCGTTGAAAGTTACCGGCGAGATGCTGTCGAGAGACGTAAATGCCGTGGAACGTTTTGGTATTGACCTGAAAGAAAAAATTGAGCAACTCAGCCTCTCTCCAGACCAAATCTACAAAGTGGATGAATTCGGTTTATATTGGCACTGTCTTCCTGAAAAGACGTTAGTACACGCAGACGAAAAAGGTGCACCGGGTTGCAAAATCAGTAAATATCGAATTACATTTATGCCTTTTACAAATGCAAGTGGCTGACCATTCAAAAACATTCAGCTACCTGTCTATTACTATTTTGAAAGAATGATTCCACAATGAATTCGTACCAAGCGTAAAAAAGCATCTTCGAAACAGCAATTTTGAAGAGAAAATCCTTTTGGTATTGAAAAATGCTTCAGCTCACAGACCACACCAAAAACTAACCAGCCATGATGGTAATATTCAAGTAATGTTTCTACCACCCAATTGTACCGCCCTCATTCAGCTGATGTACTAGAATGTGATCCAAAATGCAAAAGTTACATATCGGAAAAGATTGCTGCAAGAGGTGCTTTTACAAGAGGATGAAAACATTACGCAATGTTTGAAGAATGTGTTGCTGAAAGATGCTGTGTTTGCGTTAGCCAAATCTTGGAAATAAGTGTCGGAAAAATTGTGGGAAAAGTCATGGTGTCAACTTCATTCTGCCAAGAACATGAATGAATGGGATGAAGAATATTTGATACCTTTTGAGTGAATTAAGGGCAGAAGGGCCTGATCTAGTGGATTTAGTGAACAGAGTTGAAAAATGGGAAGGAGGTGACGATGAGGAAAATTTAGATTAGAGATCTTAGAAGATGACGAGATTATTACTAATGTCATGGGACAAAATCAGTACTCTGATGACGAAGATGAACCTATTCAGATAATGTCCAGTAAAGAGACGGTCATTTTATTTAATTCATGTCTATGTTTTGTAGAAGAAAATGAACTGCTACTGCATGAAGTGATTCTTCTAAGAAGAATTCGACAGAAGGCTGTCAATCTAAGCATCAAGAAATCTGTTTAAAGAACTCTTGTAAATTTTGTTCAAGTGTGTAGCTAACTGGACAATTGGAAAACAATCTTGCAATATGTAAGGTGTTCCTCTTAATTTGTTTTTATTTTGAAATACATACATATATATTATGTATGTATGTATGTATAAATAATAGATATTTATGTATTAAGGGCATAATCAGAAGATTATGGCTCGAGGGCTCCTGAGAGCCATAATCTACAATTATGCCCGTGGTACATACAATGTTTTATTTTATTTTGCACCATGACACTAGAACAAAATTTTAAAAAGATTCAGTATTTTCGGCAAGTTTTTAAATGCAAATGCAGTGAAATAAAGTCGACAGTAGGCTAATTTGTTGTTACTAAGATACTGTGATATTGCTAAATTGTTGCTAAGGTACTGTTTGTTTGTAAATAATTTGCATTCTAAAATGGAAGGTGAAAACGCAAAAACTTATTCACAAGAAATTTTAGATGAATTTGAGGCCGCCCAGGCAAAAATAATTCTAAGTAAACCGAAATATTTATACATAAAAGAGTACGAAAAGTTTTGCGCAGCACAAAAATTGTGTCCACAAAATGTGATAAAAAAGTTGTGATGGCATACTTGTCCCAAATGGTAAGGATTCTATATATATATATATATATATATATATATATATATATATATATATATATATATATATATATATATATATATATATATATATATATATATATATATATATATATATATCAGGGTTAGCCACGCTCAACGGGACGAAACCTAGCGGTAAAACGGTAAATGATATCAAAAAATCGTTTGACACAAGTATGTAGGTCTATTTGGTCTACAAATTAAAATTAGTGTGGAATATACTGGGTTACTCAAAAAAAGTTACATATCAAAGTTATGTTTTTTTAAATGGATCACCCTGTATTTTATTACTTTTTTGAATCCTACTTTAAAAAATAATATGTATTTATTCAAGTAACCCTATATCTAAGTTTGATAGTTTTCGAGTTATTCAATTGTTTCTAAAAATGTAGAGTAAATGAAAAAATTTAATTACAACTTAACAGAAATTTTTTAATTAATTTGCTTTTAGATTTCGATTCTACACTTCTTGGACTGTCTATCAGAATAATTACAATAGTAAAATAATATGCAGGGTGTTCCTAACTTCAACTTTGATTTTCTCCAAGTATTTGGTACTATTACTTTGTTATTTTAAATGGAACACCCTGTATTTTATTTCTTTATGAGAAGGGAAATTTAATACTCTTTCAAACTAATATAGGATTCCCTATCCCAATTTTCAGTATTTTCCGAAATATTTCCATTATTTTACCCGTATGCATAAATATTGATGGTTTTATAGCAAATACTGACAAGATAGCCTTGGAATACAAAAGAAAATAAATTAAAAATTTATAATTTGAAAATTTACATATTAAAGAAGTATTGTTTTTAAATGAATCCCCCTGAACTTTGTTACATTTTTTAATTGTCCTTAAAAAACTAACGTATTTATTTAGGTCACCGTATACTCAAATTTCATACTTTACGAATTATTCAATTTTTTCTAAAACTGTAGGGTAACAAAAAAAGTTAATTGCAACTTAATACAGACTTTTTGAGTAATTCGCTCCTTGAACTTTCTAATAAAATAAGTAAAATTGTATGTTCCAAACTTTAACTTTGATGTGCAACAAGTTTTTAGTGTTATTATTAAATGGAACACCCTGTATTTTATCCCTGCATGAAAACGAAAATTTAATATTATTTTCCCTATCCGAATTTTCTTTATTTCCAAATTATTTGCATTATTTTATCAGTATGCGTAAATGTTGAAGATTTTATGATAAACTCTAAGTAGGCTTTGAGAAAATTAACAAATAAAACATTTTCTTATGTCAGATAGTAAAAACTTATTTAGTGTTGATTTTACAATTTAACATAATACAATGAAAGAATACCCAATTGAAGATCGAGTAAATATGATTTTTATATTAGGTGAATGTTTTCAAAATTGCTTATTAGCATCACGTGTTTATGCTGAAAGATATCCTCAAAAAGACCATCCTCGTAAAGAAGTGTTTGAGAGACTTTTAAACCGATTTATTGAAACTGGCAGTGTTGAATACAAAACACGAGAAATAGCAAAGCCTGTAACGGAAAATGAAGATTTACAACTAGCAGTTTTGCAATCTGTAATTGAAAATCGCAATAACACTTCTACAATTATTTCTCGAGAACTCAATATAAGTCAATCCAGCTTAAGTAGAATAATAAGAAAACATAACTATCATCCAGATTCATATACAAATGCATCAGCATTTGTATGGAGTGGATTTTCAACGTAGACTGGAATTTTGTCTATGGTTTCTCGACCATACGGCAGAAGATCAATATTTTTATGATAATTTGTTATTCACTGACGAAGCTACATTTCACAATAATGGACTGGTTAATAGGCATAATTTTCACTATTACGCCACTGAGAATCCTCATCAATTTAAAACAATAGATCGACAAAATCGTTGGTCCCTAAACGTATACGGGGGACTAATAGGAGAACATGTAGTAGGGCCATATTTTTTTAATGGCCATTTGAATGGAAGAGAATTTATAAGATTTTTGGAAAACGAATTTTGGACTCTCCTAGAAGATATTCCTTTAGATGTGACGCAAAAAATGTGGCTACAATTAAATGGTGCGCCAGCACATTTTTCAAGGAATGTGAGGGAATATTTAGACCGGACATTTGAAGGTATGTGGGTAGGTCGAGGAAGTCCTAGCAATTGGCCTGCTAGGTCTCCCGACTTAACAACAATGGACTTTTTTTTCTGGGGATACATCAAAACTGTTGTGTACCACATTGCTCCAACTACCTCTGAAAACATGAAAATACGCATTAGAGAAGCATTCACGACAATCACACCCCAAATGCTAAATAATGTGAAACGCTCATTTGAAAAGAGGATAATGCTGTGTATTCAACAAAATGGACATCACATTGAACATTTATTATAAAATGAGTTTAGTAGAGTGATTTTTAATGTTGTAATTATGTTAATTGTTATTCGTTTTATTGTTTAGTTTGTAAAATTATAATATTGTCAATTTATTTGTTTTATATTTCAAGGCCATCTTGCCAGTATTTACTATAAAACCATCAATATTTATGCATACTGGTAAAATAATGGAAATATCTCGGAAAATACTGAAAATTGGGATAGGGAATCCTATATTAGTTTGAAAGAGTATTAAATTTCCTTCTCATAAAGAAATAAAATACAGGGTGTTCCATTTAAAATAACAAAGTAATAGCACCAAATACTTGGAGAAAATCAAAGTTGAAGTTAGGAACACCCAGCATATTATTTTACTATTGTAATTATTCTGATAGACAGTCCAAGAAGTGTAGAATCGAAATCTAAAAGCAAATTAATTAAAAAATTTCTGTTAAGTTGTAATTAAATTTTTTCAATTACTCTACATTTTTAGAAACAATTGAATAACTCGAAAACTATCAAATTTAGATATAGGGTTGCTTGAATAAATACATATTATTTTTTAAAGTAATATTCAAAAAAGTAATAAAATACAGGGTGATCCATTTAAAAAAACATAACTTTGATATGTAACTTTTTTTTGAGTAACCCTGTATATTCCACACTAATTTTAATTTGTAGACCAAATAGACCTACATACTTGTGTCAAACGATTTTTTGATATCATTTACCGTTTTACCGCTAGATTCCGTCCCGTTGAGCGTGACTAACCCTGTATATATACATTAGTCAATTATCTCTATTCAATAAATATCTATTTTTGCAGTCAAAGATCTATAAGCCGTCGTCACTGTGGTGTTTATATTCTAAATTGAAAAAGATGTTCAAGTTGAAGGAAGATGTTGATATATCTCGTTTTTCCATGCTCACAGAATTCATGAAGAATAATTCTGTAGGTGATCAAGCTGAAAAGTCCTATGTATTGCAACGGCATCAAATTGAAGAATTCATGTTGAAGGCGCCTGATCATACGTACTTGTTAGTTAAGGTATAACGATTTTAGTTTTTTTTCCAATTCTCATAAAAATTATTGTTTTATAGGTTGTCACAGCCTTTGGTATTTTTGGAGCATGTCGTCGCGAAGAACTGCACGATTTGGCTGTACAGGACGTAACAACTGAGGGATCAGTGCTATTAGTGAAGATCAAAAAAACCAAAACTTATACTTCGAGGCAATTTACAATTGTACCAAGCGATGGATTGGTTGATTACGTCTCTTTGTACCAAAAACATGCAGCATTACGACCGGAACATACTAAAATTGACAGCTTGTTTTTGTCGTATCATAATGGCAAATGTAGTGCTCAGACTGTTGGGAAAAACACCTTAGGCAAAATCCCGAGGATAATAGCAGAGTTCCTCAATCTACCGCATGCCCATAAGTACACAGGGCACTGCTTTCGCAGGAGTGCGGCGACGATCTTTGCAGAAAGCGGCGGTGAAACAAGGGCACTGAAGCAGCTTGGTGGATGGCTATCGGATAAAGTAGCCGAATCATATGTAGAGAATTCTCTGCAATATAAAATTAAAATTGCTCAGAACATTACTGGTACAGCAGCTATAAGTATACCACAAAACGGCAAAGGAACTGTCAGCTTTTGGTGTTGGCTCATCTGGAGTTACAATTTCAAATCCATCCAACTGTATTTTCAATTTTTTTAAAGAATAAGTTTCATTACTATTATTTTTATTAATAAAGGTTGTATAGTAAGGTTGTTGTTTCAATAATTCTTTCAACTTACATGACATCATGTCATGTGTTTGCTGTCAATCATGCTGCTTAGCAACAATGACATTTCCGTCCTATAAAGACCACATTACGCCCGCATTTGGGGGCGTATAAAGAACATGGTGGCAAAATAATAGATATTTATGTATTAAGGGCATAATCAGAAGATTATGGCTCGAGGGAATGTTACAAGCCCGACGCGAAGCGGAGGGCTTTTATATTCCTGAGAGCCATAATCTACAATTATGCCCGTGGTACATACAATGTTTTATTTTATTTTACACCATGAAACTGGAACAAAATATTAAAAAGATTCAGTATTTTCGGCAAGTTTTTAAATGCAAATGCAGTGAAATAAAGTCGACAGTAGGCTCATTTGTTGTTACTAAGATACTGTGATATTGCTATTATATATCATGCCATGTGTTTGCTGTCAATCATGCTGCTTAGCATCAATGACATTTCCGTGCTATAAAGACCACATTACGCCCGCATTTGGAGGCATATAAAGAACATTATGGTAGCAAAATAAAATAAAGGTTTTTATAGTCTTCGATTATGTATATTTTTTGTGGTAGGAATCTATTTGTACAGTTAAGAAAGTTATCTATAAACTGAACGTGTTCGGATTATAAATATTATTTATTATGAATTCTATAATCCAGAAGTTTTGGTAAACCGAACGGGTTCTACAACTTTATGTTCGGATTATCCATACATTACTGTATTAACTTTTAAGAAAATTCCAAAAACAGGTTAATTTTTATTTTTAATTGCACATGACTGGTTCTATAATGAAATATACAGGGTGATCCATCTAAGAATAATAATGTCGCTGTCAACCTTTTTTAAATAACTCCAAATTTGAATTTGTTATAAATGACGGTATAAAATTTTTGCCTACTTGTATAAGGAAATATTGAAGGAAATTTATTTTGAAAAATAAAAACAGAATTTGAATTTTATTTTATCATGACTATAGAAAGCTGACTTTTTGTATGTAGTATCCTTAGAAATTTCGTTTATTATCGGGATACTATCGCAACAATGTCAGTAAATTGCAAAAGATTCTTAATTGGTCAAATTAAGCGAAAGCGAACAAATTGAAATATTAATAATGATGGGATATGGTGATAGAAAAAGAACACAAGATCGGGTATTACTGATAACTCAATCGATTGTTGGCAAAATTTAAAAAAAATTTCAAGAATTTGGTCATGTTAGAGATTTACCAAGAACTGGGCGACCTGCAATAAATGAAGAAACACAGCTTTATATGCTACTGGATTTGCACGAAAATCCACATAACACAACTCATGTTGTTGCTGAAAATGAAATGAAATAAAAATTAGTCAATAATCGGTGGTAAATCACTTGAAACTGTGAAACTACGATGAATCTGTTACATGAGAATCCTGGAATGTTCTTCTTTTATCCTTATACCGCTCAGGGTGTCTGATTTGAGTTCCAGGCCTTCCACTTTTGTGGTTCTTAACCATTCTTTTCATGTCTGCCAAGGTTTTGCCTTACTTAGTTCCAATTTCTTCAATCCTTTGTATCCATCGCTTTCTGGGTCTTCCCCGCTTCCTCTTTCGTCCTCCTGTTGTCTCTGTGATCTTTTTTAGCAGTGATTGTTCATCTTTCCATGCCAGATGCTTCTCCATTCATATGTACTCTCCATTTGACATTACGGTGTGTATTCTTAATATTTCTAATGAGTTTTCTTGGTGTTCGTAATTCCCGCAAGGCCGCAAATACCTCCATATGTAGCTTCTATTTATATTGTCGAAAGCTACTTTTAGATCTGTAAGTATAACAAACATTTCCTCTCCTCTTTCTATGGTTTGTTTTCCTTGTAAGTATGCTGCTTGTTCATCGGCAAGTTTATATCCTATATAGTGTATAAGTTTCTTTTGTAGAATCTTCGTATACATTTTACACACTGTAGACGAAAGGCAGATGGCTCTGTAGTCGTCGCAATTTCTTGTTTACATAAACTAGACTTTATTTTAATTTTTACTTTCGACCTGTCACGTTTAGGGTATGATTGTGAAAATTTCAATAAGGTGATTTTTGGGATTGTCATATGATCACTACTACGAGAAAGTAAGTGTGTGTAAATTCTATCAATTGGTTATTCTCATCTGCAACATTTTTCTTCCCACGACTTAAATGAAATTTTGTGGATATATTTTTATTATATCGATGAAAGTGCTAAAAAAAATTGTACACAGGGTGTTTCAAAAAGATTTTGGTACTGTTCAGTAATTTATACATTTTTTCA
This sequence comes from Vesta saturnalis, assembly GCA_036346205.1. NCBI lineage: Eukaryota > Metazoa > Arthropoda > Insecta > Coleoptera > Lampyridae > Vesta > Vesta saturnalis. Next base: position 1,832,878 of record JARFJB010001043.1, read on the forward strand.
GATGTAAATTTTGTAAATATAATACTTTACAATAGTGGTCATTTCTAACAAGATATTTTTCATATGTGGTGGGTGATCAAACTAATGGTTATTATTTCAACTTTGTAGCCTAGTGTGTCTGAAACTGTTAAACCAATTAATAACATTTTAGGGATATACAGGGAGGATATTAAGCAAGTCCCTCCCCTCCCTTATTTCTTGACCATTGGAGATATCAAAATGAAATTTTGGAAATATATATTTCCGTCCCGTTCAATAAAAAGGTGTTTTCATCACTGAAGCACAAAAAATTCAAGAATAAAGACTTGGCAATTGTGATTTCGGTAATTCTTTCTGTGAATTCATTTCTTCAATCAGGATCATCTTCATTAAGTTCATGAACCAATTTCAATTTGCAAAGGTGGTACTTAGCCTGGTTAAGAACTTTGTTAACTGTTTTTTTTACAACTTCTTGGTTTTTGATAACATGCATTGGCAAATTAGGATTTTCAACAATCTCAGTCAATTTTGTTATTGGCAGAAATTGGGGGCCTACCTGAGCATTTTGAACTGATCCAATTCTCAAAAACTTTGTTACCAATTTCCATACGATTGTATATGATGACGTAGCGGTAAACTTTCCTGGCGAGGATATTACCATTAACTACATTTTACAAAAGTTATTGGATGTAATCCAAAATACGAACATGTCATTAATTCTACAGCTGAAATGTCAATGCAAATACATTCCTTGTTAATTATTATATTAGCTCAATTAACAAGGAATGTATTTGCATTTCGATTAAAATGCTATGACGAACCGCCACTGGATGTAAATGTAAAAAAAATCCTTTGAATTTATGTTGTATGCCACTGGAATAAAGTTTGGTTTTATAGGAATACATCTGTTATTTTGTTTTCACTAATTATTGTCAGATTAATGTTCTGACAACTTTAAATAAATACTTTTAATTTATGCTGTTAAAATTTTTAGTTAATATGACTTAAATAATATGTTTAGTATCAATCCCATTGTAAGAAAACTTACTTTTTTAAAAGAAACGTGCAGAATAAGGTAAGATTTTATATTAAAAATAATAGTTAGGTTATGTATGAATCTTGTAGACTATTACATAAAACACATTATGAAGTTTTAGGAGTACCACAAAAGTGTACAACAAAGGATATAAAAAGTGCTTACATTACTTTATCAAAAAGGGTTTGTTGGATTTAGTTTAATGAAGCAAAGGTAATAATTTTTAATTTTAGTTTCACCCTGATAATAAAAGTGGAGAAGCTTCAAAAAAGGATTTTTTAAAAATTTCAGAAGCTTATAGTACCTTGAGCAAACCACACAAGCGTAAACTTTATGATTTGGAATTAGCACAGAGAGGAGGACCGAGACGTATACCTTATTATCGATCATCACCAAGGCGACAGTAAGTTTAAAAAAACTTTTACTGTATAGACAATTTACAGTGATAAAAGGCTTTTATGTATATTAATATAAAATCAACACAATTGGATTATAATAAATATAAAGCAGTATTTAATTTTTTTGGTTATTTGTACATACTTTTCTTGCATATTTCTCAATTGGAACCCATCCATGTTTTTATGCCAAGAACTGCATTTCATCATGACCTTTACGATCAATAAAATTACATAAATTCAAACTACATATAGTAGTTTTGTTGTGGCTGGACTTAAATCAGGATTGAGACAATGCACCAATTGCAATTGTTTCAATGTATTGCTCTGATGTTGTGATTTGTTTAAATATTTTATCGTTCAGTGACATGTGAAAATCCTATTATCATGCATGTATTGGGTGGATGTTAAGGTAGCTTTAACATACATTCACTGGGTTCATAAACAATTAATTAGACATTACCCATTTATGCTTGAAATGACCATGTGTATAATGTTAATGTTGAATACACAGTGTTGGAAGCAACCTCTAGAAGTTGATGAAATATTTTCGAAAATTATAAATTAATGTATGCATTTATTATTTGTTTATGTAAATTAATGCGTTAAGGAATGGTAAACTAATGGACGCATCTCGAGTGGTGACGAGCCTTACTTTTCGCATAAATTACAGCTCTCGCTTGCACCATAAACATATGAAATATAAGATTAAGTTACCGCTCTAGATACATCACTGACTAAACAATGAACGTAACATAAAGTTGAGAAAACGTTCTAATGTTTCCTTAATATAACTTCACTTTATAACGCATTATTTACTTCAAGGAGAAGTAAATTTTTTTCTTGGATGTGTACGTCTCTAGAGAGTAACATTTTTTCTCAGTAGTTATGTTCATTATGGAAGTTAAACTGATGTCTTTATAAAGTAGCAAACAATAAATTCGGCACATAGTCGTCTCTCATACAACGTTTGTTGTAAGTTTATTTGTCACTTTCCCATGGCATTAAAACTAAACTGATTTAATTGCATTAACAGTAATGTATATATTGTGTAAGAAATATACCTACGAAACACCAAATGCAAAAAGCATGCGCCGTGACACACCTAAAGCACATTAGTGAACCCCCGAAGAACAAAGAGTATATAAGAAAAATCAAATGATACAAAGCAGAATCTAGTTTTTATTTATTAGTTCTTTACTACTGGTCTGTAAAAGTATAAAATTGCAATGAAGGTCAGAATGGCAGTTTTCTAATCTGTGACTTAGAATTATGTGCACAAGTAAATTTATTTGTATTTGGCACTGTTTAAACAATGGAATGAATTATATTATCCAGTATCGAAGCAAACCTCTATTCATTCTTATTTAGTACGAAAATCTAATTGAATGCTTCCATCATTGTTAAAGACATTGTATGTATCGTATCGATTATAGTAGGTTTCCAGTTAACAATATTTGAAGTAATATCTAAACGTGTAAATATTGTAATATAACTATCATTAACATGAGTGCTAACGTGTTTAAGGCGGATATAGAACTTCAATGTAATGTCTACAGTACGTTCTAGTTTTTAAGATTTTACATTACAAACGTCTGTAGAAAGTTACAGTAACCTCAACACTTAATGCATTTCTTGCAACGGATTTGGGGCGGACATAGAACTTTTGAGTAACTTCTATAGAACGTGTGTAGTCCTTGAAACATAACGTTACAAAGCTTTGTAAAAAGTTACCATAACGTTTTGGTAAGGTCATATGCTTTAATGGGTAATTACTATAATGTCCACATGGGTAATTGTATTTAAGGCTCCAAATTTTTAACATGCTTTTGTTTACCAATTGATGTGACATTGTCACATTTTGTAAAATCCTGAAAAATTTCAGCTTAAATTCAAACAATTGTCTAGCTTTTCTATTGGATAATATAGATTTAGTTGTTGCAAATGTTTTAAGCATTATTTTAAGTAAGTAATTAGTTTAAAAGCATGTTTCAGATTATAGATATAGTCATTATATTTTGCATTAGAATTAATAGTATGACCTATTATACAGGGTGTCCATAAACTCTTTTCACAAAAGAAAACTGCAGATTCCAGAGCTGATTTTATGTGGATTTAACGTAAATTACTTTAATACAAAAATACTTTCTAAGAGAGCTGGGGCTCTTGGAAGATGGCGGCCTAACATCGGTTTAATTCAAATATCTTCAAAATGGTTTTCCTTTAAATGATAGCGTTCTGTACAGTTATTTAGTGGAATATGCCCAATCGTACGGTGTGAATATGATTTTTTAGTTGTACTCATAAGCGGCTCGTTTGGGCGGGGCATTGAACATTGTTATTCATAAGTTTTTTGTTTTTCAAAATTTCGTAATTTTAACATACAATTTAAAAAATTCCGATTTCTCATAAAGGAATGATACTCTTGTCTGAAGTCGCTACGGCGCACCGTTTTCGAAATACATCGATTTGAACTTTTCATGTGTTAATCATACTTTTATTAAATTAACTAATGAATTCATTCACAATTATGAAAGATGGCTATGGAAAATAAACAAAATAACAATTGCCTGAACGTCAAACTGCTCTCATGTCATAAATTAATTTGACTTTAGGAAGTAAGAAATAAACTCGGGTAAAAAAATAGTCGTTTTTAATTAAAAAAATGTTGCTGATACAATTAATAATAAAAAAAAATCAAAATGACAACTGAAAGTAAGAAACAAAAAACTGAATCTACAAAAGATGCTCCACATGACAACCATCCGTTTCTATGCACAAATTTATTCATTTAAGTAAAGATTGCCGAATTTTTGCAAAAATTCTCCTATTGTTCCAAAATTCGTCGCAGGTATCCTGAATTCTTCTCCAAAGCCGATCGCGTGTTTCTATTGGTTGATTTTAGATATCCCCAAACACAAAAATCGCAAGGATCTAAATCTGGAGACCTTGCTGGCCAAGCAACCGGACCGCGTCTTCCGATCCATCGCTCTCGGTAATTGTTATCTAAGAAAGTACAAACAGTTCTGCTATAGTGAGCCAGACAACCATCATGTAAAAACCACAAGTTCCGCCGAATATTCAGATTAATATCATTTAATAAACCCGGTAAAGTATTTTGTAAAAAATTGAGATATTCTTCGCCGTTTAAACGATTAGGCAATTCTACAGGTCCAAGCAAATTATCACCAAGAACACCTATCCATGCATTAATGCTAAACCTTTCGTGATGTTTACTTTCCCTTATCGGAAGAGGGTTTTCATCAATATAGGAGTAATAGTGTGCCTTGTGCATAGTAAAGATTCCATCTTTTGTAAAAGCGGCTTCATCACAAAACAAAATATTAGGAAAAAAATCTTGATCTTGATTCTCTTTATTTTGCATCCAATTGGAAAAGTCAAGACGAGCAGGAAAATTACCTGCTTGCAAGACATGAACTTTTTTGAATGAAAAGGATACAAGCCTTCCTTGTGTAGAATGTTCCACACAGAAGATTTTTATGTATTGGGATACATTGCAGCCAACCTTCTTATGCTTATTTCGGGATTGTACTCAATTTCCATTAAAATATTATCCTGATATTTTTCCATTACATCAGCATGTCTTCCTGTTTCCCTATTTTTAGAAATTACCGATCCTGTTTCCCTAATTCTTTGATGAAGAAGCGTAAATGATTTAGGAGCAGGATAGGACCTGGAAATGTATCTGCATATCTACGTGCAGCTGCCCGAGCATTTCGCCGTACACTAAATGCATATCTGCATATTCTTCGTTACTAAACGAAACCATTCTAACTAGATTCCAGTTTTTGTATTTACGGTAATGTAACTAAACGATAAAAAATCTTTCACTTAGAACTTATTTGACAATTTAACCTCAACTAGTATTTGTAATACTAGTTATTTTGACGTTCACGCAATTGTTATTTTGTTTATTTTCCGTAGCCATCTTTCATAATTGTAAATGAATTCGTTAGTTCATTTTATAAAAGTATGATTAACACATGAAAAGTTCAAATCGATTTACTTCGAAAACGGTGCGTCGTAGCAACTTCTGACAAGAGTGTCATTCTTTTATGAAAAAAATTGATTTTTTTTTTAATTTTATGTTAAAATTGCGAAATTTTGAAAAACAAAAAACCTATGAATAACAATGTCCAATGTCCCGCCCAAACGAGCCGCTTATGAGTACAATTAAAAAATCATATTCACGCCATACGATTGGGCATATTCCACTAAATAAATGTACAGAACGCTATCATTTAAAGGGTAACCATTTTGAAGATGTTTGAATTAAACCCATGTTAGGGCGCCATCTTCCAAGAGCTCCAGATCTCTTAGGAAGTATTTTTGTATGAAGGTAATTTACGTTAAATCGACATAAAATCAGCTGTAGAATCTGCAGTTTTCTTTTGTGAAAAGAGTTTGTGGACACCCTGTATACATCAGCATATTTAATTACTATTGGATACTGTACTATACAAATGTCATTTTCATTTTTATATTATTCTTACTTCTTGTGTTTTGTCTTTATCTATCTTGTGATCGTGTCCATCATTTTACTCTCATCGAATACTATGTTTCTAGCTGTTGTTATTTTTAGCATTTCTACTGGAATATGTACATATGATGTGCAACCAAGCAGTTTTATTTTTTTAAGTAGGTTTCTGTTTAGGACGAGTCTCGGGGTCCGTAAATTGCGGACCGCAATCTTATTTACTACGCGTCCACAAATGTAATTTGTATGGGGAATAAAGAAATAAAAAGGAAAATTAAAATCTACGGTAACCTAGGAGAGGATCCTAGGTTACCGTATTTCATTCCATATTTCAACTGGCTTCCGGTTGTTTGGTAATGTTGATAGGTAGGTAAGTGATTGTAGCCACGATTTCAGCCAAATTTCGCCACATAAACGCTGTCTTATGCGGAATATATAGGTTTTGACGAAATTTCGATCCAAAAATCCGAAAAAATGAATGAATCATCAATGCTTACGTTTCTTCCATAAAAAGTGCTGTCTTGGTGACTGAAAATTAATATTAAAAAAATAGTCATTTGTTTCATTAGTACAAAAAATGTCAATTTTCGGGAGGAGGAAGAAAGTTGCTGGACCACGCGCATTTATACAAAATACCTAAGTATTATTCTACATTTTAGTAAAATAAAAAAACTTACCATGTAGTTTTTAATTAATATTCATTTGTTTTTACCTTTAAATGTGACAGATGTAAGTGAAATAACATAATGATAGACGGTGCCACCCATGACAACAAATGTCGACTTCTGTTGATAGAAGGTATTCACTCAAAACTAATAACGATTAACCGACAATAAACCCAGCATTCCTTATCATTTTATAAGGAATTGTTTTGCTCCAACATAACAGCTTTCTGGCAGCCATATAGGCGTACATTACTGGAGGGACTCTGGTTATTAATAATGTCAATGTAACCAAACAATAAACAATTAAAAACAACGTTTACATCATGGATTTTTTTATTAAAAAGTTGTAGTAAAATGTGAAACAGTATTTGTGCTTCAGGTTAATAAGCAGACAAAATATGATTTTTCTAATTTTTGCTTACTAGAGGTCTTTGCAAATAATTAATGTGACGTCTATGATTTGTTTAATTACCGATGAATGTAAGGTTACGAGTTAAACTGTCCTTTTTTCTACATACTGCGCACTGTCTCACCATTATAAGACTTAAATTATACTTATTATCACTATAAACAACAAATAATAACGTTGCACTTATCTAAACCTTCGAAAAAGCACTGCAGTAATAATTAGTAAAATAAGATTTTGTCAACTATGGTGGCAGCCATCTTCTGGCAGTTTGCGATTATGTTGTGACATATACAGGGTGGCCCAATAGTGCGTGGGTGAAAGATTGTGGGTTTATTAAAGAATATTTCTAAAGTTTGTGATGTGTGGTGGTGGGGTATCCTTAAGGCTACAAACCTAAATATTTTCACTTGAATCGCCAAGTTTATACAGGGCGACTTATATGAAAGTTACATTTTTTAAATGGAACCCCCTGTATATTATCGCATATCCTTGGTCAATTCTAGTGCGACTTTGTATCACACATAGTACCTAAAACGAATCGTTTAGTCGCAAGTCGTCAAAGTAGTCTGAAAAAAGTAAATATCGCTGTGATCATAAAGCTTAGAAGGCCATGACTACGAGATTACTAGTCATGAAATGTACTAGCGTAAATAGAATGGTCAAATTCGAATTCTTCTTGTGTTTAGAGAAATTACTACCAATTTAGAAAATTTCAATCAATGGTAACTTGATTTTTTCAAATGGAACGGCTTTTTATTCATTTTTGCATCAAATGCGGAATTTTTTTCCTTTCTAACAATATAAATTAGTCGGTAGATTTCTTTTAATTTCACAATTTCTGATTAATTTCATGTATTTTTCAATGTTTCGTTAGTATTATCTAGTAACCCATGGAAAGTAAACAAAAACGATTCACATTATAAAACATTATTTATTACGTAGAAAAATACATCAACACAAAAAACAAAATTACGAGCTAAATTAAAAATTATTTTAATAAATGTTCAAAATGTTTAACCTTATTTAACATTACTGCGTTAATAGTTACAAAAACGTTTCGGATTCTATTTTTCATATCTTCCGTCTACACTTTTTCCTTGCTGTACCCCCACCCCACAAAAAGAAATCAAGCGGGGGCATATTTAGAGATCTTGCTGGTCATCGTCCATCCCTTCCTATCCACTTTCCAACAAATTCATTATTAAGCCATTCACTTACTACACGGGCACGGTGTGAAAATGCATGTCCCTAATTTGAGTGAGCGGGATCTTCTAGGAGTCTAAATAATTTATTATCCAGGAAATTCAAGTACAAATTCGAATTTAGAATACCCTCGAAGAAAAAGGGACCAACAACTGAAGTACCGAATATGCGTGCCCAAACATTAATCGACCATTTCTCTTGGCCATGAACTCGGAAATAGTAAGGGTTTTAATCTGAGTAATAATGAAAATTGGGCTGGTTAACGAATTGTTGTAAACATTATCTTATCCAAACATTGTACATTTTCATTTAATTTTAGTTCTACCCAATTGCAAAGATTAATCCTGCTTTGAAAATCGGTCTCCTTGAGCTCTTGATGTAGTCTCATGTGCTAAGGATGAATTTTTTTTTTAAATATTGTTCTTGTTATTTTATTTTCTAATTTAGCTTGTAATGTTGTTTTGTGTTTATCTGTCTTTCTACTTAATAAATAATGTTTTATAATGTACATAGTTTTTGTTTATTTTCCATGGGTTACTAGATAATCCAACATAAAAATAGAAAAATACAGCAAATTAACCAGAAATTGTGAAATTAAAAGAAATCTACCGAAGATAGATACCGACTAATTTATATCGTTAGAAAGGCAAAAAAAAATCCACATTTAATGCTAAAATTAAAAAATGGCCGTTACATTTAAAAAAATCAGGTTACCGTTGATTGTAATTTTCTAAATTGACAAAGTAATTTCCCTAAACACAAGAAGAATTCGAATTTGAGAATCCTGTTTACAATAGTACATTTCATATCTAGTAACATAACAGAGGTATGATGTTCTAAGTTTTGTGATCACAGCGATATTTAGTTTTTTCAGACATCTACTTTTTGTAAAAATGACGGATTGCGGCTAAACGATTCGTTTCAGGTACCATTTGTGGTACATAAAGTCGCACTAGAATTCACCAAGGAATCCAAATATGCAAGAATATAAGGGGGTTCCATTAAAAAAAAATGTAACTTTGATATAAATCGCCCTGTATAAACTTCGCGATTCAAGGGAAAATATTTTAGGTTTGTAGCCTTAAGGATACCCCACCACATCCTCTCAACAAACTTTAGAAATATTCCTTAATAAATCCACAATCTTCTACCACGCACTATTGGGCCACCGTGTATAAGCATAAACAAATATGTCTATTCTTGGTTAATCGTCATTGCTCAAAACATTTAAATAACCTTACACTTGCTTAAAACGAAACTAAAAAGGAAAATTATTCAATATCTAATATTTATTGAAGTAATAAAATTCCATGAATGTCTTTCATACAATTTAATGTATGGTCAAGTTACACACTGACACAAGAGGCTTATGCACGACTTCAAGACCAAATTGCTCGTGGCTGGCCCGATGGCCCTAAATCTATTTAAATTTTTATGTTCTTTTAATATTGGTTAATCACATAAAAAAATTGAGATGTAGGTGTTGTCGTGCAACTTCAGAAAAAAAAAGACTTACGGGCGGCTTCAAGACCAAATTGCTCGAAGTTGGCTCACTAGCCTTCAATTTTTTTTGTAAGTTGTGTGTTATTATCAACGAATTAATCACATATTAAAATTTTGAAACCTAGGTATTTCTCGTAACTTCAAAAAAAAATCATAAAATTACGCTCTCGCAGAATAATACACTTATGGGCCAGTACGCAACGCTACATTTTTCGTGGCCGACATGGCACTAAAATTTTTTTAAACTTTTATGTTATTTTAAAAGCAACTTCACAAAAAAATCATGAAGTCTCTCACAACACGCTTACGGACGGTTTCAAGACCAAATTGCTCGTGGCTGACCCGATGGTCCTAAAATTTTTTGAAACTTTTACCTTATTTTAATTGCTTGTATATTGATTAATCACATATAACAAATTTGAGATTTTGGTGTTTTATGATAATCCCGATCACTGTTCCCCGAATAGAATAAACAATGGCAGTTTTCCAAAAACCCTAAATTACACCCTGCGTGTAAAATGATATACTTCACTTTTGATTTTGAATGAATTAATCTTGTCAGAATTGAGCACCCATCCATTTTGATAAATGCACGTTTCGTCTAGATACACAAATCTGACATCATGGCCTGAATCTTGCAACTGCAGAAATTTTCTCAAAAGCTTAATTTTGGCTACAACGACGTGTTTCATTTCACAAAATTTTTTGTCCATTGGCACGTTTTGGGTATGTAACCCACTGATTTAAAAATTCTACATAAAGTAAAATTTAAGTGAATTTAACGTGATGATACACTTTGTCCAAAGTAAATATTCAGTTTTCGAAAGCCCCAAATTCAGATTTTGGGGTCTTGCTATTATTATGTCTTGGATAGTTCGCTGTGAAACCTAAAACCAAATACATACTTAATGTGTGTACGTACTTGAAATATATTCGCCACCATTGCGAGAGATTCCCCATTACTTTTCCCCGTTACACCAGTTTTAAGATGCTTGTAGCACCTTAAAATTTTTAACTTTGTGTTCTTTGCGATGACTTGTCATTTTCTCAACAAATTATTATTAATTCAGTATGAGACTTGATCACCATGACCTTGAACAGAATATATTACATCGACTATTCCATGCAGACAAGTTAAGATCCAATCATAATTGATGTAACCATGTTACACCAGAAAGAAAAAGAAGTACTAAATAAGAAAGAAGGATATAGACTTGTGGCTTAGTGGTGGGTGGAACAAAAGGTTCGTGGCTTGCTACTCGAATCGATATGGATCGTGTGTAAACGATAGTTTTTCCGAACCACAACGAACCTACAAAACTGCATAAACTACTCCAGCTTCAATAGTAATTTTTGACCGGTAACCATACACGAAGGGAAGGAGCGTACACGTAGACAGACAAAATAACAAATAAAGGGTTAATTGTGTAAGTAAAATTAAAGTGGATGACAATAATATGTGTAAGTATATATTGAATTAAATTTATAACAAAAAGAAAATTAAATATCTACTTTCGGTTTTTTTACAACAAACTTTAAAGATGAAAGCAAATTTTAAATGTTCGTATATAAAGAAAATAATGAATAAAAATTAACGTGGTTATAAGCAAAATAATACAAAAAAAGATAAATAATTAATGGCGCGAACAATCGATGCAGTCACTAAATTAAGCGTCCACAAAAATTAACCTAATCATAATATAAAATAATAAAATCCAGTGCTCGGATAGGCCTCGCAGAACACGAATGGTAATAAAATGAACTTACAAGAACTTATTAACTATATCTGTATGATATAATATATATATATATATATATATATATATATATATATATATATATATATATATATATATATATATATATATATATATATACTAAAGCTAATGATAATTTTATTAAGTCATCTGGTAATTCTATTAAAGCTATGTGGTCCATAATTAACTCACATAGAAATGTGAACGTGAATTCGGTTTCAATTTTATCGGCTAATGACTTTAACACTTCTTTTACAGGCGTCGCAAAGAACAACTTAGCGAGCTCATCTACTGGTAATAAGGACCAGCCTAACTCTAGTAACGTCAGCATTTTTAATGCGCCTGGTTTTCAATTTAAAGGTGTATCTCAAATTCAAATTCGAGAGGCCATAAAAAGCTTGAAATGCAATAATTCTAGAGATATATTTGGTCTTAATATAAAATTAATCAAACGTAGTGTGAGTTTATTTATCAAACCTCTAACCACACTAGTTAGATTATTATTAAAACTGGAATTTTTCCAGATGGTCTCAAGGTGGCATTAGTCTTACCACTTTTTAAAAAAGGTGAAGACAAAAATAATGTCAATAATTTCCGTCCGATATCTATTTTGCCAGTATTCAGTAAACTAATTGAAAAAGTTTTGTATTTACAAATTTCCGAGTATTTTGAAAGTAATGATCTTTTTTTCAAACATCAATATGGTTTCCGAAAATGTAAAAGCACTTCTGATGCAATAACTAATTTTGTCAGTACCTCTTTAGATAGTTTTGAAAAAGGGGAACTTACAATTGCTGCTTTTGTAGATCTTTCAAAGGCTTTTGATTGTATTTCTCATGAAATTTTGGTAACTAAACTAAAATCTTTCTACAAGTTTAACAGCCTCAGTGCTGAGTTAATTGCCTCATTTTTAAGAAACAGACATCAATGTGTGCTACATAACAATATCCTTTCTGATAAACTACCTGTTCATCATGGAGTACCGCAGGGTTCTATATTGGGACCCTTGTTATTTTTAATTTATATAAATGACATGCCTAGGTATCTTCCATCTAGCATTAACTGTATCTTGTATGCTGATGATGCAACGCTATTTTCAACTGGTTCTGATTTTAACCTTGTTAACACTAATGTTGCGAAAGGTATTGATATTGTCAAAAGTGGTGTGGTTTTAACCAACTAATGCTCAATGATTCAAAACGATAGTTATGCCTCTATCATTAAAAAGCTAGTACAGATTCTTCCTCCAAAGTACTATTCTTGGGTTGTGGTATAGACTGGCGTTTAAATTTTGATTATCATGTTAACTTAGTAACAAATAAATTAAATAAATATTTATTTTTACTAAGAAGCTTACATAGCAATACGTCCCTTGAAGTAATTAAAACAGCCTACTTTGCGCTAATACAAAGTACTCTACTTTATGCAATATTGGTTTGGGGTCATAGTGCACAGTGCCGAAATGTTTTTCGATTGCGCAAGGCAATCAGAATCATTGCTGGTCTTGAATATAGGGCTGACTGTCGCAACTCTTTTATTGGCTTAAAGATCTTAACTTTTCCATGCCTCTATATCCTCGAAGCTCTCTGGTTTGTTAAACGGAATCTCTCTCTGGCTATTCATCAATCTGATATCCATCAGCATAATACAAGGCACAAAGATAATCTGAGAGTTAAATATTGCAGGCTGAAGAAATCTCAGAATAATGTGTGGTATCAGTCTCAAGCATTTTTTAATTTATTACCACTTGGCATAAGAGAATTGCCGTTGGCGGCATTTAAAAATAAAATCAAGAATTTTCTTGTAAACAATGCATTTTATTCATTTGATGAGTTTTCCATCAATTCTAGGTCAATTGAATGTTAGTTCGTTCGTTATTTTGTTGTTTGTTTTTTTTTAACTTATTATATGTATTGTAATATGTTTGTTTTACCCGGACGAGTGTAAGTGTACTTATGTACTCATGCTGCACAATAAATATTATTATTATTATTATATATATATATATATATATATATATATATATATATATGTGTGTGTGTGTGTGTGTGTGTGTGTGTGTGTGTAATCTTAAAAAAAGACTTGTCAATAAAATTATTAATTAAACTTCAGAGAGAAATTAAATAAATTAATTAAATAAAACGTCAGTAACAAGTATTTTAATATTTAAACGTATATACCGAACTAATTTGGGAAAGTAAGTAGTTACACAATAATTTAATACATTAAAGTAAATTTTCTTATAGGTTACAAAACATATACCAAGGTATGAAATAAACGATAATCAAAATTGCAGATGGAGGGACGATGGACAATTACACAACACAGATCTGACCTTAAACGAATACTCGTTACACAATTTATTGAACCTCTAGTAATTGGTTGGTTGCTGGAGAGAGATAACTGTAATGGTGGTTGTATAGTGATACTATAATGAATCCAGAACTAAGCAGGTAACATACCTCTAAGGTGTAGTGCAAGCCTTTGGAGAAGGAATCGAAACAATCAAAATTTTTCTGAGAGCTATAAATAACAGTAACAGTAAGGTGGTAGTAGTAGGCCAAAATAAAATAGATAATTTACTACGATGGTAGGATTTAAATGAATATTTACCGAACGGTGGAATGCTAGTCCAATAAGGAACTTGGTGCAGTTGGTTGTTTTAAATCCTCAATCGAGAATATAATTAAAGTGAGACAACAAAATATGTGCTTAATTATTTTAATTTTATTGGCCAATAATCTTTTAGATCCCCTTCGATATAGGGTGATTTTTAATCAAAATCGATCAAAGAAAAATGGCACCAACCAAACTTAACACTTAAATACCTTCAATCCATCAATGTCAATTGTTAGCGGAAGGCGTTGAGGGGATAATTTTTCACCGGAAGTGCATTATTGTATTGTTAGTCACAATATAAAAATTAAAAATTACCAAAAATTTGTTTATGTATACTACACTATTGCATTTTTGTTGGATAGGCAACCCACAATACATCAAAGTACAAACTTTTGCATAATAATATCACATTTGCAAAAAATTGAAAATTAAGCGTAACAACCAGAGCTTATCGCAGAAATTCATAGTAAGTTGGCATCCCTCTTGAGTAAGAAAAACGGATTGTTCAACCTGACAAACCACAGTTACGATCATGTCAGAAATTAATTAATTCATTTATGTTTATATTTTCATTTTCTTAATTTGATTAATAAACTGTCATAAAATTGTTTTTGGTGCCCTGAAACATAAAATTGACGTTACGGGAACGTCAAGTGTAACTTCATTTTTACGCACACCATTGTAAAAACACCGCTACAGTGCGGTAAAATGGTCAGTAAATTGTAAGCTTTCAGAAACATGGAAAAAATATATGAAGTATAAAATAATAATAGTAGATTTCTTGGTGCGAGGCTGTTCTTTTTTACCCGAGGCGTAGCCGAGGGATAAAATATATGGCCGAGCACCAAAAAGGTGACAGCGCACGTGTTGCGAATACATTTTTTTGTAATCGTTCACATAAAATTAGAAAAAAATTTAATTTTGAAATATTTGTTGACAAATGTCAAATTAAATACATAAATAAAAAAGTATATATTTAGTTATATACCACTTTTCTCTTTATGTATTAAAAGTAACGATTACAAAAAATATGTTTAAGGAAACTTTACTTTACACCTTTTCTGATGAAATGAATGTCAAAAACAACTTTATTTTTACATTTTTAGTTATAATTGTAAGGTACCGCCATCTCTCGATAACTTAAACAGTGATGACGATAATTGACAGGCATGGGAGTTAGTAAAATTTGACATTTTAGCAATTTATTAATGTTGGTTATGTTTATCGATATCACCAATTGTTCAATTTGCAAGAAAATAATTTGATATTGTTTTATTCAATACTGTTAAACGGAACATTTTTAAGGACAGTTCATTTGTTTATTTAGGTTCTTAATCAAAACGCGGTTATTGCAGTTGTAAACATTTACATTAATAGTACAATTTTCAACATGTGAAAAAAGACCAGGAATTAGCTGAGTGGCAATTTCGGAATTTTGTCGGCCAAAAATTTAATACAAGTCTCGTACGTTAAGGATACTGTACTCCAGCTAATGAGAAACGAGCCCGCAGCTGTAAAATCCACTATTAACGCACTCAATTGTAAATAGCTATTATAATTGTTTTAGTGCACAAAATTGGCCTGCTAAAAACAATCTGTTCGATTTCCATCTCAACACAAATTTCGTTTAACTAATAAATCGTCTGAATTATTACAATAATCATGCTAATCATAGTCCCGTTTTTAGAATGTAATTAGATGTTAAACGTGTTACATGTTCCATTTTAAATGCATCTGTTTAATGTCACATTTATTTTACTTTTTTTAATTCTTTCCTATTTTTAGTGTGTACGGAGATGAATATGTTTGGAGAAATCCAGAACATTCGTATAACTATGATTGCTATTATGGTGTACCAGGCGTAAAGAAAGTTTCCAATGGAGTTGTCGCATTGATATCCGTTATTTTTACAATTATCTGTTCTGGAATTCAACTTTATGCAATAAGGTGAGAATTAGAAATAAAGAGTTCATTTTTACTTGATTAATTGTAGACAATATGATAGTATTAAAAAGTAGTACCTAGTGCTTTTTTTGTTGTTTGCGACAGACATTCTTATGAATTAAGAAACGAACTACAAAAACAAAGAACAAGAGACAATGAAGAAATTTTGAGAAACCTAGCTAAGGTAAATCAGATGCCCAGGAATGCACAATTTAGTCTAGTGGAAAAACGTCTTACATCAAGTGGTACCAAATAATAGAGTACACGTTACAAATCCATAGATATAATGTACATTAGTCTAATAAAATTATTATGCTGTTTTTTGTTTGATTTATACTTTTATTTACTTGCTACAGTTGGTTTATCATCCATATGAGTATAACATCTATAGGAATGCAATACTGACTTGTTATGACTATCAACGTGTCTTCATTACTGCACCATTTTAAAACACTTGGTACGGTATAACAAGACGCCTAACCTGTGAATTGATAAATACATGTTTCTTCCAAAATACTGCCTTAAAATGTATCACGGTAGTAAATAAGAGGTATACGCGTAACGTCTAATAACCGCATGCTGCTGCGGGAACATTTCGTAGTCAGTGTGCGAAAGAGACGCGCAGTGAGAGATGGAATATGGAAGGAGTCAGATCCCGCCAACATTATACGTATGTGTTTTATGGTATCTATTGAATGTTTTTGACAATCTGCTGGAATAATTGTTTTCTAGTACATTACGCATTTCTTTCACATGCAAAGATCATGAGGCATATAATTTCAAGATCTGTTTATTAAGTATAATCAAACAATATTATACACAAGTGCAAAGAACAAGAAGAAAGAATCCAGTCCGCAATCTTCCTAATTTTTATGTCCTTTTGTACCCTTAAATAATATCCGAATTTACGGAAACTTTGATTTTATGACCGTCCCCTTCAATTTATTTGCAGTAAGTGTGATTTTGTGTTTAGAAATGGGAACTGTGTGTTTCTTTGGGTGAAATTCATAAATAAACCTTATTATATTTCATTCCATGTATTTGCTGAAACGGTATAAAACAAATATTGCTGTACCACATTGTGGTGTGGAATTTTTGTTTTTTTTGTTTTGTTTGCTTGTAATATAGAAATTAATTTAGTGCATTGATGAAATTTATTATTTTAAGATTGCTAGCAGGAAAGATATTGTTTTAAATGGTATCAGAACAAATGTGTAAACACGTAGACTGCTAAATTTAATTCAGGTTATTTTCACGTCCTGTGGCGTTCTGATATCATAAATTAACGTCTGGAATTCTCATATTTCAATTAAGTTTACATAAAGTCGATCGCATGTAATAGTGACAGCCTGGTTTGTATGCCTTTTGTGAATGTTGTTGAAAGCTTATTTGACTTAGTTAGGTCGTGATAGTGTTAAGCTTCGTACACTCGTGAATTGACGACAGTCTTTTTTTTTAATCGCTGAGTTTCCATGTGAAGTGATGAGTTGTTTACCGGATCTAAGTACTTTTGGAGAGGGCAGAGGATTGCTTCCCTTTTTTGTTCAGTTGGAGTTGCTTCGATCGTGAAAGTTGAAGTAGAAAACAATTAAGATGTAGTGTGAATGATTGCGATGGGACCTTTATCGGCGTCTCCCGTCGTGTCGTTATGGTTAAGTGAATCGCTTCGTAATTTGATTAATCTGTGCTATATTAACAGTTCGCTTTTGTGAGGTTTTGAAGTATAAGTACAGCCTGACAAATTTGTTATCGTATACCGCCTTATCGTTTTATCGGGAAATTCTGGGTTCGGTGGGTGAAGCCGATTGCCAATTTAGCCTAGTGCTGATCAGTAGAAAGAAAAAACGTCTTTCTCTTAACCTATAGCGTTAAAAAAAACTTTCTTGAATTTATTGATCTATAGGATCGTTATTTTTATCAGGAATGTTGAGATTATAGACATTATTACCGTGATTTTTAAGTGTAATAGAAAAGTGTCATGTGCTATTTTTTTGGTAAAAGTTATAAAGCCAGTTTAATGTGTGTTTAAGAATTTATATAAGATCAATTAAAAGAACGGTACGTACTCATTCACGATTTTGTTAAATTTGTGTTGGTGAGACACTTATAATGAAAATTTGTCAGCTGATAGTGATGAAATTGGACCGGAACAATAGAAATTGGGATAGAACGCTGGTAACATTGTTTTCTTTGCTTTGTATATCCATATGCTTGTTGATAATAATGTTATTGGATTTAAATTGAAATGTGATAAATCGCAATTTCGCATCTGCAGTAGGTAAATAATACTTTTTAATATTGTCATTTGTACATAAGTATTGGTGATGCTCACACAAGAAGAAGTAATTGATATTACTTCTTGACATTAGCGACAGCTGCTGAATAGGTAACGCAGCTTTATTTTTTTTAAGTGTTAGGTTTTTTTGTTTTGTTTACGCCCCGCGGTCAGAGGAATTGATTGTACTTGCCCTTTGTACACATTTTTTTGCATTTATTTTACCTTAACCAAATTAAAAGCACGTTGATTTTAGTTTGAAAAATTTTAAAAGTTACCGAAATTAAAGCTATTAACATTCAGAAATGTAAAGTAAATGTTCATAACTTGTTTTGATGAATTTTAAGTGAGTTTATTAAATTATAGGAACTTTTAATTATTCGATCGCGCTTTGTTTATTTTTGTTGAGACAAATATTCATTTTAAATTGAATAATTAATGACCAGTTATTTTTTTGATAATTAAACAAGTAATTTTACGTTGAAGTTTACACCGAAAAGGTGTAATGAATTTTTAGTTGAGTTATTTAAGTGTGAGATTTGCGTAGATATTTTGAAGTAGAATTTTCAGACAAAGGTGAGTGTTTTCTCTTCGAGTGAACATTATGGTTTGCTGTTGGGCCACTATTTTAAGATCTAGTTCATGACGTTTTTCCCGCTATAAATTTAACAGGTGGCGCTTTAGTGACATATTTTTCCTGATTTTCATTTTGTTGAGTTGTGACGAGTACCCTTTTGGAGTGAGTGTCTTGTCCGTGACAGTTGATGAAATAAAATGTTGTTAGTACTTACAGTTAGCGAATCCAACCCACCATAGTGACCGATTCTATTCGTTACTTATTTTAATCGCTTATATTTACTATGATAAAAATAACCGTAACAAACCTTTGACCCCAATCCTCAAGATATTGCGTTGAACCGTCTCGAAGGGTACCAACACTCTCACACCTTTGATCCGCCTCATTACCACATCCTTAACTACTCTTGAATACCTCCTTGCAAAGAGCGTGTTCGTCTTCGGACGACACGTTCCGAATGCCAACTTTCCCTAATCCAACCACCACTCCTCAAGTATTGCTCTACCTGCACTCAGGTGGGTCATACCTTTGAGGAATGTCCCACCCGCATCATCCGTGGGCCCAAGTGTGGCGAAAGTCACAGATCCATTTCCTGTAAATCAACCGCTCAACCGAAGAGTAACTACTGCGAAGCAGCTCACTCATCCTATTCCTTTCAGTGATAGAAGCGGCAGGAACCTCCCAGTTCTCCGTCGAAGATGGCGGTCTATTGTCAATCCTCTCATCTCTCGAATCCTATACAAAAATACTATACTCACACGAAAACTAGACACCGAACCCCTTACAATCAAATACTTTCTACAATCACATAGAGCCTCTTCCGAATCTTTCCTAACCAACGAAACACTGACACACACACAACATATGTATCCTCGCTATCACAGAAACTAAACTCACAGACGAATAGAAACTACCATTTCTGCACACAGCCTAGTACGCTAAACGACCACCGAGGTACCAATATCCTAATCAGAAATTTCTTCCCGTTCACCCGTTTTCAATTACCTCTGCTCCTACATTCTGAATATGTTACCGCCACTGTGGACTTCCCTATCCCAATAATATTATTTTCCATTATAGTCTCCGCTTCCCCGATACCCTTCCTGCAGACCCTTTAGGGTTCGTATCTAGCCGTCCCAATTCCGTAATTTTAGGTGACTTTTATGCCCGCCACACCCAATTCAGCCTTGCTGCGCCTACCTCCCACACGTATCAGGAACACTGAACCCACATATTTCCAATGCCGGATCACATAACTTGCTCCGTACTTCCATGTTTCATAGGAGCCACTACTGTATTCGATCACCTGATAGTTAAAACTTGATTTTGTCCAGCACCTCTACCCTTTGGGTGATTAAAGACTTCAAATCCAGATTGAAACACATTTCCTACACCGGTCCTTCTAACACCCAAACATGTTGAGATAGCCATCACCGACATAACTTCTTCATCACGAAAGCGGTCTAGATCACAATCCCATTCAAAATAATGGTGCTATCACATCTACAACATATCGTGAATTGATTAGTTTTTTCACCTAGCGTTATATAGTCATCTAGAAAATTGAGATATTTTATTTTATATTTATAGTAGGTACATTAATTTAACTTATTTTTTTTACTTCAGCTGCTGCACCTACTTAATTTGGTTTTGAATTGATTGAAGTGCATTTGCAGTGATGGATGAATGCACTTCATAAGCTGAAGTACGACTTGATATCGATGGACTTCCAGACACATTGGTAATTTCCTTTGGAGGAATGGTTTCTGAATGTTCATAATTTTTCTCGGTATTCATCTCCTGTAGTTAACGTGAACTTTGTACAAACTACTTTATAATGTCCCCCCCGCCCTCCTCCACTGATAGCACTATCTATTTTACAATCTACCTTGTTCTTTATTGTAATCAGTAAAGGCTTACAAAGTTTTTAAACTCTAACTTATTTAACGTTTATTACACTATACCTTTCCATCAGCGGCGAAAAACAGGATAAAACGGCATTTTGTCTTGTGTTCACTAAGTTTTTTACAATTTCCTAACCTCACGCGGTTCTTCTTTTTTCTATTGTTTTTTTTTTACACTTTTATTATTCACTAATTTTCTTTTGGTGGTTCTTGCTCGTTAACTTTTTTATGCGGTTATTGTTACACTTTTATTTCCTTATTAATAATTTTTTCCCATTCATCGTGTGAACGCCATACAATGTATTCTGTTTAATAATCAAGGTCCTTTATCGTATCACTTGCTTGCCAATTGCGCTAGAAGCAGCATTCTCGAACCGTTCTTTTTGGTTTTAGTGTTATATACCATGTTTATTATTGTAATGTTGTAACAAGAAAAACAGAAATTACCGGATAATGCGATAATTAATCTAGTAAGAGTGATATGGATGGCTTTATAATTGTTTAACCTCCATCACTATCCTCTCGAGGGATTGCGTTTGGTCGATCACTATATCTAAGAACGCACGTAAAATAAAAGTTAAATTAACATTATTTACCATATGTAGCGTCCCCTAGGTACCCTATCTTGAAAAGTGTAATTTGAAGTTATTTTCAATACTGCAAATTCAAGAAAAAAACAATCGCTAAGTGATTTATCTCGACTTCACTGACAATAACGTTACTATTACTCAAATTAATTGCTTACCTTACTTTGACTTTCCTGGCAATAATTAAAACATTAGAATTTATTTACAAGTCTGATATTTAATTACTCGCAAACCTCAAATCTGATCAAAAGAATTGGCAGTCTAGTGGTAGGTACGTTGTGCTATTTGAATTACATAGGCTGGACGAGGTTAAGTGTTGCATTATGTGGGGCAGGTAAACAACGAAACTACTAAAATTAAAATTAACGAGTTTTGCGCAATGGTGGTTCAGCCCGTTAATATACTATAGTGGGAAAGAACCACCAATAAAACCCACTTCACTTATAAATAAGTAATTGCAGAAGTATATTAATAAGTCAAATAACACAAAAAAAAACAATGAAAGGGTTAAATTTATAACAAAACACCATTAAATCAGGTTAAAATACGTACAAAATTATAACATTAAGAGAAAAATAAATAAAAAGCTGTTTAGTTACACATAAACACAATAAAAAAAACCATGTAGTCACACTCACAATTGTGTCCGAAGAAAAATCGTAATACCAAACATGTGGCGCTTTAAAACCAATCATGCCGGTTTTTAAGTAAATAAGCAAATAAAACAATAAGGCAAACTATGGTACATACAAAATACAACAACAGTAAAACTGCACAGGTGATAATAAGGTAAATGCAAGAACAAAAGAAAATAGACAAGTAATTTACACGTACGCAATTGTTTAGTGACTACTAAAGCACAAATTACAATAAATTACATATAAAGAGAAATCCGTTCGCAGGCTAACAATTCTACTTAAAGAAACTGACAAACAAAACTTATTAAAACAAAGCCTTACAAGGGTTAAGTGGTAAAGAGATCATAACATCGTGACCGATTTATGTTTGAGTGCGTTAGAAAAATACAGCGCCCCTTTCTCAAGTTACACATTCATCTATACAACCATAAAACCAATAAAAATAAAATTCGAGGTGTTTAATGGTCATCTGGACCCGGGAGTATGTAAACACTTGGCAATTGCCCGTTACAATCAGTAACCAAGGATTATCCTGTGCCCGTTCGCCAGGCCCACTTCTACACAAATATAAATATAAACAACAATGCTAATTCACCCAAATACAATAGAGAGGGAGCCCTGTACTGTTTTTTATTTTAGCAGATTTCGGCTTAATGAGCCCTCGTGCGAATGAGATACCTTTGCATGACAATGTTTGATTTTTAATACCTTACATGAGCTTGTAAAATGATTTGCTGCGGGCTTTCATTTATATAAAAATACCTACTTACACTTGAATATATTCCCTTTAATTAAACACTTTACCACCAACACGCACTGGTGGCTCTTGGAATTTTAAACAGGGGGTACGCGACGTTTAATTAATAAACTCTTTTCAAAACAACTAAGATATAAGTTTCTAATGACAGCATTTTTTTATTTACCCGTGAATTGTATGAAACTGCGTAAATGTAAACAACACGGATTAAAAAAAATTGTATGAGCAAAGAAAATAAAATGTCAGTTTCTTCCGTTTTTTTAAAGATTTAAGTTGCAAAGGATCAAGCATCGTCGATTCATGTAACATCATCATATTGTAAAGATCCAGTAAAATCATTACGTAAATTCGCAAATTAATTTTTGTTAATTGCATGTTTTATAGAAGGTCCGATGCATTTTAAAAATTAAGTTTACCTCTTCTTCCGTAGTAAAAAAATGGTGAAGATTTCTGCGCAAGAACCCCGCCAAAGTATCATTATTATTTGCAACCAATCACATTAGATCGGGAATAGTCATAATTAATAATCCAATCACGTAGAACCGCTGATTATATATAAACGGTACCTAGATGCGAAATTAGTTAATTCCTGCCTGTTCTTTAGCGAGCTCTTCAGTTAGTTACCTGCGAGTCTATACCGACCTAGTTAGTTCCTGCCGTTCCGTCTTCCTGAATCCACCAGCCTAATTAACCGCGCCCACTTCATCCGTTTAAGACCCACTTGGGTTAAGTCTTAGAGTCTCTATATTAATTATCACACCGTGTGTCAAGTCAAATTGTAATACGTTACTTCTAATCCTTATCCTGAACTTATGCTTCCAATCAAACGCAAGAAAAATACGCAGGGTGTTCTGTTAAAAAACTATAAGTTTTATTATAGCTAAAAATTGACTGCTTGCAGCAAAAATACGACTACTCCACTGGATTGTACGTAAAAAACTATATAAGAATTAATTTTTACGCCCTGTGTCTCAGAAATGTAGCGGGCTATGAAAGTTTTGTTTATACCAGCGTTCTTCTCACAAAAAAGTAGCACGGTATTGTGAAAACCGCAACTCGTATATCTTTACTCGTAAGTGAGATACCCCGAAATATCATCGAAAATGGGACGCACTATACACGCTACAATTTATAGTAAACTCCGCCGCGGTACATTTAAGTACTTACACTTGGCGCCTTAAATATTTAATTAAGTGAGCAAGTTTACATTTGACCCTAACATCTGGGTTTACATTTGACACGAATTCAAATTAGATAAAGTAAAGGAAATAAGGAGCGAGTTACAAATTGGCACCTAACGTGAGGGCTCGATTTGATTTGACAATTACCAGATAAGATTGACGCAAACAAACTAATAAAATTCTGTTACAGATCCAGCATCCAGTCCGGTATAATACTTTTTTTTTCAGGCTTAAGTTAAAAACTTTTCCTCACGTAAGGTCAAACCACCGCCTATTACAAATCCCGGAGACGATAGATTTTTCTTGACTTGGTCGATCTTCCGAAGGCCAGTATTAGCGTTAATTGGCACCGGAGCGTCATGTGCGTACATCGGACCGAAAGTAAAGAATTTGGTAATCGCTAATAAAATATATCCGGCATCACTGCAAAACGTTATCATTCGCCTTGCCGATAATTCTATCGCGGAAACGCGAGGATTATACATTTTTCCAGTAACCGTAGACGACAGCCGCTATGAAATACCGGGATACTACCTGCCACAGTTATCCACCGTCATGGTCCTCGGGTTAGATTTTTTACAATATGCCCTGCATACGAAGTAACTAGAGGTAGCAGGAATTAAATTTCCGATGAAAGCACAAATCTACGCCGGTCTGGGAGGCCCTGACGAACCGCTTCCTCCATTAAACCGATTCCTAGAGAAGGAACTATGCCTCTTTCAACGAGTTTCAGGAAGAACCAAAGATACTACACACCGCATTAGATTGCTTCCAAAAGCAACGCCGGTGAAACAAAGGTACTACTCTCGAAATCCCGCGATGCAGGAAATTATTAGTAAAGAAATGGATGAGATGCTCAAAGACGATATAATAGAAGAGGCCAACAGTCTAGTAAAGAAACTTTTCGGCTCCTACCTTATCTGTATTGATTACCCCAAGGTTAATAGGGTAACTGTAAAAGACGCCTATCCTCTACCGTATATCCTGGGGATACTGGACCAACTACGAGAGGCCCGATATATAAGTACCCTGGACCTGAAAAGAGGTTATTGGCAGATCCCTCTAGAAGAACAGAGCAAACCGATAACCGCTTTCACAGTCCCAGGGAGAGGGCTATTCCAGTTCAAGGTCCTTCCTTTTGGACTGCGCTCTCGTCCGCCCTACTTAATCTAGGGCGCGAACTCGACCCGCCCGATGCTCTGTATACACAAGGTCTCCCCGCAGACGAGTCTCCCGCAGTGACACAGCCAGAGCAAGAAACTCACATAAAGTACGTGGAGGATCTAAGGGAGCTTGCTAGTCACGCTCGCCCTTCTTGTGAGGTGCAACCGCACCATTATAACCTTAGCCGGAGGCTGTACCGCCTGAGAATCGGAACGTTGGTATACCGTAAGTCTCACCTGTTATCCAATAAGGCTAAATAGTTTTCAACCAAATTAGCTCCGAAGTACAACGGTCTGTACCAAGTATACCGCACTTTTTCAAAAGGAGAAAGGGTGATATGTAAAGATCCAGAAAAATCATTAGGTAAATTCGCAAATTAATTTTTGTAAATTGCATGTTTATTGAAGCTCCGATGCATTTTGAAAATTAAGTTGTTTACCCCTTCTTCCATAGTAATCACGTTAGATCGCGAATAGTCATAATCAATAATCCAATCTCGTAGAACCGTGGATTATATACAAACGGTAGCGAGATGCGAAATTAGTTAGTTCCTGCCTGCTCTTTAGCGAGCTCTTCAGTTAGTTGCCTACGAGTCCATCCCGATCTAGCTAGTTCCTGCCGTTGCTGAATCCACCAGCCTAGTTAACCGCGCCCGCTCCATCCGTTTAAGATCCACTTGGGATAAGTCTTAGAATCTCTATATTAATTATCACACCGCCTGCAGTGATAGATTTCCTTTCTGTCCTTGCTGGAATTATACAACGATCTTCAATATCTATAAAACATTACAACACCTAATTACACACTCAGTCCCTAGTGCGTTAGCCCGCGGATACACATATAAATACACAAGCCCCTCTTTACTTTTGGGGGTGATTCCCGTAAGGTATTGAGAGACTTGTCCAAAAAAAAAGATTACCCCTTAAGGCGTCTGCCTTTAGAGGTGATTCGTTTACGAAGCCCGTCCATAAGGCGTAGGCCTGTAGAGATCGAGCTATCCTGTTAATTAACTCAAGGTGCGACCGCCCGTTGGGGAAATTAAACTAGAAACAAACACATACCCCGATTATAAACACGACCGAGCTAACAACTATAATCACCAGAAATTAAATCCAGTTAGATTGGCCCGACCACAGGTTTGATAAAACCACGAGGAGACCGCCCGTGTGTTAAGTCAAATTTTAATACGTTACTTCTAATCCGTATCCTGAACTCATCCTCTCCGAGAGTATACAAACTACTTAGAGACCGCTAGGTGAATTATATTTCTGAAAACCTGTATACCTAACCTGATGCAATTTGGATAATCCTCCGGTGAATCTAGTTGTTCAAAAACAGATCACGTGTAAATTATTTAAGATCAAAGTTTACAAAAAAAAGGATTGTGAGTTTCCTTAATCATCATTCTCAAAGTACGTCTAGTACATAACATAGGATTTTCCCGAAATGATTTAAAAGAATCGCAATTAAAAAGGAAAATACATTTTCGTTGCAAATAAATACGCAACTATCCTCTTTTTATACATAAGAAAAAGGAATAAACCATTCTGTTAGTGAACTTATTCTCTGAAACCGCAGGTCAACTTACTATTTTAACTGACATTAAATAAAGCGCTCATTCCCTTTAAAATCTCATACCGTTTATTTCTCGAATTCGTATATAAATATAAAGTTTTTTTTATATACATAAATAGTTAAAGCTTAAGAATATTGATTTTATTCTCTTTAAGACGAAATCAGATTTAACTGTAATGGGAAATTATCAATGAGAAATTGATTTGCGAATAATTATTACAAAAGTCGATACTGTATTGGTTTTTTACCTTTGTTTACCACTCCAACTCCGTGTTACCTAAACATTTGTTGTACTATAGACGCCTTACTATCCTGACGTCCGAGACCACCAACGTGTTGGGATTGAAAATATCGTGTCCAGACCTGGGGGATCATCCCATGCTTGGTTGTGTTCTGTAAATAATTGTTTTGTTACATGTTTTCCTTAGGTTAAGGTGAAATAAACGTAGAGTAAGTAAAATATTTAGAGTTGTAAATAATAGGGAATAAATTTAGTTGTTTGTTGAAATCTTTCAGTCAATCAAATCTCGATCACGACCTTTCTTCGATTGCAGTTAGTCCGAGGCAACTGTGCACGCTACAATTTATAGTAAATGCCGCCCCGGTATATTTAAGTACTTACACTTGGCGCCTTAAATAAATAGAGTAAGTTTTACATTTGACCCTAACGTCTGGGTTTACATTTGACACGAATTCAAATTAGATAAGGTAAAGGAAATAAGAGGCGAGTTACAATATCATTTCATTATCTGTAAGTCAGATTAATTATTGCACGACATAAAAATACTCATTCGTCCCTAACAATCCTTACATTTAGATCTCGAATTTCCAAATACCAAACAAAGAGGTTTTTGATTGCAGTGTGTACCATTAGTAATTAATTACTAACTAATGACATTTTTACATCACGAGCGCGCATGTAGAAATTTTCAACAATTCGTCACACCAGTTTTGGCAGAACACCTGTTTCTCTGCCCTAATATATGTTTCCTTTTTTTTCTGTTCAACCTTTACTCAAATATCAACTGCATACATTCCTACATTTCTTACATAAAAATACATTAAATAAAACATTAGCAAATCACGAAGTATCATCACGATATTAAAAATCCAGTAATTATCTTTTCTATCGCGGTAACAATAGTGATTTAACAAACGTTTATTACAATAATAAAACTTTCGCGGTCCGCTACCTACACATTAGTGCTATTTAATATGGAATTCTACGAAGTAAGGTTAAGGAACATAAATTTTACTTACTTTGCGCTTAGTACACAATTTTTTTCAATTTACTCTCAAACTAAAATTCTTCTCTTACATGCATTCTGAAAATATAATTACTCTTATTGTAACAACCAAATTTGTGCTTGTAAAGAATACTCGAATTCTTTAACGCATTTCAATTTACTTAAAATTAATTTTTTAATAGTGTAAATTACAATTACATTTATTCAAGATACAAAAACACATTTCTTACACATTCGTTAACCTTTTAACTTGCTGATGTTGCATATATTGATTCCATTTCGGCACCTACCCGTTATAATTACGGTTATGTTTAACTTAATTTTTCGCGATTAATTTTTGTGTTATATATTTTTTAACTACTTTTTACATTTTCATATATTTTGTTTTTTTTTTTAATTAATCTTGGTAACAGGATCGTCATGCAGAAAATGTGAACTTTCTACAAGGTCGGTCCCCCTACTGGAAACCCTTCATTTTGCAAACTAACTTATTCCTTACTGTTGAAGTTTACAAAGTTATTAAACTCTATCTTAATTAACGATTATTACACTACACTCGCTCCCTAGATGAATTCTCTATTACTGGAGGTAATGGGTTCGATCCCCACCACCTTGTATGATTTTTTTTTCAGGGGGTTCCCTTCATACACATACAGAGGCATGATCACTGCGTATTCGCACATCATGTGCCGCTATTTAGGCGAATGTTGGGGTACTATCTTTCCTCTCAGGACTCTAACTCTATTCCTTCCGATCCCATCTTGACCGCACCTATCTTTAATCCCACCATGCATATACACGTAATGTATATATTATGCTGGGAATCCATCGTTGTGGCTCAAGGGGTGTGGAAAGCTCGAGCAACACCGCTCTCTCCTTCAGGGAGGCAATGGAACACGTTACTTTCCCCCCTTCCACCTCGATGTGGAATAGGTTGCTTGTATAGTAATTGGATATGCACAAAATTGTCAGAACACGTATCAACAATTACCCTCCTTTCCATAACATTACTCAATCTATAAATCAATACTTTAGTAAGAAGCTGTTCCTGTAAATCAGTTTAGCGGTGTAGACGAAGGACCTCCTGCTGTTTTCAGCAGCATTATCTCTAAATTTCTTTTTCATCTGGCTTTTCAAGACCACCAACATCTAGAATGAAAGGGTAAAACTTAACAAAATAATCATAAATAAATTAAAAAATATGTTAGGTTGAATTGATTTAATTACAAATGAGGTATATTACGTATGTCCAGCTGTGACTGTTCATTGACTGTCTGATGGTTACTTTAAATTTAAATTGTAGCGGCTAATGTTTAAAAGAGAAATACCGGTGTAGTTTATTCAGGTCATATGATGCAGAATTAAATTTTATGGTACGTTATGTCAACATTTTTTATTTCTTAAAGCTTTATTTTGTCCTAGCTCATTTAAATATGAAATCGTGTTTCTGTATAATTAATAAATAGTATTCTTACATATAAATGTTATACGCCTTGCATGCCAAAAATTAAGGAAAACTATTTTTAAAGTACTAATCAGTACGTACTTAGATACATTTTCCACATTACACCAAACGGACCGACTTCAGTATTTGTCTTTGTGGAAAAGTGTTATACTTTAATCGGTACCTCGACAAACGAAAAAATGTGGTTAGAGGCCAGTAGGCTAAATAGTGCAATATTCAGTATATATTTTTTATAATTGTGTTCCTGAACTGGCTAAGACTCAAGAACACGTAGGAGGATTGATTGGGGGAATTTATTTGCCAATAGATTAGATCCCTATGAACGGTTACCCTAATTTTTTCATGTCATAAGTGAGAGAAAAACAGAAACTAGGAAGATTATTCCAGAGTTTAGAAGCCGTGTTGAATAATGTGGATTGCTTCCATTTGGTACGACAAGTTGAGATTTGTACAGCAGATTGATGGTACCGAGTATTCCTAGCAAAGGTGGCCCCAGATAGTATCAAAGCATGTAATTCAGCAGCACAATATTCACTGTCATACCGATAGTACAAAGATAGAATTGAAACTATTCTTCTGTGCTCAAGGGGTTTAGATCTGTGCAAAAATCCTGTATTACAAACAGTTGCTTTAATAGCTGACATTGCATAGTAAACCTGTCACCGTGTGTAGGATTATAGAAGAAAAATTAGGACATTTTTGGTTTTGCTGTTAAACATTATGGACATTTTGGTATATTTGGCGTTATTTACCTTTATTGGGAGCTATTGTAAATTATTCGGATTTCGATTAATGATTATTGAGGTCTTTTGTAGATATATTGAAGTTTAAAGGTTGGGATTACATATGTAACGTATTATGGGGATAGTTATTTACGTTTATTGATGGCTTTAAGTAGTAAAAAAAATCAAGGGACTTCATTTGTATTTTAGTAGATGTCGGATGATTCTTGTATTAGGTAAATTGTTTATTTTTTTGTTTAGTTTTGACTAGAACTTGCGTCATTGGAAATTGTTTCTTGTAGCTGAGATTATTTTATGAAATCATGTAGAGTTGTCGAGTCAAGATAAAATAACGACGCGGTACTGAGAACTTAATGTAGATAAGCAAGTGGTTTGGGACGATTATAGCAGTTATACTGTGTTAGATAGGGTTGATTTTCGAAACAGTGGAGTCGTCGAAATCATATCAAGTTTCAGGTATTTGTGTGTTACCTGTCGCTGCAAGTTTGTACCGGTGACGTACATTTTTACTTCGTATTCACAGTCATTGTTTCGTTTTTACCGCTCAGACGGTTTGAACGAATTTTTAGCAAGGTGACTGATTAGACTTAATAGACTTTAAGATGGCGAATTTAGGAGTCGCGAGAAGAGAGTCAGGCGGTGACGAGCGACACATTAAGCAGGTTGTGTGGAAGCAAGTACCCAGTGGTGTTGAATTAAACCCCCTTAAGAGTGTGTGTACCTGACTAACGCGTTGCGTAATGAAATTTTGAGTGATGATTTTCCGTTTTGCGTTGGTGTATATTTTATGAAGAGCTTGCAGATTACGCCGTTTTGTGTAGTTTTGTTTTCCCGGTGCAGTAGTATCACCCGATGGAAAGATAATCTTGAACGACTTTGTTAAATGCTTAGTAATTAAGAAGGTTGGTTAGTGAACTTGTGTAGGTTGACGGATGCCAGTGGAGCAGACGCAGTAGTTGTGATTATTGGAAGTAAACTTTTGCTCCGAGAAATTACGTAGAGCCCTTCTGACGGCAATTGTATAGTCATCAGTATAATTTTTTAATATTGTAAGGAGTTCAGTAGGTGGAGAACGTCCGGCGACCGTGCCGACAAGAGATATCGAGTTCTAAGACCCTCAGCATCCCTTTACTGATTCTATTCATGCATCCTGAATGTGTAAGGTAGAACTGTTTATGTGCTTATTGTTACTTTGGGTCGTAATAAATATAAACGTTGTTTGTTTAAAACAAAAATAAATGTATATTTGATTGATTTATAATAGCACCATCAGTTTTATACTGTTGACAAAGGTATAAGTTTATTTGTTATAGAAGCATTCTTAACAGACACAATTACGAAATTATTAGGTTATTTATTTATACCGTATTCATTTGGTTTTATTAATTTTAAAGGTTGTTAATTAAGTAAGGCCACGTGCCGACTTATCTTGAGCCCAGAAAGCGCTTTTGTGGAAGTAAAAGAAAGGAGTGATTTGTGTATTTTCAATTTCAAGAAATGAGTTGTTTTAAAACCGTATATTACAGTAAAAACTATTATTCTTGCGTAGAAACTGGTTGAATTTTTCAAATTAATACAATTGACGTTTGCTAAACGAATTATTGAGTTTCTTTTAAGTGTTGGATTTCTTTTGTAAAGAAACCGTTTACAAATGCTAAATGGCGATAACCTTTATTGAGTGTACTATGCCAAATTAACATAGGGACGGTGGTAGTGTTATTAGAAATACATAGAGAGTAAATTAAATCCGATCTTAATATCTTGGAGATTCAATTATTTTTCTTGAGTAACAATATTCAAGGGTAAGTTTAATAATTGTCTAAAATTGGTAATGCCGAAAAGTAAGAGCTGCAATGTGGTATTTTGGAGAATTACGTTACAAATCCAACCTAAGAAATTAGCGAGGAGTCCAAATCATAGGAGGCGGCAAATAGTAGGTTCACGTATTTTCCCTGTTTTATGTTAGTGCTCCCTCTTTTATTTGCGCATATTTTACCCGGATCAAGGCAGGGTGACGTCCAAGTCATTAGCCGATTAACGTAACTATGATTTTTAGTAAAACCCACGACTCTAACGACGGGCTAACGGGCCCTTGCAGTTATTTGCCTGTGCGGTGTTCTAATGCCGTTTGAGTCCGTAACAAACCCATGATAGATTTCAAGATAGTCATTACCAACCTACTAATAGAGTCTGAAAACTAAAGACCTTGTAACGTGCAGAAATCGATATCTGATATTTTCGTATCGACCACATAATTTTCTTTAATTACCGTTCTGAAGAATTATCTTTGGATTGAAAATTTAGAATTGTTGTTTAATGTTTTACTCGTTACTTATTTCACTGCCATAATTGTCTAATTGTTTAGTCCATTTCGGGGATAATTTCCCGTTCAATATATTTGATTCAGTGTTTGAACGTTTCTAATAAACAACAGTTACTGGAAGAATTGTTCTTTATTCTCTTGTCCTGTTTTTTGTTTCTGCTCCTGTTTCAAGCTGTACAGGGTCTCTCTCACCAAATACTAATTTACCTTTTTCTTAAAGCTTGTGGCGCCCTTTTCTTGTCCGTTCTCCTTACCATTCTTACTACAAATTCCATTTCTGCGTTCTAACTAACCTAACCATGCATTTATTTTTTATCCACGCTTCAAGACTACCTACGCTATCCAAGTGCTCTGCGGTCACTTAACCGTTTGACCAAGTTCTCAGCCTCGTTCTCTCGCCCCTTTTATGTTTATGTGATGTGGTAGGTTAGACACGTCAGAACCTGAGCCATTCGTACTTACAGTATGAGATGATCGATCTTTTTTGGGGGACACAAGGCAACACCGAGTTTCTTTAGCATTAAATTTAACTGTACTCTGGTAACGCAACAGATGAAGTTAAGCCACTCCCACTAAATTTTGGGCAGTGCGAGCTACAACCAGTTCCACAACCAGAAAATTTTAAAAACTGCAAAATTAAAGAACCACATAAATTGAAATGTCACTTTGTCAGGACTAAATTCTTCATGTTTTTAATATTGGAAATGACAGATTAAAGATGTCAGTTCAGTTAGGTACTCCAAGTACAACAGTTGAAAGCAAGTGATTGCTTGTGTTCCAGGTTTTAAAAGTGCGACCAATAAAAAACTTGCATTTAAATGTTGCGTGCATTTTTGGAGAGGAGTTCAACTACTTCTATTCGATAACACAGTATAGATTGTTAGTTCCCTATTCAAATATACCATTTCAACTTTAATGTCTTAATTCGAGATAGAAGGTGAATTAATATTATGAGTAGACTAAGAAGAACTGCAGTGAAAAATGATGTCGTCAGAAAAGCAATGGATCGGCTTAGTCATTGAAGAAGTGAGATGATTTATGTATAGGAGAAAATGTAAGAGGTTGCATTGATTCCTTTGGCACGCCCGCGTTAATCCAACTTTTTTGAAAAGAAGCCATTAACTACGTGTTCGTCTTTGATCAAGGAAACGGGAAACCCAGTCGATGAGCGTATCAGTTAACCCAAACGTGGTTGTTTTGGTACGTAAACACTAATGCTAAATTTGGTCAAATGCCTTTGAGATATCTAAAGCGACTACAACTATTTCACCGGAATGTTCTAATGTATTGTTCCAAACTTGGATCTCATATGAAAGAAGATTACCTGTTCAACGACTCTGCCTAAAACCATTTTAGTGATCACTCAGGACCTTGTTATGTTCAAGGAAAGGAAGTGGTTGCTGATTGATGGATTTTTCCAAGACTTGATACAAAATGGAAGTGATGACATTTGGAGCGAGATCGGCCCCGTTTTACCTTTCAAATTACATATGCATATCTAGGTATAGAAGGTTATGCAATCCACATTTTTTTCACTATCGCTAAATTGACTTATGACCTCACTGTGTGATGTCTGTGCGTGCATCCGTGAGTGTGTGGGGAGGGGGGGTGTGCGTGTGTATATGTTAATGTCCACAATGACTACAAAATACTCAATCGTACATACTTGAAACTTCGAATTTGAGCTTAATTTCTCCTGGAACTGATTAGACTTTGAGTGTGGAGAGGGGGGTCGTTTTACCAAATATTTTGAAAAAACTGCATATTAAAATATACAAAATACCGACATATAGATCTTAAGTTCTATACAAGTAGCCCGATTTCTTGGGGCCGAAGCTACCAGTAGTAGAACCATGTTCTTGGGTAACTACTTACTACTCCTCGTGGTACAAACACCGAGAAAGTGTAAATAGGTACTTACGTTTCTGGATAATTATTTTGACAACTGGAACTAGGATATCGACAGATCAAGAAATATGTCAGGCAGGTTAGAATATAATTAATGACAAGCAGGTTAAAATAAGCAGGCAGATAATTTGATTTTCACTGGTCAGGATTTCTAGATCAAGTGGGAATAAATTCAAATAGAAATAAAATGGGATGAGTGAAGGTGAGCGTGGTTATTTATAGTGGAATTACTAGGAGAGGGAAAAGAAGTGGGTAACTGATAGGATTTATAAACAATACTACATTCAGTTTGAGGAAATAAATAGGAAAGAAGTTTTGATAGGAATTTCTGTACTAGGATTGGATAATTAATTTGTGATGAATTTTAGGATCATTACACCTTCATAATGGAAGTTAAGCTTCATTTTCCATATGATATTAAACATTGCTGTAAAGGCATATTCGTGATTACTTATAATGATTGTTGGGATTTTTAACAGTATATTTTAATATGAATTTTGTTAGAAATCAATTTACTTACCCTAACCGCCTCTATTCACTGTGACGAAATTATATTGTAGTGTAGAAATTTACTTTACTGTCACAGGACCTACTGTTGATTAGTTCACACGCATTCGGTTAGGTTACGTAATTTAATTTGTTTATAACGCGAATACCCCTAACTTTATTCATATGATTTTTTGCGTTACTAATTAATTGTATTGAATTATTCAAACAGTATACGTTTTAAATTAATTTATGATTTTTTTCGACTCGTGGGAATTAGTTTCCTGGTTTAGCCCCTTCCAAGGATCTTGTGGCTCCAAATGACCAGGCGGGCGCCTACAAAATAAATACGGTTGAGTCTTATCGTCTCTTACATCATATTAGTTTAAGTATTACCCAAGCCCGGACTGAGTTGGCTGAACGATTTTATGCTACCGTCCCATAGCGGAGCTGAGTTATTGTTGAGTTGATTTGTTTCATTATGCTCGTATTACAATAGATGTTGCATAATTTATGTCTTGTTCCACATCAGATATTTTAGGAACAGGTTGAATATTTGCTAACTTTCGTGATGAAAGACATTCCCCAGAATACACAGAGATGGAATAGAGCTAGATAGGACTGGTACTGGTTCGGGGGAACATTTCTTTAAGACAATAGCTGGGGTACCGTCTGGCACAGTCGCCTTATTGGGATCAAGTTTACTGAGGATCAATTCTAGGAACTTGTATAGGAAATGAATTAGTTTCACAGCGAACAAGGAAGAGTTGACTAGGGGCATATCTTCTCCAAAATCGTTAATCCACAAATTTGATAGAAAAAAACCCATAAAAAATTGGCTTTGTCTACAGAATCAGCAAGTACATGTCCGTTAAGAGATGTCGTGGGGGGAAATAAACATGTACTAAAGTTTTTACTGATAGCTTTAAGACCAAAATTTACGACTGCCCTAAGGAGTTGTAGCTAGTTCGTTGCATTTTCGTTTGTAATATGCCAAACATACTTCTGTAAAAATATTTCACGATGTGAAAACTTACTAAATAATCTTGCATACTGTGGATGCTGAAATACCTTAAAATACTACACACTGTATTGGAAATTCGTTTTATTAAAACAATGTCCATGTATTCTGTTATATAAAGCAATTTAAATCATACAAATAATTTTTATTCAACGAAATTACATATTTACGCCACCTATGGACAAATGGCCGAATCCCTAAAGGTTTAGATCTACTCAATAACAGATAGCTGTGTTAGTTTATTTAACTCCCGTTAGAGGGCAGGATTTTAGAACATTCAAACACAATAGAGCTAGTTTGTTAAAGATATCAATCGGTAACAAAGCAATCAATACTAACAATTTTTCGTTTTGAAAAACGTACTACGTTTTCTTGTCCTTTTTGCGGTCACCATTTTACGACGCTATGGAAAATTTCTGAACTCTTCTAAAATAAGTTACTGTTGCTGCATAAATCTATTTAATTATCAGTTGGACCTGTATTTAAGTGATCTTCATAACCTTTACTTTTTATTTCCTAATAATGTTTGGGTGGACTGTACCCACGTTTACTTTAAGATAGCGTCCATGTTTGTGTTATAGTAAACAGTAGGTCAACTGCGCACAAACCAGTTTGATTGCCGAGTTGCGCGGCAGTAGCTGTGTCATATGAGTTTCTATACTAATAATTTTTTATACGCACGAACACGTGATTTCTTTTCCTTTTTTAAATTAAATTCTTGCAGTTTAACTTTTATGTACATTTAAATTTACCTACATTTACCTGCAAATTTCTTTTTGGACTTTTGGGGGAACGAACTAAGTTAAGTTCCTTCTATATTATACCGGGTGTAAATCAAATAGGGGCCACCCCTGTAAGTTTTGAACGGGTCGTTACATTTTGTTCAAGTTTTAATGGGTTATATTAGAGCCACTTTTGAATTTTTGTACATAAAAAAAACAATATGACCGACTTCCTATTTCACTGGAACTGACACAAAAGCTGAAAATTTAAATGGAACAACCTGTGTATTTTTACATGTTTGAATTCCACAGTTTCAAATACATACAGCTCATCTGCCAAATGTCCACTCAAACTCCATTTTACTTTGACAGAGTCGGCTTCAGAAGAATGTTATGTTAATAAAATTTAGAAAATTAAAACTTACTGCTTTATTTAGAAACTATGGAAATTACTATGCATATCGTTTTACTAGTACTTGAAAGAGCTATTTAATATAGAGGGTGGGCCATGTATGTTTCTATTGGGAACAGTGAGTTTTAGTTAAAAAACCGTAATTTTTAAATTTGATCGTTAACAAACTTAACAAACATTAATTATTAGGAAAAATAATATTATGGGGGTAATTGTACGTCAATTATCTATAATTTAGATGACGTCATGATCTAAAATCAAAACATATTTAAAAAAATAAAATTATAATGGCGTCTGAGTTGACATTTGACAGATGAACTGTATGTATTTGAATCCAAATATGTAAAAGTATACAGGGTGTTCCATTGAAATTTTCAGCTTTTGCGTCATTTCCGGTGAAACCGGAAGTCGGCCGTATTGTTTTTTATGTAAAAAATCCCAAACTGGCATTAATATAACCCACCAACATTTGAACAAAATTTAACGACCCGTTCAAAAGGTACAGGCCCCTATTTGATTTACCCCCGGTATATATATATATATATATATATATAATTAATTTAAAACGTATACTGTTTGAATAAT
The DNA here is from genome assembly GCA_036346205.1 of Vesta saturnalis. NCBI lineage: Eukaryota > Metazoa > Arthropoda > Insecta > Coleoptera > Lampyridae > Vesta > Vesta saturnalis. Next base: position 1,870,456 of record JARFJB010001043.1, read on the forward strand.
TCAATACAATTAATTAGTAACGCAAAAAATCATATGAATAAAGTTAGGGGTATTCGCGTTATAAACAAATTAAATTACGTAACCTAACCGAATGCGTGTGAACTAATCAACAGTAGGTCCTGTGACAGTAAAGTAAATTTCTACACTACAATATAATTTCGTCACAGTGAATAGAGGCGGTTAGGGTAAGTAAATTGATTTCTAACAAAATTCATATTAAAATATACTGTTAAAAATCCCAACAATCATTATAAGTAATCACGAATATGCCTTTACAGCAATGTTTAATATCATATGGAAAATGAAGCTTAACTTCCATTATGAAGGTGTAATGATCCTAAAATTCATCACAAATTAATTATCCAATCCTAGTACAGAAATTCCTATCAAAACTTCTTTCCTATTTATTTCCTCAAACTGAATGTAGTATTGTTTATAAATCCTATCAGTTACCCACTTCTTTTCCCTCTCCTAGTAATTCCACTATAAATAACCACGCTCACCTTCACTCATCCCATTTTATTTCTATTTGAATTTATTCCCACTTGATCTAGAAATCCTGACCAGTGAAAATCAAATTATCTGCCTGCTTATTTTAACCTGCTTGTCATTAATTATATTCTAACCTGCCTGACATATTTCTTGATCTGTCGATATCCTAGTTCCAGTTGTCAAAATAATTATCCAGAAACGTAAGTACCTATTTACACTTTCTCGGTGTTTTTAGCACGAGGAGTAGTAAGTAGTTACCCAAGAACATGGTTCTACTACTGGTAGCTTCGGCCCCAAGAAATCGGGCTACTTGTATAGAACTTAAGATCTATATGTCGGTATTTTTGTATATTTTAATATGCAGTTTTTTCAAAAATATTTGGTAAAAACGACCCCCCCCCCTCTCCACACTCAAAGTCTAATCAGTTCCAGGAGAAATTAAGCTCAAATTCGAAGTTTCAAGTATGTACGATTGAGTATTTTGTAGTCATTGTGGATATTAACATATACACACGCACACCCCCCCTCCCCACACACTCACGGATGCACGCACAGACATCACACAGTGAGGTCATAAGTCAATTTAGCGATAGTGAAAAAAATGTGGATTGCATAACCTTCTATACCTAGATATGCATATGTAATTTGAAAGGTAAAACGGGGCCGATCTCGCTCCAAATGTCATCACTTCCATTTTGTATCAAGTCTTGGAAAAATCCATCAATCAGCAACCACTTCCTTTCCTTGAACATAACAAGGTCCTGAGTGATCACTAAAATGGTTTTAGGCAGAGTCGTTGAACAGGTAATCTTCTTTCATATGAGATCCAAGTTTGGAACAATACATTAGAACATTCCGGTGAAATAGTTGTAGTCGCTTTAGATATCTCAAAGGCATTTGACCAAATTTAGCATTAGTGTTTACGTACCAAAACAACCACGTTTGGGTTAACTGATACGCTCATCGACTGGGTTTCCCGTTTCCTTGATCAAAGACGAACACGTAGTTAATGGCTTCTTTTCAAAAAAGTTGGATTAACGCGGGCGTGCCAAAGGAATCAATGCAACCTCTTACATTTTCTCCTATACATAAATCATCTCACTTCTTCAATGACTAAGCCGATCCATTGCTTTTCTGACGACATCATTTTTCACTGCAGTTCTTCTTAGTCTACTCATAATATTAATTCACCTTCTATCTCGAATTAAGACATTAAAGTTGAAATGGTATATTTGAATAGGGAACTAACAATCTATACTGTGTTATCGAATAGAAGTAGTTGAACTCCTCTCCAAAAATGCACGCAACATTTAAATGCAAGTTTTTTATTGGTCGCACTTTTAAAACCTGGAACACAAGCAATCACTTGCTTTCAACTGTTGTACTTGGCGTACCTAACTGAACTGACATCTTTAATCTGTCATTTCCAATATTAAAAACATGAAGAATTTAGTCCTGACAAAGTGACATTTCAATTTATGTGGTTCTTTAATTTTGCAGTTTTTAAAATTTTCTGGTTGTGGAACTGGTTGTAGCTCGCACTGCCCAAAATTTAGTGGGAGTGGCTTAACTTCATCTGTTGCGTTACCAGAGTACAGTTAAATTTAATGCTAAAGAAACTCGGTGTTGCCTTGTGTCCCCTAAAAAAGATCGATCATCTCATACTGTAAGTACGAATGGCTCAGGTTCTCACGTGTCTAACCTACCACATCACATAAACATAAAAGGGGCGAGAGAACGAGGCTGAGAACTTGATCAAACGGTTAAGTGACCGCAGAGCACTTGGATAGCGTAGGTAGTCTTGAAGCGTGGATAAAAAATAAATGCATGGTTAGGTTAGTTAGAACGCAGAAATGGAATTTGTAGTAAGAATGGTAAGGAGAACGGACAAGAAAAGGGCGCCACAAGCTTTTGCTTGTTAACAAACTTAACAAACATTAATTATTAGGAAAAATAATATTATGGGGGTAATTGTACGTCAATTATCTATAATTTAGATGACGTCATGATCTAAAATCAAAACATATTTAAAAAAATAAAATTATAATGGCGTCTGAGTTGACATTTGACAGATGAACTGTATGTATTTGAATCCAAATATGTAAAAGTATACAGGGTGTTCCATTGAAATTTTCAGCTTTTGCGTCATTTCCGGTGAAACCGGAAGTCGGCCGTATTGTTTTTTATGTAAAAAATCCCAAACTGGCATTAATATAACCCACCAAAATTTGAGCAAAATTTAACGACCCGTTCAAAAGGTACAGGCCCCTATTTGATTTACCCCCGGTATATATATATATATATATATATATATATATATATATATATATATATATATATATACATCATTCTATCATTATAGCGTCCTTTCATAAAATATGTTTGTGGCGTCCATTTTAAAAAATTCATAGAAGCAGCTATATTTCTCATATATACTTTACAGATTCCTATATAGTTGTCTTCAAATATAAAGAAGACTTGATTTTGGATACAAAACATAAAATTTTTATATTCACTCTCCAGTTATATAGCGACTTTTCAGGCACTCACTAATAAGGCGTCAAAAATATACAATTGTTGTATATTTTTTAGTATCTACGGCGTGTACATGTATTTCATGTTTGCATATATTCGCACTTATGGCGTCCTGCGATGTTGCCAATGTTTATTTAATAACGACTGGACATAAAAAAATAGATATTTCGTATCGTCGGATAGTTTTTCTGCAACGATCGCGTCCTTGCTGAAACTTATCAGCGGTAACCAGTACCCATTATTTTTCTAAATTTAAAAATGCTCTCTCAATTTCCGTAAACAAGATGTCAAGGCATGTCAATTAGCAGAAGTAATAAAATCGTAGATCTTGTATTTACAAACGTAGTGCTCTTCTTGTAAGGGAAAAGTAGTCGTAGATTAGAAATAATTATTAAAAAAACGTACTCGTTTTACAGCAAAAAATATCTTTATGAAAAAGAAATATATTATTATATTTTAGAATTTATATTATATTTTAGAATTTATTTTTTACAAAAAAAGAAATATAAAAAATGCAATAAATGTTAAAAATGTCCTCCAATTTCGCAGATTATCAGTCAGTGTCAATTTAAATTTCTCAAACGAACTAACAAATTAATTCAATTATTTCTTTATTTTGACCACCATAGAGCAAAATAGTATATTGTTTAACAAGCACGGAATGCCACTCATTTCCCACGAGTACGGCAGTTGCAGCATGAGCCGTAGGCGAAATAAATTTTACCGTACAAGGTGATTGTTGTGGAAGATATGGCGTCATTGACATTTTTTACTATAAAAGACACTTGCTTTTTACACTTTTAATGCCAACGTTTCGATGTTCATCCTCAGGGAAGGAGCATGGAAACGTTGGCATTAAAACTGTAAAAAAAAGTGGTAAGTGTTTTTTTATATCCTAGAGCTAGTAAGACATTTCTAACAAAGTAATAAGAATTCAGAGGACGGTATCTTTTTTACAAACGAAATAAGGAATTTAAAATTTAAACATATTCAATATAAAACAATGATAACTTCGGAAAATAATTGAATGAAGTGTTAGTAGGCCCAGTAACGAAAGTTCTTTAATACATACTAACAAATAACAACAACTTGTGCAAATACCTTTTTGAAGTTATTCCCATGTTCTCGATTTTCAAACTCTGATTAAAAGATAGTTGGCCATGGTGAGTTGTTGAATGAATACTTCAATTAATTTTCTTTGGATACGTTTCTTATCTCCAAATCCCATTATGTAAATAATTTTAAATGTTTTCTCTTTTAGCTAATGTACCATTTTGTAAGATGCTATGTAATACTTGTTGAATGAAAATCTAAACTCAGATGCTAATTATAACTGTACTAAAGTTAATTACACAATAGATGGAGACTAGTTTCAATTAAATCGAGTCATCATCAGGTCTATAAAGAATATAATATTAATGTAATAGGTATAAAGCATAATATTGAACTTACCAAAAAAAAAAAAAAATTGAAGAATATATCCACAGAAAAAATTAATTAAAATTAATTAAAATTAATTTAAAGGAATAATATAGTTTGGTGGAGTAATCCATACAATATATAATGTGTTTATTAAAAACGTTGATGAGAGTTGGGATTGAAAAAGCTAAATTAAACAATAGTTACACTCAGTTCGCTCCCAAGAAAGACCGCCTGTGAATAATTACGACGCGTGATCAATTCTAACTCGTCTCTTTATTGGACGGTCGCTTTCAAATATTAGCAATGGGGAACAGAAAAATTCATACATGCGGACCGTTCAATCTAATCCACTTGCCTAGGTCATTCAATATTCACGTGATTTTATTTACATGTGGTTTTCTTGGCCGCGAACAGACTGTAGTTAGGACAGTTCAGAGCAGTTCTCTATTATTTTTATAATGAATACGGCTAAGCAACAATCACATTATATTAAAATTTTGTAATAAGAGTGTTATTGTTTTCTTTTTTAATCGTCCTTTATTCGTGACATATTATATATCTATTTATTATAGTATATGCTAAGGGATGATATATAAAGTATCACTTTAAAAATAGAACATCTTATAAGTTTTAGTATAATGTCTTTCCTAATTTTTTTTTCTATAGTAAATAAAATATAAGTCAACGTTATTTTTGCTCTAAGGTGCTTTAATAATTAAATAATTGAATTAAGTTCTTAGTCACTTTGCGCCTAATACATATTAGAGAAATTTAAAAAATGGATGCTGACTGATAATTCTCGAAAAGAAACATTTTGAACATTTATTGTATTTTGTTTTCAGTAAAAAATTAATTTTAAAATACAGCGTGTCCTGAAAAGTTCTTAACAAATGGAAAACTTTTTCATTTTTGATGTTACGAAGAAATGTTACTCCTGATAAAAAGTACTGCTTCCTCTAAGAGTGTTATTGGAATTATAAAAGTTCAGAAAAAATTTACGGTGTTGGCAAAAACTTAGAAAATCTAAAACTGCCTCCTGAGAGAACTACCCATAAGGTTAATTTTAGAGCAAAATGCCATAAAAAAATTATTCTGACGATAGCGAGGCTTGATAAAATACAAAATTTCATAAATAAATTGAAATCTGAAAGCAATATATGGGGTACACAAAAAGTTTTATTTAACAACATCGTAGGTATAAAAATAAACTAAGAAAGAACAATGAACAAATTATCCTATTAATTAGAAACTTCAAATATTGTTAATATGTAAGACTTATGTTTCCATAACAACAGCATGTTCAATTTTCCAGCCTACTAGGTTTTTTTAGTAATACGCGTAAAAGGAAAACGTGACATTTTCTGCTACTAGGAAACAACTGAATAATTTTTCAATTTATTTATGAAATTTTGTATTTTATTCGGCCTCGAAAATCCTCAGAATAATTTTCTTATGGCATTTTGCTCTAAAATTAACCTTATGGGTAGTTCTCTCTTGAGGCAGTTTTATATTTTCTAAATTTTTGGCAACCCCGTAAATTTTTTCAGTACTTTTATAATTCCAATAATATTTTTAAAGGAAGCAGGACTTTTTATCAAGAGTAACATTTTTTCATAAAATCAAAAATGAAAAAGTTTTACACTTTTAGGTCATATTTTATCTACTTAGTTTGTACCCATTACAAAAATTCAACAAACTGCACTGAACTCTCCTATGAAATATGCCTTTATACTTTTTTCATATTTATTAAAATTAAGAAGATATTTGAACAGTTTTTGCCTATTTTCAAAAATCACTCTGTATCTCGAAAATGACGTTACCTACTCAAGATCTGATTGAACTACCAAAATAAATTAAAACTTTATAGAAAAAAGCTTTACTCGCCTTACTTTCAAAAGCAAAATTCTTATAAAATAATGACAGGTACACATCAGCCAGAGGAGATACAATAAAAACAAGATTTAAGTTGGTGCACATACGTAAAAAGCACCGATAGTTTTGTAATGTATTTAAAAGATTGTGAAGTCCAAGCATGTAGGTACATACTTCCATTCCATGCTGTATTATTTGCATTTCAGTGTTTTAGGTGTCACCCTGTACCTTCCTAAAAAGTTTGGTCGTGATTCTTATCGGTCATCATTTTTATCGATTACTCCTAACTACAGCAAATTAATTGAAGACGCATTAATTTGTTCATGTACAAAAATGTTAGTACTATATTAAAGTAACTGAAATTTTTTCAGACTTACATATTTAATTTCTATTTCAAACTTTTTATTGTTTAATTTTTATTCAATTTAGTAACAATACGGTTCCGGAAACTTATTTTCTTGCCTCAATATTCCTAAAATCATTTCTGTTTTTCAGTCTACAGAAAGTCAAAGCACGTAGGTACGCGTATTCCTAACTCAGTTGAATGTCTGTTTAAGTAGTGAGCATTACCATTTTCAATTAATTTTAGGTGACGCTCTATACTCAAGAAAGTGCATTAATAACATAAAATGTATACTTATAACTAAAATCGTGAAATACCCGTCTTTTTATTTATTTCCTAGCTGGTTTTGTTGGTTTTTATGAATCGCAATGTTGCCAAAAGCCCTGACGCTCTAACATCTATTAGACATCAGAAAGATATACATAGCAGCAATATACTCTAACTGTACTAACACCTCTGACGGCGCTTGGTATCAACTAAAATTATACACCGACCGGTTTCTTTTCGTCAATTTTGGTATCAAAATAGCGTCCTACGAAATTTTGTCAGGAGGTTTATACCATGATTATATATCTCTGGAAAAATTTTTACATGTGGAGTGCATGGAGCGTCCGTATACGGACGCTCTGTGCACCCGGACGCTCGATCGAATGTAATTCGACAATGTATGGACGCTTTAGTGATGGAAGGATATATATATATATATATATATATATATATATATATATATATATATATATATATATATATATATATATATAATTTTCATTTAAAGTTTTACTTTTACGGTACCTATATTTAACTTTTGTAGGGAAGTTCAGTTGCCTTTTTCTCTCCCATTTTTTCTATTATCTGGTACGAATTAACCTATTACTACATTCATAAATTTAGGGGCGACTGAATCGCCCTGCGGACATTCTGTAATAGATTTATGAATAATGAATATTTTAACTTTGATATGATTTTTTGTTCAGCTTCTGCGTAATGAAAGATCTTTCAGTTCCGAAAGTTAAACGTTGAAAGTAATTAATGTTGCATAATAACTTTCTTTTGGGTTTGACGTAAAAATCCTCTTTACTTGCGAACGTTGCGATTAATTTCATATTGGGTCTACTAGGGTGTTAACCGTATTGGTAATCATTTTACTTTTAGTGTTGATAAAATAAAAAGAAATAAAATTTTAACTTCATTTAATCTCGTTTGTTTGATTCTGTATCTACCCTTATTTTAAAAATTATATTTTTGTGTTACGCTACAACTTTTTTTCTTATTTTCTCTTTCCCCTTTTGCACTCCTTTACTTTAATTCCCTCTGTAGACATCGTTATCCAGGAGTCGGGGTAACGGTGAGTTTTGCTTTTGGAGAGCGACTTCTGGCGCCTAATTTTACTCCTGAATATTATTGCCCCCGAACCGTACTGAGCTAGACGGTTGCTGTGTTATCTGTAGGTGAGTAGAGGACCCGTTCCTTTTCCCTCCGCTTCCCATTTAAACACGTGACGATGTTCAAACAACTTTTTAGCTTTAGTGATAACACTTTTGCAAGTATTTCTAGCACCAGTGTAGTCTGCATGACTCTCCATTTGGTATAAGATTTATTTTTCGAAGATATTGCATCAGCACAAGCCCTATTGAAGTAGGGTTTGCAGCGAGAATAACCTATACGATTTTGTTTTTTCGGAATGTCTAACTTTATGCCCATAGGGATGACTTCATATACTGGAAGAGCAATGTCCGAAGACTAGGACGACTTAAAACAATATTCACGCCATGGGAAGCTTGCAAAGAAGTCCCGTGAATTACTCCATTTAGCTGGCTTAAAACACCACAAAGTTCTATCAGTATTGTAAACAGAGGAATTAAGAAAATAGAAGTTATTTCTATTAGAAAATGGTCAAATATACTTATAGGTACTATCGCTAGCAAATAAGTGTGATATTGGTCTTTTTTCTACTCGTCAACGAATTAAGTTACAGAATGCAAAATTAAAGAATTTATTTGGGTTTCTTTAAATTATACTTATTCGATGTATAACGATCTTATGACAGAATAAGCCTGTAAAGCAAAATTGTAGGAAGAGTAATTCTAATAACCATATTAATTGATGCGCATAAAGATGCGTTGGAAGTCCGCTATTCGTAGATCTTAGCTTACAATACAAACATGTACTATTTTAGATCATTTATTAAGCCTTTATTACACTGATGTCAAAAGTAACAATTTTTGGATAACAATAACATAATCAGGTCTGTTATGTATCACGACCTTTAAAAATAAGGGTCAACCTTTATGTTAAACTAAAGTTTCAAAATAACTGCGCAATGGAGATTCAAGCCTCAATCGATGCAAATTTTGTCTTTATGTATGTAGTTCTACATACATAAAGGCAAAATTTATGTAGTTCTACATACATAAAGACAAAATTTGCATCGATCGGGGCTTGAATCTCGATGGCGTAGATGGTTAGCGCGGTACTCTAGCAAAGTACAGGTCGTAGGTTCAAATCCTACTCGAGGTAAACTTTTTATTTATGTATTTAATAAAATTAATAATGATTTTTAAATGTTAATTTAATTCACTCTAATGTAATTCATGTTACCTGCATTATAAATCGCTTTCATTTGTTGTTGCTTTAGAAGTAGTTTGCGAAGTAGCAGATATAGCAGTTGAGCAACCAAAAGTCACTGATTTGGCAAACTGTATAAATCCTGTGGAGCTTGTAAGTTGCAAGTAAATGTAAAGTAAATAGATACACTGAATTATAATTATTTGTAAAGGCAATTGCTCTTACGGAAGATGGAGATGAGTTAAACATGCCTCCGGCTGACCAAAGCAGTAACTTTTTAACACCTATACCGCCTATTGTTAACAAAACTGTAAGTGGAAAATGAGAGAAGGAAACAGTGTTTGATTGTTTTGTTTTAACCTTCTAAGGCTTCGCTAGTTGAAAAAAGTAGCAGATATCAACGTAGAACAGATCGTATTTTACACGACGCTTGCAACTCATACAAAAATGCCAATGATGCAAATATGAAAAGCTTACCGAGGCTTTTCACAAGTTCACAGAAGTATATAAAATTAAAGCAGAAGCGGACATGTTGGAGCTAACGCTGAAATGGCTAACGCCAAATGTTTGCCCTTTTAAACATTTGCATTTTAGACGATTTTTTAATGTAAAAAATAATTTTATGTAAGAAATGTTTTTATAAATTAAAAATATATATTTACATTTACTAGCTAAATTATTTTTATTTAAAAAATAATTTGCTAAATTAAAAATAATTTTTTGCAATACTCGACTAGCTAATTTACAACAAATTTATCGAAATTTTAGAATTACAATGTCCCTAATAATTCTTCCTTCAGGTAACCAGTTCTCATCTATAAATAAAATTTTGTAATAATTGGTCATTATAGTACACTAAAGCAAGTACCTGCTATAAGATCTCTCTTTTGATTTTCTACAATCCTGTCTCTTTGCTGTACTGCTTTTTCTTCAAATTCTTGTAGTATTTCTTGTGGTATTTTGCTTTCTACTGCCATGTTATGCAAAATCACACAAGAATTAACAAATTTTGCAGCTTTGACAGGATTGTAATTGAGGGTACTATGTTTAAGAAGGCACCTAAATCGACTTTACAGTACACCAAAGCACCTTTCAATGCAATTTCGTGCTTTAATGTGTGCTTCGGTGTACTTTGCTTCTGCGTTTTCTACTGGTGTTAACAACCACGGTTGCAATGGATAACCAGCATTGCCTATAAAGGTTTATATTGATAAAAATGCTTAACTTACCCACTAACCATGTCATCCTTAAACGCCCTCCAATGAACTCCTTTTGCAAATGTCTTTTTGCTGCAGATAACGACCATATTCCAGAATCGTGACTCGACCCTCGACTAATTTTAAATTGTAATCACATACCTGCAAAGACACTTCTTTAAAATAAATTTCTAATAAATTTCGCTACGAACCATTTGTACATTTAAACTATAATAACCTGTACGATTATAGTATGCATGTGTTCTACGGGAGGGGCTATTATAGCAATATGGGCGCAGTCAATCGCTCCAATAACCCCTGGCAATCGTGATTTTTTAAAAAATCATTCAAAAACAATAGATATTTCTATTACTTAGATATGCATACTCTTGTTGGGCACTTTGTAGCTCACCTTCTCTTTTTGGAAAAACAACCCACCTGTTGAGCAATCGATCCACCATAACTTCTGTTATTTCTGTTAAGATGATGTTAACAGTAGGTTGTTTCATACCCATTTGAAAAATGTTACCAACACATTTTTGGTAATTTCCATGGACAAAGAAATACAAAGCTGCAAAAACCTAACTTTTGTGTTAATTTGTTAATTACTTATGAAAATAAATATGGACGTACTTTCAAATTAGTTGGCACTGGTGTTACTCTTTCACTTCGCTTCATGTTTGGTCCTACTTCAGTAATTAAGTAATGTATCAGATCTTTTGCTAAACGATATGTTTCAACAAAAGACCTGTCACACATTGAAAAAGGATCACTCTTTGCTCTAAAAACTCTTCTTTCAACCTTCTACCTATGCTCTACTGCAATTACAGATATAGCAGAAAAAGTGTTATTACGGCTAAAACATGTATTCCTTTCTAAATGCAAAGTTTGCTTAAAATGTAATAGTTTTAAATCAAACTTGGTAATGATGTAGTTGAAAGTTGGCTGTAGGACTTGTGCTATTTTAATTTGCAAGCAAATGTAAAGAATTAGTTGAAAAAATTATGTAGGTAACTTTCACCTATAATTTGCTAAAACGTATGAAGATATTTGACAGGTATACGTTTTAAAATAGCTTAAGTCCTACAACATAGTGTGCAGTAGCATCGTGTGTAATATGAATGGATTTTGTAACACCGTTTTTAAACTGTGCATTTAGTAAGTTTTTGCCATAAGCGCAATGTAAAATTCAATAAAGCGCCATTATTTAATCACGAAACACACTCACAGGAGTGTGCAGTATTGCCCACAGATGGCAGCACTTGCAACTTTAAAAGTGTGTTAACACGGATGATTTACATGAAATTCGTTACGTTCTCCTTGCAGTACTTTTTTTAATAAACAAAGACAGACATTTCTCGGTGGAATACTAGTAACTGATAACGAACCACTTCTTTTAGGTATTGAATTACCGATGACGATCATGTTTTTTTTGTGTGCAGACGTTGCACATGTAATGTAACGTTATCAATTCCTTACCGTTATTATTTTTATGTAAAACAATAAAACTCAAATCATTTTTAAATTTATTTCAGCAATACAAAGTACAAGTTATGTTATTGTTGTTTATGTTGTGAGTTGAGATCTAGTTTAACATACAAAATCCTTAAAAACTAAACAATACATACATTGCTTGTTATAAAAACCATGTCTGAAGCCAATTTCTTGAAATTTACCGAAAATAGACTTACTTATTTAATTATGATGATGGAAAAGCGATAACATATTTTTCAGCAATGTTCCACAATGCAGGATACTATTCTGATAGCCTTGCTTGAACTTCTGCTTAGGCTCCTCGTCTGTGCTGATGGTGATCAACTCTTCTTGCATTATCACATTGGCTTCTTCCATGGCTGTGATATTGCACGGGTTTGTTCTTCATTGAGAAATTTGTAAATTTAAGAGATCCTCAAAGCTCTTAGCAAAATTCTTATGTAATGCGTCCAAGTGAGTGACATATGATAAAATAACATCGTCTTGAAGCATTTCTAGTAATTTTGACAAATGTGGAAACTGTGAATATTCTTTTCTGCTTAAATTTTGTTTATAAAGGATAAGTTTACCCACAAGCCGATTGATTTTGTTTTAATCAAGTTGAGATCGTCACCCTGTAGCTGCAAATTAACTTTGTTAAACATACCAAAGATATCAGTCAAGTAATACATATATGTTTTACAATTGTAACCGAGTAAAGACTTCGTCGTTTTCCTCACATAGCTGAGCAAATAACCGAGAGTTCAAAGAATTGCTTCGAATCTTGTTGACAGCATTTATAACATATTGTAAAGATTGGTGCAATCTGGGACTCAGGTTTTTTGCTACTAAATGCTGTCTGTGATCACGCAGTGAATGACCAGTACCTCAGGCAGTTGCGCATTAAGTAAAAATAAGTAATAAACGGTGATAAAAGATAAGTATTAGTAGTTATCTGTCATCACTCATACCTAATAGTAGTAGTTATGGTGCCGTTTCAGTTATATTTTGCCATTTTTCTTCTCTAAACAGGTATAAATTTTTTTTATTCCCTCATCTAAGCTTAGATCCTGTTGGGCTAATTTGTACAAACATTTAACATCCACTAAATGCGTAGAGCCAACTGAAAATAACGAAAAATACAATACTATTATTTCTATTTCAACGTCTTACCTTACCGTCTGGAGATGCAGCCAGGAATGGGTGGATAGTATCAATATACAGGCCACTTGGGTCAACCTTCACTTTTAATTTTTCCTCTAGTAAAGAAATTGCAACAGCTTCCTTCAGTTTTCCATATTCTGTTGCAGGCGTCGAAAATGGTGTTCTTTGCAGTATAGACTTTAAAGTGAATGACAGGAAGTGTGAGCTTGACGTCTAATTACAGAACCAAAGTTTGTTGCCGTAAGACTATCACTACTAAAAGATATATACAAGGGATTGTCAAACTGCCCGATTGTCTCTTTTGCTATGCTATTTATTTCCTCTTGCGTGATCTACATAAAATGACACCCGCATAGTTACAAACGGAAAGTATAAACCACAGAGTTCACCTCAAGCTGCCTTAGAGTTCTTTCGCACTCTTCTGCAGCTTGATCTTCAGCCAACGGAGGTTTCTGAGCTGCGGGACCATAGTCTAAACACACTCGAGCTTTAGGTTGCGTTTTGCGTTGCCGCGTATAGGCACCAGTTTTGAGTGTAGCAGACTGTAGCTTCCTCGAAATATACATTTTTAAATGCTTACCGAGACTTCGTTTCGTAGCAGCTTTCCGAGCACTATAATGCCATCCAAAACCTGTTAGTAGGAGTAAATAAGTTTTAAGGTAGTCAACAATATTCCATGAACAGTACCTTTATTATAGCGTAAAGTTGTGAGATTTGCCGTGTTCTGAATAGATCCCCTCTGAATTAAATTAAGTCTGCCCACGTTAAATCGTGCCAATATACTCATAAATAATTCGGCGCGATTATTCGTCTCATTGTCTATTAAAGAAGAAGCTTTACGCACCACAAGATTTAGTGCACCTACTAATGAATACTGAAAATTATTATTCTATTTTAAATGTGAAGAATTATATACCATGTATATGTCGATATAATCCACTGATTTTTACATCAGGAAGCCTGCTCTTGCTGTCATCCCCAACATTTGTACAATTCTAATCTTTGCACATTAAGTGATCCATAAAAACATGGGCTGGTCCATTATTTAAGTCCTTAATTAGCGAACCTACGTCCCCTTGTTCATTATCATATACAGCCTTCTCCGCATATTTCTGCAATTTTTTTATGATTTCTGCAGAAAGAAGTTTTCTAGCTGCTAACGAAACACTTCTAGCGTCATTTTTTAATTTATACAGGTGTTTCCCATAGTTTTTAATTACGTGATTTTTGCATTCTGCCTTGAGTACCTAGAAAACAACGATAAAATCTTTATTTGAAGTATTGTATACTCTCTGTGATACCTGCCGCCCATACGAAACTTTTTCAATTATTTTGGGATATGCACTTGAATCACCGTCGGCAATAATTTTTTTATATCTCAATCCATACACTTTTTCGCTTTGTAGAAGTCCCTCTTCAATAATATCGCTCTCCATCGCAGCAGAGTGTGTTGGCACTTCGACATTTGCATTAGCTTATTTAGTGCATATTATGCAAAATTTATTTCGTATCCCCATATAGAGGATTCTGCCGGTCCTTTTTCCTATAGTTACACTCTACAAGAAATGAAAAGGTATTTTACAAGTACGATTTATATTCTACTGCATACAACTCCAGACGCCGCATCATAATTATGGCCATAGCTTCTTCTACTCCACCCTCCATCTAAATATACTGTGATCCAGGGCATACCATCACAATCCACGTCATTGTTCTCAATTGCGAGTCTTCTTTCCTCAGCTGCAGCATTTTCCATTTCTGTGATGGATGGTGCCGTCTATATCTGAAACATTTTACGTTTTACCTACCTATATTTTGTTACATATTCTTTTACATTGCTCAACTGTTCTTCAGTTTCGTAACACATTTTTTTTTTGACGTGCACGGAACATCCATAATGCTAAATATCTCAAGCATGTGTTCGTATATGCTGCCAGTTGCTAATGTTCCCCACGGCACACTCGTATTTATAACATTTTTAGAGCTAGGATCTTCGGTTGATACAATGTACGTTCTATAACACATAGAACATTCCATGGTTAGCGTGCTAACAAATCCATGCCTCCGTTCTTTGACAATTTTAGGTGCGGCAGCAGTACATGGAGACGCATGTGCTTGGGTCATTTGTGCAATTTGTAAAATAGGGTATTTCAACAACTCTATATCCAGACAGGATATTGTCTTCTTTTACCTTTTCTATTATCAATTCATGTGCCATAACCCTAAAAAATAATAAAGGTTATCAAATCGACAAAAATACGACAAACACCAAGATGAGAGTTTGTGCATTGAATTAGTAGAACAATAGAGATACATACTCTTCAGTCTGCTTGTGCTCCCCATGCCCCCTCTAAATAAGAAGTTCCTTCAGCAGCTTCGATTTGTGAAGCTCTGAAATTAACATTTTGCAAGTAATGCCCTGCACCTACTTACTTTTCCATTTCTTCATTCAATTCCGATGCAACTTTCAAATCCATTAATGGTTCGTCTATATTTCGTTGTGCACTGAAAGAAATGTTTTATTATTTTTTCCCTTTTCATCGAAAAATAATCATGGCTACTATCAACATACCTCTCTACCTCTTCTGCTAGTAATTCTATCTCTTCCTCCAAAACTGGATAAGGCTTGCCATCATTGGTGGAGTGCTATAAAATATACACTTTAAATTATAATTCTAAATAATAGAAAGTATTTACATTAGGTTAGTTTGGTATTTACGTGTATTCCTTCAATTTTTTCGGGTAATCATCGAACGCTTCTACCTATGTCTATGACGTTGAAATAGTGCAAGTCTTGTTTTTGGCATTTTTTTTCTTAAAAATCTAAAAGTCGAACTTCATTCAATTATAGAGGAACCTACAATCGTTACAAATTTACAAGGACTTACGCTTTATCAGTTGACCTTGCAAATCAGTTAGATGCTATCAATGACATTAGTAGTAACTATAATAAGAATAGTTATTTATTATGCAAGGGGGAAAAGTAAGTGATTTTAGAACGAGCCTAAAGTTTGCCTCCCGTCGGAAAGTGGAGGGTGGCAATTATGCGAGCCTTTCCCCAGTGTATATTTTTTCTATACCCCTAAAAATAGTGGTTACTATAATAGCTAAACATAATGATTGTCGACACCGCCGTTTAAATACACAGAACATTAAAGTAACTTGGACGTTTGACATTTCATAGAAAATGAGTAAAACACTAGTTTTTGATTGGTTCAGCATTCTTGTCCATTTTTTCCCTAGAGAAAACAATTAGAATGATGTAACGCAAATGAATGCTGAGCCAATAGTAATCGCTATTTTGAGGCGTATAGAAAAAATATTGTTTCTGTAAAATTAGTTCATTTATGCAGTTATTTGCGGGCGTAAAGAGTGCCTTTTGCGCCCTAAGTCCTAAAAAAGCAATTTATTTTACATTAGCAACCAGCAACTGCTTATTAGAGAATAATATTGAAGATATCAAAGAGAATTTACGGCGGTAGCGCTATCTACGTGCGGAATGATATAGCTATCAATTTCAGGAAGATGGAGAACATTTGTAATTTATCAATAGAATTCCTCTTTGAATGCTCTGCTGTCTCTTCTGGTAAGTCATGTATTGTTTGTGTATATCGTTCCCCTAATGGACGTTTAGACGTTTTCTTTTCACAACTACCTCAACGAATGCATTTGTTGGTCAGTAATTATGAAGCCATAATTGTTGTGGGTGATATTATTAATTTACTCAAATTAAAAATGTATGTTGATGGTCCTACCAGAATAGGAGCATATGGTAATAAATTATGTAGTAGTGCCATTGATTATATAATTACCAATACCGATATAATCCGTGTACACACATTTATTAACGCGAACATTGGATTTTATGACCATAATGCTCAAATATTAGGATGATCACAGGAGGAGGGCAGAATCCAAACCAAAGAAAAGAAATCTAAGTTAATTCGAAAATTTACCCAATCAGCAATATCTCAATTTCGATACTTGTTTAGTAGTGACCAACTTTCTTGCAGCTGTGATAAATTTAAGGAGTTTTGGGATCATTTTTTATTCTCTTTTAACACTGCATTTACAAAAACGTTCAAAACCACAGTGTCACTTCTCTCCAAAACCTTTAAATATCGTTTCAAAATGGATACAGTAAATAAGGTGCGAATTCTAAAAGAATTAAATTTTTATCGAAAACAATTAAATAACGATGTCTTGAATGAACAGTATAAACGATTAAAAAAAGAAATCAATAAATTGGTAAATATAGAAAAACAAAACCAGACTTTGGAAATTTTACAAAGACCAAAAAATATTGGGAAAGCAATGTGGGGCTTAATAAAAGGGACTACTGTTAAGAATCAAAAATAAATAACAAAAAAAAGACGACAAATTAATCACAAACCCAATAGAAATTGCAAACATGTTTGGACACTATTTCGGGACTGTTGTAAAAGACGTGATAAATTAAAATTTTCAAAAAGGTTCTTCTGACTGTACTGTGAGTACTGTATCCTTAGTAAAGGCAATGTTCTTTATACCGGTCATACCAAATGAGGTTAACGATATTATTTTCTCACTAAAAAATGAAAAGTCTAGTGGATTTGATGAAATATCCGTTAAATTGGTTAAAACATGTGCTGACATTCTTTCTGATCCATTAACCGTTGTTATTAATGACTTTGTGACAAAAGGGTATTTCCCAAAAGAATTAAAAGTTGCTAGAATTGTCCCTCTTCCTAAAAGGGGAGATCTTACCAACGTTAAGAACTTTAGACCCAAAGCCATACTAAGTGTGCTGTCGAAATTAATTGAAACACTCCTTTGTAATAGACTAGTAAAATACCTAGACGCAAACAATTTAATTCCTACCTCACAATATGGCTTCCGAAAAAATAGGTCAACCGAAACTGCTTCTGCAGATCTATTTCAGTACATAATTGAAAAACTGGATAAAGGATAATCTGTATTTGATCTCCCTCGTGCATTCCACACATTAAATAGTCAATACGTACAAAAAAAGCTACATGCATTGGGAATCCGTGGGAACATCAATAAATTATAATCTTGTCTTATCTAGAAGATCGCAGTCTCTTTGTTAAAATAGAACAAGATCAATCTGATCACTATAACATTAATACGGGGATACCTCAGGGTAGTGTACTGGATCCTCTAATATTCCTCCTCTATATCAACGACCTGCCCGACTATTTGAGCGAATTTAAAATGTGTATTTACGCTGATGATGTCTCACTTGTAGTTTCAGCAGATGATACTGTGATAGCTAGCGATAAAGTTGTGAATGTAATTGATCAGTTATCAATGTGGTGCGAAAGAAATCGATTAATAGTTAACATAGATAAAACGGTAATTATACAATTTGGCAATAAAAAGAAGCCATTAAAATCTATTAAATTTAATACAAATATTAAAACTGTAGAAACAACCAAACTTTGTACTTTTCTGGGCCTACACGTAGATCATCAACTTACATGGAACGAACACATAAATCACTTACGAACGAAATTACTCAAATCGACATTTCTCTTGTTATCACTTAAAAAATCATTAAGCAGAAACTGTCGATTAACCGAATATTATGGCACATTTTATTCTCATTTAAGTTATAATGTTATATTGTCATATAATGAATCATGTCGCGATGTTTTCCGAAAAAATAAAATTCTAACTTTAACCCAATATACATCTAGAAAATATGTATTTACATATATAATAAACAAAACAAGCTACAAAAAAATTCAGACACGCACACTTACAATACACGTAAGATGGCTGATTTTTGTATTCCTAAGCATTCACACACGTATTATAAAAAAGTCCTGATTTTAGTGAAATGTAACTATATAACAAGCTGCCACAAAACATCAAAAATAGTAGAAATGGCTTAGCTTTAAAAAGGGAATTAAAAAAATTTCTTTCCAAAAATATGTTCTACAGCTTGAACGAATTTAATAGTCAAACGGTTACATAATTCAGTTGCCGCATTGCTGCATCCATACCACACTACGTTGCAAATGAAATGCACCACTTGGAAATAATAATGCTATGATCCTGAAAGTATGGTAAAATGGTGCTTTATTAACATGTATAAGATGATGAAATTTTGAAAGCAAAATATTAACAGTTAACAAGAAAATGTTAATAGTGTGTAGCATCGCCAATCACAGCAATGCAGGCGTTCACTCTCCGAGGCATGCTTTCTATGAGATTGTCTATATCCTCCTGAGGCATTTCATTCCAAGCTACCTGGAGATGGTGTCGTAATTCATCCAAGTTGTTTGGGAGACTTGGTAGTTGACTTAGTCTTCGACCCATTATATCCCATACATGTTCAATAGGCGATCGCGCAGGCCACGGCAATACTGGTAGCTGCACTTGATCTAGAAACCTTCTTATAACATGTGCGGTATGTGGTGTAGCATTATCTTGTTGCAAAATACCATTTGGCAACGTCTGCATTAACGGTACTACCACTAGCTCCAAAACATTATCAATGTAACGCTGAGCACTTAATGTGCCTAGAATGAACACAAAAGGAGATCTTCCACCAACACGTATGGCACCCAAATACCATGACTCCAGGTGTTAAGCCTGTGGATAGTCTTTCAACAAACTATAAATTTTGACGTTTTCCACGAAACCGCCGCACCTTCTGACGGCCATCGTTTCACCACAAACAAAAACGCGACTCGTCGCTGAAGACGATGTTACTCCATTGAAGGCCCCAGTCCCGCCCCTCTTGACACCATGCCACTCTAGCAGTCTTATGCTCTTGAGTTAACTGGGGTCGTCGGTACGGACGATACGAATGTAAGCCGAAAGACTTAATTCTCCTGTAGATTGTTGACATTGATAGGTGACGACCAATAGCTCCTGTCCAGTTCACCGCAACAGACCTTGTTGACTGAAACCGATCTCTTGTGACCATCCGCCTAAGAAATCGTTCTTCACGATCATTTGTACTGCGTTGTGGTCTTCCACTGGGACGAGGTCGTTGAATGCCTTCTTCAGACCAAGAAGACCAAATGCGAGCCACCGTGGTGTGGTCTCGATTAAGTCTTCTGTCGATATCTCGAAATGACAAACCTGCTTCTTTCATGCCGATAATTCTACCCCTGTCAAAAGTTTCGTCGTTGTCTTACTGGGAGCATTTTTTCAGAATAAATGTGTCAGTTAAATAACAAAAAATTGACACTAAGCGACTAGATTTCTTAAAATGTATAAATGAAAATTGTTGATAATTGATGTTAACAGTGGTGCAAAGTACATACTGACTTGTTCTTTTTCATTGAAACTTCCATTGTTTTCTATATGATACCGAAACATTATTTTGCTAAAATTTTAAAAATCATATTTCTAAGTGGTGCATTTCATTTGAAACTTAGTGTATTTTGAGCAAAAATTCTTGTATTTTGTTAATGTAATTTGCAGTTTATTTTTGTCTTCCCTTGTTTTGTTTGATATTTGACATATCTCTTCTACTATTGTAGGCAATGAAGATGAATAAACATTACTATTATTATTATTTTAAATGCAAATTAAATGTTAAATTTAACTGTTATCATCAATTTAATGCTCCTTGTTTTCATTCATGATATAATCACGGAGGAAAGGTTAATTTTGGCGCTCGCATAATTGGCTCCCTCATGCTCGCGCTGTAATCACTTACTTTTCCCTCTTGTATGATGAGTAGAAAAAAAAAACTTACCTACACCACAGATCACCACAAGTCACTTCACTTAATTTTTAAACTAAATATATACTAATTAAACTGTACATACACAAAAACAACAGTTAGTTTTCAAAAAACTCTGAGAATAATTTCAATTGCACCAAGCACTTCTTTTATTAATTCGTAAGTAGACACTATCGACGGTTATCGCAACGATAAGCTGTCTTGTTCTGGAAAATTAATCTTATTTTCATATTACGCATCCTGATTTACAGAATTGCAAAGGGTGACACCTATAGCATATTATCAAAATTCCTGTATTTTTCTATAAAAACTAACAGCTGATTTGTGTGTTGCCTAACACATAAAACCGATGCGAGCGCTCATTGTGGTTATGAATCGTTACAACAAACTACATTTTTATAATAAATTATACATAAACAAATATTTACAATCGGCATTTTCTAATTTGTTTAGAATAAAAACATTAATTAATCCGTTAAAAGCCATTTTTTCCTGAACCACTATTTTAACCTTTATGTTATCTCATAACGACCACCTTTAAAATAACGTTTGTGATACATAATAGGCTTATTTTTATTCAAGCTATAGCAATAAAATATCTAAATTTTAATAATTCCTTGTTCTTTGAAAAATTATGGTTGTTTTATATTATCGCTAGTTCACTTTTTTATCATTATAGAATACGTTTCTGGTTCGAAGTAGGTATACATATTTATATAAACACCTATACTTTCTTTTCAATGAAACGAGTAGGTAAGTTATTTATTGCAAAGATTACATATTTTGTAGTCTATATGATTAATTACATTCTGATAAATTCAATACTAAATCTAGATTTACAAAATAATGAAACTAAAACTAAGGTTTATATATAACATATTGAAACAAATCAATCACCACTTATAACAATATCTTTGGAAAATATTCAAGCAAAAGAATATTGTTACTTCTGTTTTTGTATTTGATCGTTTCAATTCATTATTGTCCTATTTCAATGGTGTTAAGAATACTATAGTATCTACTATTTGTTTTGTTAATTAATATGTTGAACGTATATTCCAACTTCTTCGTGGGGGTATTCTGTTACAAATACAGGGTTTCCATTTTCACGATAATCCTCATATTTTTTCTTGTAGAGACAATTAAAATTTAGTTGTTCTGCTAATTTTGCACTAAAATGACTTGTACAGCCCATTTGTACAAGTGGAATATTACAGTTTTTTGCAGTTTTCCTGTAAAAACAAAGATCACTTGCATTTATTCTAATTTTGTTATGTGTGATAGTTATGCTAGTGAAGGGTGTCATGATAAGTGGTTTTTAGATGTGGGAAAAAAATAACTTATTAACTAAAGTTTAGCATGCCCTTTCATTATTATTGTTTATGATGAAACTATGTAAACAAACTTATTAATCTAGCACGTGTATAAAAACATATTTATGTAAAACATGTTTATTAAGAATTATTTCGACAGCAATGATAACTCAAGAAAGAAAAACAAGAGTTACATGGTAATTAAAAAAAGTTACTATCAACAAAGTGCCAGTAATATACAGGGCTTTTCACAATGAGCGTTAATTAGACGTTTCTGACAAACCAGACAACGGATCTACCTGAAAGTTTGACAGAATGCATAAATTCATATGATCTACACGCCCAAAATATTTTAGATGATGCGGCGTTGCCGCTTCTACTATAAAGTAGCGACTACTTTGATTTTTCAAATGGAACACCCTGTATATAATATCATATTATGATTTCCTATTACTTTGTCAACAACTTCATGTATTATTTCCCTATACCTATCTATTTGATCCAATTTTGAAACGTCAAACTTTCGTTGGTGGTTTTGACTGATTGTGATACTAATTATAATAGAAAAGTGTCAAGATTAGGTTACAGTAATACAGATTTCTTGAATTTATTAATTATTCATGGTGAGTGCAATAGAATTGCAAATAGAGATTGCCGAGTATTTCATGAAAGATATCCGCAACTTCCGAAGCCGAATAATAATGTGATAAATCGACTACTACAAAACTGTAGGTTGAATGGAACCTTTCGTCCAAAAATCATTCGTAGAAAGCCTGAAGTGGATGATGATGACAACGGCATAACAGTTTTGGGATTTTTTAATGCATTTCCAAATGCTTCTCTACACGAGGCTGAAAGGGAGATAGGTATACCCTACGTGAAAATTTATCGCATTCTTAACAAGCACAAATGGCATCCCTATAAATTCTACTGTGTCCAACATTTGAAAGAGACCGATTTGCCTCGCAGAGTGGAATTCTTTGAATGGTTACTTGTCAAGACTCAAGAGGATGAACATTTCCTTGACAATATCATATGGACAAGTTTACAAAAAATGGAATTTTCAACAGACACAACAGTCATTATAGGGCGCCAGAAAATCCTCATGTCGTTCGCCAAAGGGGTTTTCTAGACAGATGGCAATTTAATGTATTTTGTGCCATAAAGAATGAGTCAATTTTTTATATCGAGTTTTATGATGATAATTTGAATGCAACAAAATATGAAGATTTACTGAAAAATGGAATTCAAATGATTTTAAACAATAGGCCAGGATGAGAACGTGTATGGTACCAAATGGATGGTGCTCCACCCCATAATTCTCGTTCAGTAGGCGAAGCTTTAACTGAAATCTTCGAAGATAGATGGATTGGTAATAATGGACCTTTTCGTTGGCCTCCTAGAACACCAGATGGCAATCCAATAGATTATTTTGTGTGGGGTTTCATTAAAAATATGGTTTACTCCAACCCAGTAACAACAATGGAATTTCGAATTTGATCGTCTTAGTACCAGAGAGTTCAAGATTATCAGCGTTTATAAAAGTACATGTTTTGTAAAAAAAAATCGAAATTAATTTATATCTCTTAAACGGTTGTTGGCAAAGTAATAGGAAATCATAATATAATATTATATACAGGGTGTTCCATTTGAAAAATCAAAGTAGTCGCTACTTTATAGTAGACGCGGCAACGCCGCAACATTTAAAATATTTTAGGCGTGCAGATCATATTAATTTATGCATACTGTCAACTTTTCAGGTTGATCCGTTGTCTGGTTTGCCAGAAACGTCTAATTAACGCTCATCGTGAAAAGCGCTGTATACGCTATTCAAATTCTTGTGATATCACAAATATATCATAAAGAATGATACCGAATGGTTTTGTAGCTTACTTATGTTTGGATTTTATTATATTTTGATTTTTTCAGGTTAAATGTATAATGACTTATAACAGCACAGTCATAATTTCTGTTAAGATGGCTTTCAAAACCCTCAAAACCTTTTTACAATAAAAAAAGGAAATCAAATACTTTAAGTTGGCACGGAAGATTATCACAAACTAAGACCATGTGTTGAGTGCAATTTAACGTGAAAAGGAAAAAATACATTATCGTCGATTAATTGAGTGGCCTAGCCTGCCATGCCTAACATTAATCATTTTCAGGATTTCAACGCCATTTTCTTGTATATTTCTTTTTCAATAAACCCTAAATGGCAAAACCTTCTAAATCCCTCATTTCACAGTGTTATTTAGATTTAAAGTCACAGCTTAGTATCAAAAGCTGCCAAATCCAACTATATCTTAGTCTCAAAGTCAGTTGAGTCCATTTCGTCCAACAGCCGGTGCCATTGTAAACATTAACTTGTACTAGGTGTTCCTGTGAGTTGGTGTTGACAATTGTTGCTTGTGTTAAATAATTATAAAACTATTGTGATGGCTTTTCCATATTGCTGTGGATGATAATAATAAGAGTTTAACTAGGAAGAAGACTCAACAAGTGAATGAATGTAAGAGAACAAAGTAAGTTTGCCATTCTGTCTGCTGAGTTACCTTTTATTATCCAATTTGTAAATTTAGATACTCATCCAGATCTTTGCCTGCGTTCCCCGACTGTCAACATAATTCAGATAATTAGAAATGCAGATCCCTTTCCATGGCTGATATTTATGTATTTCATACGGTATTTTACGCTTTTATTAACAAAATTCAACAGGACAATTAAATTTGAAAGTACAGCGGTGTTTTAAAAACAAAACGAAGACGCCCCACTACTGGAAATAGATCGTCTAAAAATATTGTAGTTACATATCATGTTACTGCAGAACTTATTCCGGTATCCAGAATAACATTCCTCAACATTTTGTTAATACAAAATGGCAGGGTTATTGGAGTTCTTACGAGGCATTTTGTGACAGGAGAAGTTGCTTCCGAAATGCGAGGGGTAGATCGCCACTCCGAAATATTTGCAGAAAAGCAAAAATTAATTTGATCAAAATGTTTAAACCCCTTAAATCACATTATTGTCGAGATAAGAGTAACCAAATGTACGGTCTTACTTTATAACAATCTTCAACACAAACTTTAATTTAAGTTTTGGTACACCAAGACCAACCTGTTTACAGCTGTCAGAGAAAATAAAGGTGGAGAAAGATGCAGCTAAGAAAGCTAAGTTACAGACTAAAATCAAGGTGCACAAACTACGAGCAAAGGTATTCTTTTCCTTGTTGAAAGAAGGAAAAGAAAGATTTCTAATGTTATCGTTTGACTTCCAGAAAAATCAGTCATTACCAAAACTCCCTGATTAAGCAACTTATTATTTGCGACAGCTCTAAGTATACAATTTTACAATAATGATAGGATCAAAATCCAAGTTAACCAAGGAAAATGTATATAGGTATGATTGGACAGAAGGAACATGTCTAAAAGGCTCAAATGAGATTGCTTCGTGCTTTTTTCATAGACTGTGTTCGCTTGATCTGGAAGATATTCATATTGTTCGCCTAGTAGCCGATCGATGTGCCGAACAAAATAAGAATACCATTTTTCTTGGAATGTGTTCTAAACGGCTTTATTTCCACGCTCCCACAACAGTAAAAACAGTTGAAGTTGTCTTCCCAGTAACTGGTGATTCCTTTCTACCGGCTGATCGAGTTTTTTCCTTGATTGAACGCGAAATCCAAAAGAAAGAAATCATAGCGAATCCCCAAGAATATTATAACATTTTCCAGACTTATGATTTGGCAGGTTTTGACACTAGGCTACTCATTTTTGAAATAGGTGTGGATAAGAAGAAAATAAGGAAAATTCATTTGGAGATTTAGGAATGTAAACTATCTATTAGTACACTCTTATTGCAATTTTCGGTTATTTTTTGTCCTTCTTGACTAACTTAGTATTAATTAATTAGTAAAAAGTTTCTTGATGAAAAATGTGCAAATTGCAATGTATGTAGTTAAGATATATAATCATTTTATTAGCTGATAAAGTAGGTATGAAAAGTATGCAAAATTTAATACATTTTTTTCAAATACTGTAAATCAAGCTTATATGTAAACTGCTCTAGATGGCAGTAGTTAATATCTACTTAAAAAAATAAAATCCAAAATCATTATGTAACAAATATGAGGGTTGGCGTTGTACCAAAGTTTTTATAGAACAACAATATTGTATTTAAATTTTGGGTATCTGTATAAAAATTAATAGAGGACTTATTCTTTTTTTTATTTCATTCATTTCTAATGTTAACCGTTTGTTTGATAAAGTAATGTTTTAGAGTTTTCGAAGTTAAGGTTAGTAATTTATAAAAGTGGTGTTCAGAAAGTGATATTTTGGAATGATATGATTTTTATAGAATAAGAAAAGGAAAAGGCCACGTATTTCATTCCCTTCTCAAGGGGAGAGTGGGATGTTCCTTCTGCCACAATCATGGATTCCCAGGGTACACACATACATTGCGTATATATGCATAGTGTGATTAAGGATTGGTGTGGTCAGAATACCATCGGAAAGAACGGAATGTGTGTTCGGAAGGCGGGGTGGGAGAAGTATCACCGGACCTACAATATTCGGTTCCCGAAGAAAATTTATTGTACGATAAGCATGGTAAATTATCTTAGAAAGCAGAAGCGATCGAACATATTTTTCCGTTCGATTCGAGAAAATCGGATTGTAACGTGCCAGACCTTTTCGAGAACAGCATCTAACTGGAGTATCTTCAAGTCTTTTTGGACGAAGAGATCATGGATTTTATTCTGCACTAGACAAATAAGTTTTACAATCACGTTCTTCAACAATAAGAAGATTTGCGGCCACGTTCTCGACAAAGGTCTTGGTCAGAAACAAATGTTGATGAGATGTATTGTTCCTTGCACTGAATTTTCTGATGGCGCATACAAAAAAGTTCAAATTCAAGAATATTTGAGTACAAATCCTCCATTTTCAACACCGCCGTTTGGAAACACTATGCCCCGAGAGACCGTTTTTTGCTTCTGCTACGAATGCTCCATTTTTCGGACAACAATATTCCGAAGGACCTCGATATTTTGATAAAACTTCGCCGCATCATTTGCGGAACAAAGTTGCAGAATCCTGCAATCCCTACGAAAAAAATGTCCATTAACGAAAGTTTCATGTTGTATAAAGACAGACTGTTTTTCAAACGGTTTATTCCTTCGAAACGTCATTGTTTTGAAGTGAAGTTTTTCGTATTGTGTCCTTCGTTTACAGGATATATACTGGCCTTTGTGGTTTACACTGGAGGTAATTCAAAGGTGACCAACACGGATTGATCTACTTATCATATTGTTGGAGGGCTACTAAATCAGGGGCATACGCTCTATATTGACAACTGATACACCAGCCCGATATTTCCCTTTGATTTTGCGACAAATAGAGCGATTCATGTAAGGGTGCGTAAGAATACAAGGCAGATTCAAAACATAGCCGAGAAATTTCACCTCTCGCACGACAAAAGGTGTATTGATTGTAGTAAAGTGGTGCGATGAACGGAACGTGTATATGTTGACTACGTACCATGATCGTCGTACTACAAAGACCGGAAAACTGGACAGAACTTCATGTAGACGTTCCGTCACGCTTATTTGTATTAACGATTACAACAAGAATATGGGAGCAGTGGACAAAATCTATATGCTCCTCAGTTCAGTCGAATGCGTTAGCCATAGGTTCCCAACGGGGGCGGTACAGCCCCCTAGTGGGCGCTGGAGCTTTTCGTGGGGGCGGTAGCGGGTCCAAAGGAAAATGGAGGGGGGCGTGATGACAGCCAAGGGAGCGGTCGCGGCGTACCTATCTAATTAGAAATTTAACCTTTAAGTACTCGGATCAACTTGACATACATAACTGCTCGCATGCGCCTCCTAGGTACCAATGTGCAAGGTGTTTGTCTGAATCGCTTTTTCAATCGATTTGATTCAGTACGGGACTTCCTTGAAAACAGAGACGATGAACTGCGCGGAAACTTGCTTGCGTCCAAAAATGGCATCGCTTATTTGACAGACCTTTTTAAAATATTTAATGATGTTAATTTATAATTGCAAGGTGATGAGTTGAATTTAATAAAAACAAAAAACGTAATACCTGCTTTTGTGGGAAAACTTCTATTCAAACGAAATCTAGGAAGAGGTAAGTACAGCCACTTTCCGACATTATCAGCATTATCGGTAAAACAGGAAGATTTGCTTACATACTGCCAACACCTGGACGCTCTTCATTCTGATTTTACAGAGCGATTCCAGGATATTTTAAATATGAATATACCAAGCTGGGTTTTAGACCCTTTTGCAAATGCAGATACAGCAGAATCGTCAAATTTAGAAGCAGAACTCGCAGAACTTACAACTAATGAAGAATTAAAAGTAAAATTCAGAAATGGATACCAAGAGTTCTGGCTCCAAAAATCAATATCAGCTCTCCACCCTGGATTGTGGAAAATAGTACAGAAATTTTTAATTGCGTTTCCTTCATCATATTTGGCTGAGCGTGGGTTCAGTGTAGTAGCTAATTTACTGTCTAAGAAAAGGAATAGACTGCAGATCACTGAGCGTCTGATGTTAACTAAATTGAAACCCGACATTAACTCCACCAGCCTCAACCATCTCATTGATATTTATGTTTCTTATTGAATTTTGTTTTTTTGTTATATTTTTTTTACTAGTTTTGATTAATAATCTTGTCTTTGGCTTTGTGCAGTGCCCCAGTGCGGGGTGCTCCAGTTTTGTGTATTTGTATTGTCTTGCATTTGTTGGTTAAGTTATAATTTTGTTGTAACATTTTGTATGGACTTTGAATTAAATCTTTGTATTATAACATGTTTTTGTATTTTTAATTAATTAATAATCACGACCTTTTGCCACGACCACGAGGAGCGCGATTAGAGAGGAGAGAGAGAGAATTAATTTTTATTTATGATTATTAATAGATAATAGACAGATATATAAAATTGGTATAATTAACTATTATATAAAAGGGGGTGTTGGAATTTTTTTTTTTTTGTAAAGGAGGCGGTAGTCCATAAAAGGTTGGGAACCTATACCGGTTAGACGAACAACAAAATGGTATAAGAATGTGCTCTACCACCTTCTCGACATGGTCTTGCTCAATGTTCATGTACTATTCCAAAGAATTGTAAAGATGAAAATTCCAAATGCCACTGATAAAACAAACGATTGAAAAGTATACCTCAGGACAGGTAATAAATACTTCTCCGTAAGCATTAGAAGCAACACTGGCCAGGTATTTTCCAAAGAAAGCCATTTCAAACGACAAAAAAGAGAAACAGCTTTTATTTGTAAAGAGTGCAATGTCGGGCTGTGCATAATTCCGTGTTTTGAAATATATCACATGCATCGTAGTTTGAAGATTTGAGACTTGCACAAATTGTATACAAACGATTTTGTGAGAAGAATTTATTTCTATTTGCATTTGTTTTTGAAGCGTATGGTAAGAGAGAATAGGTTTTTTATTTTGTTCCATTTGTTAGAACGTTGCCAATAAAATATTCCAAGGATCGGACTGTATCATTCTAGAGGGTTTATAACAGAATGTGGAGGGAAACAGATCCAATTAATTTGACTCGCTGCGTCTGACGCCTTTTAGCGCCGCACTGACCGAGCCACGCGTTCTGATACAGCGCCGCAGCGAAAGTTTTAAATTAGTCAAAAATAGACGTATGAATTTATAATAGTTGCTTTGACACTTCGGTAAAAATACAGTTTGTTCTATAAACGTCTTAGCGAAAAAAAGATTAGATTAGCAAAAAAAAACTAGAAACCAGATTTTTCTTGTAGATAATTAAATGAGGAATAATTTTGAACTGTGAACCTTTCCTAATCAAGATCTACAAAGATAAATAAATAAAGGGTCACACTAAATAATCCGAATAATAATGCATTCATGAATGGACTATTACAAGGACATCTTAGTAAGCATCGGGACATAATGAAATAATTGGAGAAATAATTACATTCTTAAACAAAACCAGTAGACTTTTCGTAGCGCCTGAATATCGTATCCGATGATTTATTAGTGAAACGGAACTGTTTTTGGAAAATTTTTGTTTGTTACCTTGGGGTGACAATGATTCTAAATTTCATCGTGATCAGGTGTCAAATTTACTTATTCAAAATTAATTTCAATAAAAATTAAAAAGGAATGCACTTACATAGTTTCAAGTATCAACTCCTTGGCTATTCCTTTACGTCTCCATCCCGAGTCTACTGATAAAATATGTATACATAACACTTTATCAATATTGGGATATTTTCCAAACACATCACATTCTTCATCAACGTGGTCTAGTAAACGATAAATTTTTGCAAGCTTAGGATTACTACATTCTGACTCAACGTTAGGTTCTTCTTTGTGTTTTAATTCATTTATGCTTGCCCCTATTACGTTAGAGAACTCATCAAGTGCTATTATTGTCATATTTTGTTTTACACTTTCCACTGAACATTCTTCGGATTCCACAGGTATTTCATCATTCAACTCGACTAATTTCAAAGACGAACATAGAGGTTCGTTTTGGAAAAAGTGTTTTCTCACATGACTTAAGATTTTTTCACTGTCTTCTACAGTTGCCAATCTCAGCTGAAATCCATTTTTACTGGTCATGTTGAAAGTATCTAAAATAATCATAAAATTAAGATTGGAACAGTATTATTACTTATTGGCTATTAAGCGACAATATTGTAATAGGTTTTTAAAAATATACGGTTAAAAAACCTATAATAATATGCGTACATATTCCTTTGGAACAATACTGTTTAAATAGGTAGGTGTTATAGATTATTAGATATTTGTTTTCGACCACGAATAATTATTAACGTTTTTAACAGTTTATACAGTGATTTTAATCTGCAATCTGTGGACTAAAAGTGTTGAAAATCGGAAATTTTATTTCTACATACCTATCTAATACAATCTGTAGATTATCTAACTAATATTAATTAATAATACATACTTTCTGGTTTTACTACTTTTTTTAATTAACCCACACAACAGGTTTAATTTTACTAATCAGTTTTTTTTATCTAAGAATTTCTTACGATAGTACCCAAACATACCAAGACATTGTGATTACTAATTAAACAGCTATGTACGGTGCACTATAAAAGAATAACGGCTAGAGTATAATTTTTCTCAAATATTGCTGTTATTATAACTACCTCTGCTGTAACAATTTCCAAATAGTGGTGTGTGCGTGTGTGCGTGTTTTCCTTTGCACTTAGTAACAATAAATTTGAAGAAATAAATCAGTGTGTAATTAACTATCAATTTTGCAAATTGTTTGTTCACAATTTCGTTCTGAACTTGGGAACAATGGCAGGAGTACGTCAACATCAACATTTTTCCCAATTGACTGATTTTGAACGTGGCCGTATTATTCGCATAGAGAGGCCGGACTTTCGCTAAGAGAAATTGCTCGTCGTGTAAACCGAAATGTTACAACGGATGTTGGTCCAAATGGTCCGAGGAAGGGGTGCAACAACGTCGCCCTGGATCTGGACGTCCCCGCAGGACTACAGATCGCGAAGAACGTCGCTTAAGACTTTTGGTCACAAGAGACAAATTTTCAACAACTCGATCGATTGCAAATGATTGGATGACATGTGTAGTACCCAGAATGTCAATGTCATCTGTTTATCGCCGGATAAGGTCTTATGGGTTGCGTTCATATCGTCCATTTTTATGTCTTCCTCTTACACCACATCACCGTCTACGCAGGCTAGAATGGAGCAACGAAAGAGCGAATTGGGCGCAAGAATGGTATCAAACTGTGTTTAGTGACAAATCTCGATTTTGCTTGTGGGCCCACGATGGTAGTAGGAGGGTCAGACGGATGCGTGGAGAACGTAAAAATTGTTTTGTGGAACGCAACACAGCCCTCACACAAGGAGTGATGTTATGGGGTGAAATATGTTACGGTAGCAGATCACCCTTGGGTTTTATTGATAGCAACTTAAACACCGCTGGTTATATTGCCAATGTGCTAGAACCCGTTGCTCTTTCATATCTTCAGGGGCTGGAAAATCCCATTTTCCAACAGGATAATGCGCGCCCTCATACGGTCCTCCCATGGCCTGCTCGGTCGCCTGATTTGTCGCCCATTGAACATGTATGGGATGAGGTCGGTAGGCGACTGGGTAATTTACCACACCCTCCAAATAACTTACACGATCCCCGGCTACGGATTCAAGAAGCTTGGGTTGATATATCACAGGCAGCTATAGATCGCTTGATTGATAGCTTGCCACGCCGTCTAAATGAGTGAATTACAAATCGTGGCGGAGCAACTCATTATTGAAAAAAACATTTTTAGTTTTTGTTCTTTTGTTTTCAAATTTTAATCGTTTGTTTGTTCTAATGAAAGACATCGTTGACGAAAATTTCAATAAAATCGTTCAATAAATTCTAGGTGTTGCAATTTTTATAAAAGTCATTATATTTAAACAAATATCCAGAGAAACAGCAGTCTCATAAAACTACATTTCGGAACTTGTCAGTCAATTTAAGAGAACGTGGTGCATTTAAAAAGCCTGTAAATTGCCGTAAAAAACCTTGCAATGAACAAAAAGCAATTAAGGTTTTATTTGTTGTTACGGAAAATCCAGAATATTTTCTACACGACACATTGGACAAACAATTGGAGTAGCCCATTCTACTGCTCATTTTATTTTACAAAAAGAAAGAAATACGTCCATTTAAATTTAGAATTTGTCAGGGACTTCGATCAGGGATTCAGCTAGGCGCAGAAACTTCTGTGAATGGTATACCAGGCCATGTTCAGATAATGAGCAGTTTTCAAATAAAATTGTTTGGTCGGATGAAAGTCAAGTGACCAATAATGGAATTTTCAAACAGCTGAAATGCTCACTATTGGGCGAAAGAAAATCCTAGAGTTTGTAAAGTGCGCAGACACCAACATCGTTTCGGTTTTAATATGTGGGCTGCAATATTCGGAATGCGGATAGTAGGTCAATTTTTCTAAAACGGATGTTTAAATTCTGAACGCTACCAAAATTTATTAGAAAATGAAATAGAAGTAGCCTTAGCTAATTTACTTCAAGCTGATATTCAAGATTATTGGTTTTTACAAGACGCTGAGCCGGCACATAATTCCAAAGCCGTCCAGGTTTCCAGCAAGATGGATTCGAACATATTCAAGAGTAAGGTGGCCAGCGCGATCCCCCTATATAACACCTCTGTACTTTTTTATCAGGGGATATGTCATAAATTATATTTACCGGCACAATATTGGAAATGACAATCAATTTCGAATTTCGCATTTGAAAGTATTACGTCTCAATTGCTTCGCAATGTTCGGAATTCAACTGTAAGACGGTGTTATTTGTGTTTGGAAAATAATGTAAAACTTTTTGAAAAACTGTTATAAGATTTATAAGTATGTGATGCTTACTTTAATTTACACCAAAAACAAAAGGAATTAGTAGTTTTTCCTTTTACCATCAATTTGTTTGTTGATATTAACTTCTAATATTAAGCAACTTTATTGTGGTGTGTGTAATAATCATACAGGAAAGTTAGTGATTTAACTTTTTGAAAATGCAGGTCTGTATTCAACAATTTCGTGATGATGGTCCATAAAATGTTCAAAACGTGATCAGACATTGTTGAATTTGTAATAAAAAAACCTTTCAAAATCAGTTTTCAAATTATCATCATGATGATGGCTATAAAAACAGGAAACGTCCGATTGAAAAACTGACTATGCCATGTTAAAGCCCGTAACAAGTTGCCATGAAAAATTGTTTGTATTTTAGGTCTAGCATTTATTATAACGCCAGAAAAAAATAAAATCGAAATTTTAAAAATTCAAATTTTTTTAAATACCCCTAATTACAACTTTTTTTCCCATTTAACCGGATTTTTAATTATTACCATTTCCGAGATCTCCATAGTGAGAATCCTTATCTGGGAGACAGTGTATATTTGTGAATTTGGATGCATGTGGGACATGCTATAATATGGGTTGCTGGCCATTTGGCTGCACCCTTTGTATTAAATAGTGTATTATATTATCAGTTTAAATTTAATGCACAATTTAATTTTAAAAATAATTTAGTATATATAGTATAAATGGAATAAAAATATTTACTTGTCTATGTTGATACTAGGATTTGACCTGAGGTCATACATTTATCATGGTATAATTAACGCTAGAATCAAAGGAAGCTTTCGTAAATTTTTCATAACCCTTCATTCTTCGTTCATCTGTCATATTTCGCGTTAAAAATGCATTTATTCGATAAAAAAATCACCGATAAAACGCCTTGAATACAATCTGTCGCCATGCCTCCGTTTCGAGAGTGCTCAAATGTGTCTATCCTGATTAATCAGTAATAAACCTTACTAATACAGTATAATTTGAGTTCTATTATTGGACATTTCTTGTGTGGTCAACTATAAATAAATTATCTAGTCCATACGTTATAGAGATAAGTAGTTACTTCTAACGCAATCTAGGGTGTTAGTGCATATAATTCAAGATACAATGTTTGGACCATTGATTTTGTTATAAATCTATAAGTATTAAAACCAATGCTTAACTAGATAGTAAACAAAGCAACAAAAATATGCCCCAAAGAGCACCATTCAAAATGCGCAATAATATTTTTTAAACCGGTGAGAACTTATTTGGTGCCATTATACGTACTGCATTAAATGCCAAACTTGCTATCAAATCAAACTGTAGACTGTTACTACAATCTTTGGCTGTACTATCAATCTACACTTCCTCCAATAAACCACTACACTATCCAACGACGTCCTTGAAATTGTGTATATATTTCAATATACTTTCACTGTTTCTGGATCAGTTACAGTTACGTTTTGTTCTAGTTACAATAAACAAAATTTAACAATGCCTTTAATAATGGAAAATGGTGAAAAACAATACCAAATTAGAGTTGCTTGTGAGAAAGATGCAGATAATATCGTAAACTTTTTGAATAATTATTATTATGGGTATGATCCAATAACAGAAATTTACCTTAGAGGAGGAGGAAATAAGTCCGATTTTTTGTTACCGACAGTTGATAAAAAGAACAAGGAAACTATTAAAGAAGGTTTATCTGTTATAGCTGTATCACGCTCAGGTGAAATCGTGGGAGCAAGTATTAACGAAACATTAAAATCACAAGCAGCATCCAGTACGCCTGAGCTTTCATTATTAATTAATGACGTTAATGCAAAAATGAACAATAAATTACATTCAAAAAATTCGACACTATCACGAATATTGGTAGTCCATCCTGATTGGCAGTGTATAGGAATTGCTAAGGCGTTACTTCTTCGAGCAATGTAAGTTTTATTAAAAAAACAATAACACCAGATGTGGTATAGGTAAAATTTAGTAATAAAAATTAAGTTGTGTTTTCATAATTACGAGATTCTCGTTTTGTCTAAATAAATAAATTAATATTATCAACTTGGAACTTATAACACATTTCATAACAAGACAAACACACAAACACTTTTTAGAATTACATCACGTTATTTTTTTATAAAGTTTAAGTTTATCTTAGGGGATAGTAAAGTCATTTGGAACAAGGTTAGAGTTGCATATAATTAGCTTTGTACTAATTTGTAAAATTTGATTTGTTGTATTTATTAGGTACTTAAAATTCTTTTTGCACTTCGTAGATTAAAAGTACTATTTGGTTCCCCCATTTCGGGGACTGAAGTGTTACTTTTAATCTCTAGGGATTAAAAAATAATTTAATCTTATTATGGTATTGAAACATCTGGGATTTTAAAAATAATTCATAAATTTCATTAGCCTTGAATAGTGTAGCTTCTTTGTCAAAGTGTATTTTAATTTTCAGAAAATAATATAATTATTTCTATTATTACTCCACGAAGTGCAAAAAATATGTGTAGGTACCAAGGGATTGAAGTTCCTTAATCCCTTGAATAGTTGTTGGCCGAGCCTTTTTAATCCCTAGAAATCCATTTTTTTATAAATTATGGTTCAGTTTTATTATTGAATATATCGCATATCCAGCACGAATTAGACATATATTTATTCACTTTCCATAACACGCAAGTATATAATTACACTTGGCATTGTATTCAAGATAAGAATGACTACTATCAAAGTAAAAGTTTAGTCACTTCACTTTTGCTATTTAACAACTGGTATATTGTTATTTAAATATGTAAATTCTGAGTGTTTAATTGACGTAGTATTAAAACACGCTCGAGTTTCATAAATATTTTATTTTCCAATGCAAATTAATAAAATTCGAGAATGAGATTCTTTCTGAAGCTATATTACCAAAAAGAAATTGTAATTGCTTGTAAATAGCCCAAACAGGAAAGAAGACCAGTTCTCACTATGTGAAGGGCAAGTAAACTTTTTTTGTCATAACATTAAGGAATTGCTTAAATAACTTCAATGTAAAAATATTTTCTTAAAATATATTTTTGCCGCTAAATTGCGCCTCATACCAAAAAATTGCATAGAACATAATTAATCGATATGTTTAAGGTCTATATCCCGGTATTTTTATATCTTTGAAATATTCAGCTGATTTAGAAATATTTAATAAAAATCAAAAACTACCCCTAATAAACCCCCACTGTCCGCCATTCAATTTCTCCCAAAATCTAATCAGCTCGAAGCCAAATGAAAAAAAAAGCTAAAATACAATATTTTAGGTACGTAGGTATTTTCGTTCTGGAGTTATCGTGGATACTGGCATACGTCCATATATACACACACCCACACACCTACACACCCACACGGCCACACACGCACATGCATCCACAGGTACGCACGCACCCACTCGCCCAACCAATCCACCCGCCCCAACAATAAACCAAAAAACCACCCGCCCACCCGCACGCATGCACGCACACACACGCGCACACGCACACACCCACGCAACCAAATACCCACACACCCACACACTCCCACACCCACACATCCACACACTCAACCACCCAACGCATCCACGCGCCCACGCGCATGCACGCGCCCGCCCACCCACTCAACCAACCAACCACTCAACCATGCACGCACGCACGTGCGGGCACAGACACGCGCGTACGCACGCACGCACCAATCCACACACGCACACACCCACACACCCACGCATCCATGCACTCACGTACTCACGCCCCTACACATTTATGCACCCACACACCCAGACGCACACACATACGCACACGCCTACACGCTCATACGTACACACCCACCACGCACCATGCACTCGTACACGCACAACCGCACACACGCATCCACGCACGCCCGCACACCCACGCGCGCACGCACTCACTCACACACGTACGCACGCACACACCCACGCACCCACACATCCACGCACCGACAAACCTACGCACCCACGCTCCCACGCACGCACGCACATATGCACTCGCACACACATACACACGCACATATGCACGCGCGCGCACACCCACACACACGCACACACGCACATACGCACGCACGCACCCACGCGCACGTGCATACACGCACACACGCACACCCACATATACCCACACACCCACACGCGCACGCAGGCACGCACGCAGTCACTCACTCACACACACGCACCACGCACACGCACCACGCACACGCACCACGTATACACGCACGCACGCCTGCACTCACGCACGCACGGACGTGCGCGCACACACACACACACACACACACACACACACACACACACACTCACTCCCACACCCACACCCACCCATGTATTTTCAGGTTTTCCTAATACACATATAGCAACATGGTCACTACGTATACACACATCATGTGAGACTGTTTAGTTCCTAACTTCGTTATCCGAAATAATTCGGACCTAAAAACCCTTCAAAAATTCAAAATTATTCTTAATTTTATTAATTACATATATAAACAGTTTGCCTCGAGTAAGATTTGAACCTACGTCATCTACTTTGCTAGAGAACCGCTCTAAGCAACTGGCCATCGAGGTATAAGCCCCAGTCGATGCAAATTTTGCCTTTCGGTATGTAGAACTGAGATGAAATGAGATTACAGTCAAATTATATACGGGGTGGCCCATTAGTGTGTTTAAGTGCCATAACTTACGTAGGATCAAAAATACAAACAAATGTTTTAAATAAAAGTTGTTATGTTTGCGCAGATACACATTTCTAAAATATTTTAAGATATACAGTGTGTTCAGCCTAAGCGAAACAAGATGAAGTTTGCTTCTTTTTAATAGGACACCATGTAAATTTGTTTCCATCGAATTCAGCGTAAAATTCTGCATCTAGCCCTATCTTTTCTTTTCGCATAAATTGCGACGTTGCCAAGCTGGAGCGAAAAATATGAAGATTTGACGAAAATTGGTGCACTATAAATGCTGCCAAATAAACGTTATCAGTGGTAAGCAACTAAACTTATTTGGTAGATACGAAGGTAAAGGATGGATGAAATGTCTGAA
The DNA here is from genome assembly GCA_036346205.1 of Vesta saturnalis. Taxonomy (NCBI): domain Eukaryota; kingdom Metazoa; phylum Arthropoda; class Insecta; order Coleoptera; family Lampyridae; genus Vesta; species Vesta saturnalis. The sequence continues at coordinate 1,908,995 of JARFJB010001043.1, forward strand.
CATAGTAGAAGTTTCGTTTGGGGTTCGGGGTGTTTTTTGGATAAGCATTTTAATTCAGGAGATTTCAATTAGCAAAAACTTAATTTTTTTAAATGGAACACCCAGTATATTATTTTACCATCTTGTAAAACTAATTTATCCCTTCGAATTATGTATGCATAATGTACTCTCTAAACTCTAATTTCATATCTATTTTTTCGTTTTGGTTGTATGACCTTAATATAAATTGTAACTAAGCTAAGAATTAACATAATGATAATAATAATTATTGTATTCGTCCAGGTATGTTTATTTCCAGGTACGCTTAAATTTGGAATTTGTAAATTGTTTCAATATATTTTAAGTAGAACAGAGGCACCTTGGCCGCCATCTTGGATATTGACGTCACAAGACCGCCCACGTGGGAGACCGTATTTTCCACCCCTATGGTTTCTTTTCGGGGGCCTTTTTCAACCCCTTGATTTTCACCCTAATTTGGTTGAATTAAGAGCTTTTTTGACAGCCATGCCCTTTTTGTACTTGCTCACGTGAAGGGCACATTTAGGCCTTGGTCTTGGATTTGGGGTTGGGGCAGGATGTTGACGTCTTTTCGGAGGCCTTTTTCAACCTTTGGGCGGAGTTTAACCTCTAATTAAGGTCCTTTTGTCGGCCATTTTTTATCGACCTTTTTTATCGCGCATACTTGAGGCGTATTGAGGCCTTAAGATTGGGTTTGAATTTGTATTCTAATAAGGGGCCCCAATGCTAACTTGTAAGACGTGTAGTTCTTCAAAACTTGTTAACGGGACTTCGCCCCCTGTCGCGGCCACTGGTTGGAAATGGTATGGGGGCCTAACCTTATATTTAAGTGCAGAAACTAGCTCTTGGGCCTTGGCCCCTATCGTGGCTTCCTTGGTACAATTGCATGTGGGTTCTAACCTAATCTTACAGTTGTAGGTCTTCGCCCCGTTATAAAAAAATTGTATTCTAATAAGGTGGTCCTAGCCTTGTAAGACAGGACTTGTATCAGGGTCTGCGCCCTGGCCCACTTTGAGTTAAAATAGATTTTTAGCGCCATCTAGTGGCGTATAGACTAATGAACATTTTCAGTAATAGAAGTTGATCATGCCCGTCTTTCTCGTTTACCCGTTTCTCTCTCTCTTTCGGCTCTTTCTCACACACAAACAAATCAATTAATTAATAAATCAATCTCAAACAAATCCATCAGATCAATCTCAATCAATCAACCAAAATTAATAAACCAAGTCTTACAGTTTGCGGAACCAGCTTACAGTTCAAAACTGAATACATTAAAGTCTAAATTAAATATTACGTGAAATAATAAATAATTTCTACCCTAATGCAATGGTGCTTTTTATTTTAGCAATTTTAACTCAAAGGGACCAGGGCGCAGGCCCTGATACAAGTCCTGTCTAAACAAGGCTAGGACCACCTTATTATAATACAATTTTTTTATGACGGGGGCGAAGACCTACAACTGTAAGATTAGGTTAGAACCCACATACAATTGCACCAAGGAGACCACGATAGGGACCCAGGCCCAAGAGCTAGTTTCTGCACTTATATATAAGGTTAGGGCCCCATATCATTACCAACCAGGGGCCGCGACAGGAGGCGAAAGCCTACAACTGTAAGATTAGGTTAGAACCCACATACAATTGCACCAAGGGGACCACGATAGGGACCAAGGCCCAAGAGCTAGTTTCTGCACTTATATATAAGGTTAGGGTCCCATACCATTACCAACCAGGGGCCGCGACAGGAGGCGAAAGCCTACAACTGTAAGATTAGGTTAGAACCCACATACAATTGCACCAAGGGGACCACGATAGGGACCAAGGCCCAAGAGCTAGTTTCTGCACTTATATATATATATATATATATATATATATATATATATAAGGTTAGGGCCGCTTACCATTACCAACCAGGGATCGCGACAGGAGGCGAAAGCCTACAACTGTAAGATTAGGTTAGAACCGACATACAATTGCACCAAGGTGACCACGATAGGGGCCAATGCCCAAGAGCTAGTTTCTGCACTTATATATATATATATATATATATATATATATATATATATATATATATATAAGGTTAGGGTCCCATACCATTATTAGGTTAGAACCCACATACAATTGCACCAAGGGGGCCACGATAGGGACCAAGGACCAAGAGCTAGTTTCTGCACTTATATATATATAAGGTTAGGGTCCCATACCATTTCCAACCAGGGGCCGTGGCAGGGGGCGAAGGCCCGAGAACAAGTTTTGAAGATCTACACATGTCTTACAAGTTAGCATTAGGGCCCCTTATTAGAACACAAATTCAAATTCCCCATCAATCAGAAGGCAGAAACTTAGCTCCTCCAATCAGGGTACAGGGTCAAGAAAAACAAAATGGTCTACAAGATAATTACCAAATATAGTTGTCATCCCTAGTCTTCAGACCTACCCCCGACCCCAAGACTAGCTCCAAGTCCAACCCCAAAAACCAACTCCAAAACCAAACCCAAGCTCAAGACCTAAATACGCCTCTCAAGTATACGCGATAAAAAAGGTCGATAAAAGAATGGCCGACAAAAGGACCTTAATTAGGGGTTAAACTCCGCTCAAGGGTTGAAAAAGGCCCCCGAAAAGAAGGTAGCATCCTACCCTAACCCCAAATCCAAGACCAAGGCCTAAATGTTCCCCTCACGTGAGCAAGTACAAAAAGGGCATGGCTCTTAATTCAACCAAATTAGGGTGAAAATCAAGGGGTTGAAAAAGGCCTCCGAAAAGAAACCATAGCGGTGGAAAATACGGTCTCCCACGTGGGTGGTCTTGTGACGTCAAAATCCAAGATCGCGGCCAATGTGCCTCTGTTCTACTGTTTTATATTAGCGTTATTTAAATTTTTCAACTTAACTACTGGTGATTGTTTTTTCTCTTCGTCGAAGGTAACGTTAAATTTGGGTAAGTCAACAACTAAGTCATCGTGAAAGCTATCTTCGGGTTGGTATATTCTTCCGTTGATTTCTAATCCGAAATATCCTAATTTAATAATTGAGGGTTGGCGAATTTCGTAGTCCGTTTGTTCCGCAGGTAGCTTGTATGGTGATTGGTTGAATTGGAATTATTAGCACTTGGTGTGAGTTAATTAGTTGTACTGCGGTTTCTGTTAAATAAATTTTTGTCCTTTGACAATTGTTTTTCCGGTTCTAAGAATGTTGGCTAAACATTGTTGATTCTTGTGTAATTGAGATTGTTGACAATAAGAGAAATTTCTGGGCACTTTTCATTTGAAGTCCAGTGGTTTTCAGTGTTGAGTAGTAAAAAGGGTTATTCGGGAATAATTATTAGGTTATCAATAGGAACGGGGTACATTTGCAAGTATTTGTAAGGTTCGGTAACAATGGGTACATGAATTTTAAATATTATGAGATTGTTTTTGATGATTACTTGGGTCGAGAATAAATTATAATAGTTCATGAGGTTTCGTAACAAAGGTACTTGTCTATTTTTATAAGTTTCATTTAATTTGAAAATTAGTGATTCTAACTTCTTTGGATCTAGAATTGAGCTGTCAGTGTTGGGTAAGATCCATTTATTTAGGATCTAGATACAGATCCAAACACATTTTTAAAAACTGATCTAGATAAAGATCCAAGATCCGTACGTAAAAATGGATCTAGATAAAGATCAAAGATCCTTGAAATGGGATCTAGATCTTTTATAAAGATCCGACATTCCTAAAATTGTTTCGAGATTTTTCTAATTATTAATATTATCTTTAATTGCTAGTATTGCTACTGATAAGTAGTACTCCCATTCCCATGATCATTTTTCATGTAATACAAATATTAGTCCATAAGGTTAAATTATTAAGAAAAATAATATACAAATATAATTTTTATAGGTTTTTATTGAAAACTGACATTAATTATTTAACGCACTACAAATTACAAAATTAGTATTAGGTACACATTTACACTTGCAAGTTGCAATGTTAATTGTTAATTTAACTTAACACATAGTTGTTATACAATTATAAGGATAAGGACATTTATCTAAATTATTATAAGTATACATTACATAATTACATTTTATTATCTAATTTTATTTTATTTTGTTTTAAAATTAATAGCATCTCAAATATATCATCACCTAATCTATTCCTACGAGGAGTTAAAATTAGTCCACCCATACTAAATATCCTTTCAACGGGGGCAGATGAAGGAAGTATAGAATTATATTTTAAAAAGGTTTCTTTTATAGCAGGGTACATATTTAATTGCTCATAGTTAGTGCTTGTGTCTTTAAAATAATTTGTGCATTCTGAATCAAATGTTGTTTGCGATTGAGTATTTATTTTTAAAAAATCAAAGAATTCGTCCGCGGCAGAGGATTTTTTTTCAGTAAGTGTGAACTGAATTTCTGATTCTGAATTATTAAGATTTTCTTGAAATCCGGAATTGTTAAGTTCACACAATAATTGCGTTTGACAGAATGCTGTTTCATTTTTAAAGGGGGTAATTTTTAACCACCATAATTTAAATTTTGGGTTAGAAATTGTGGATAACAGGTATGGTCGACTACTAGAATTTTTAATATCCATTATATTAGAGAAACGTCTTGTAAAGCCGTTCAATAAACATTCTCTTAATTTAGAACAAAATGTCAGTTTTGTCATTGCTTCTAAGCTAGCTTTAATTTTGAAAAGTGTTGGCAAAACAGTACCTAACTGACAAGTTTTTTCATCTTGTAAAATATCTATTCCAACGGCTATAGGTTTTGTAACAGAAATATATTCGTTTAAAAACACAAAATCTGACAGTTGGAACACGTCTAATTTTAATAACTTACAAACATCACTTAATTTTGCTTCAATATTAATTAGTTTAACACATGCGTCATACATGGAATTCCAACGAGTAGGACAAGGAACTTTCAATTTGACACCGCAAACATTTTCTAACCGATCCGACGCCTTAGTTGACCTACTCACTAAATTCCATAAAGAATAAGCTTTCCCAAAAACAGTATCGTACATTTTTTTATACCTTATGTTTTCAAATGCTTTAGCTGCATCTATCGTAATTACAAGGCTGAGTGTATGCGAACAACGCTTAAAATGTTCGGGCAAAAGCACGTAAGTACTGTCAGTATCAAAAGCAGGTAATGATTCAACATCTACATCATTTTGATTTTGCAACTCTGTTAATTCGCTATCGCTGCTCTTGTTACATATAGAAGCAGTAAATACGTTAAAAGCTTTATTAAAGTTGCTTGCGTTATCTGTTACCGTTCCTGAAATTTTACCGAGATTTAATTTGTATTCGTTATGAATTTCACTTATTAATTCCGCAATTCTGTCAAATGTGTGCAAATTTAAATCGCCTACAGCTTAATGCAAAAGATTTACGTTGGAAGCTATTACTATCGATAAAGTGTGCAGTCATACCAAGATAACTTTTGTTATTGGTGCTCCAAACATCTACAGTTGTACAGACGTATTTGGTTTTATTTAATTCTTCTATTACAGCACCAATAACTGCTGATTTCTCTTCTTCTAATTTACTCTTGAGCGTTTTTCGGTCACAAGGTTTTTTGCCAGAAAGTCCTTCTACTAACCTAATAAATGCGGGTTTTTCGACTGTACTAATAGGCCTCATCTCTTCAATTATGTAATCTAAGACGAGTTTGTTAACCGAGTTCTTTGTGGAAGAACTGGTAGATCGTTGAAAAATGTTAGTCTTGTTGAAATTCTTCATTGATAAAATTTCGGTTTTACTTTTTTTGTTGTCTTTTCTGTATCGAATTTGCTAAATGTTACTGGATGCTTTCTCTAGAAAAAGGAGAAAGTGTATGTTAATTTATAAAATTCAGATTGAAGTCACTTCAAGTTTCAGTCAAAATTTAGATAACATCAATTTTGAAAGCGACTGAATCCCATCTTTTTATGAATACAGGTATCATAAACATTTAAAAAAGTTTTTTGATGCATTAGGGACTTTAAGAAATAAATCTCAACCTTTTGTAAACGTTCTTTTACACACGAGAAACTAAGTATTTTGCAACAAAAAATACTTTACGTAATTCATATAGAATTTAATAAGAAAAATTAAGTCTACAAATCACGTTTTGATATATCAGGTGATGTATTTCGTAAGAATCCAATAAATGATACTAAAATTCTGCCAAAAACTATATTAATACATACCTTCATATGCCGAATAAAATTTCCTGTTGAAGTCACATGACCTTGTATTTGTGCGGGACAATTTAGACACTGGGTCACTATCTTGTTGTCACATTTTGATAAAATTTTATAAAATTTACCGCTTAAGATTGGCGGAACTTCCATTAATTCGGCTTCGTCACTCATTGTTGATCTAACTAACAATTAACAAATGTGCTTTACTTTAAGTCGTATTCTTAAGAACTGAAGACAAGATTGTTGTTTTTCTATACCTCCTTTTGTTCGATTAAATTAGAAACAGGGAATTCCAGTTCCACTTAACTTAAGTACCTACTATAATGGATGGATGACCCCATTGTCATTACTCATTACGTCATTAGATTAGCACTTAGCTGTCATTACCTGCCTTTGTAGCTTTGGGAAACAAAAACAACCGACGGAAATATTAACAAAGGAAATGAATAGTTCTATTATTGGTTATTTCGGAATTTAACATGCCTCAGGCAGTAGGTAATTGTGTAAATGTGTATGTATCTCTGTGGGGTACGGATGTAACGGTCGTAATGGAGCATAATGTATTTTTTAAATATAAAGCTCTGTTGCCTCAAGCCAGTTAAAAATTTCACAAAATACCCTTAAAATACATTTTAAAATATTCTAATGGATCTTTAGATTCAAGTACTAAAGATCTGTTAAAATGTGATCTAGATCCAGATACTAGATCCTAGCAGAGCAAAGTATCTAGATCCAGATCATAGATCCGTTTAGTCGATCTAGATCCTGGATCTAGATCACTTTGATCTAGATCCTACCCAACACTGTGAGCTATGTAATATGTGAAGCTTTGAGAAGGATAGTGCGGTGTCTATATTATTAACGAGATTTTGGATTACTTGTAATTGTATTACTACATTAACAATAGAATAGGTCGTGAACATGCTTTCTCAAAATCTATTAATTGATTTATGCTATTTTTCAATTTGTTTACTTGATCTTGCAATGTAATTTGGGTATCTATTAAAGTGGCAAAATTTTCTTCATATGTTCGCGTCATTTAGCGTAATGCCGTTTCTTGTTTTGACAATGTGGAAAGTAGTTTAACGTCGTTTTTGTTGAGTGGTTATTAATGGGTTTTTCGTCATCTACGTCTAATGTTCCGAAAAGCCATTTAGATAGTTTTCCGATTCCATCTATTAATGATAGTATGATGTCGCTTAGGAATATAGCATCGTTTATTTTAGTGATTATTATCGAAGAAAAGTTATTTTAGCGGTGTTTTAGTACGTCTATGAAGGATGCTAACTGGATAAATATTTTTGAGGATATTTCAAGAGGTTGTGTAAGGTTGATGTGATACCGAAATGTGTGTTTAGAGGTAATTATTTTCGTTTGTCCTAGTTGGACCGGTAGTATTGGATTTTGTATTGTCTTGATATTTAGTGGGTTGGATTACGTCATAGGAGAGATATCGTGATGAGAATTAGGGTCGTCATGGCTTGTGTTGGAATCTGTAAAGAAACGTCGTGGTTTTAGTTTTCGTAAGTGATAGGTCTTGTCGTCAACTTTTACTGTATTGTCGCTTATTTGTTTCAATTGTTGAATTGTTTCGTAGGGTAGTATTATTTTGTTTTGTCTTTTGTCGTTACCTCTTAGTATAAAGGTGGGTTTCGTATTATCTATTTTAATTTTTCGTTTTCTATGTCTGTTCGCACGTTCTAGATTTTGTTTTTGGTTCTTGGTCAATTTATTAAGGATAAAGTCTGAAATTATGTCTAAGTTTGTAGAATGTTCTTGAATGTATTGTGTGATACGTTCGTTTTCGTTTCTTTCGAAGGGGTTTTTGTGGTCTAATCGTCCGCATAATATTTGGAAGGGTGTGTATCCGGTAGAAGAGTGTATACTATTGTTGTATGATAATATCGCATAATCCATTAATGTAATAGGTGTGTTGAGTTTTTCGTCTCGCAAAATACGTAAACTTTCTGTCAGTGAAGAATGAAATTTTTCAATTGGGCTGTTACTACTAGGGTTATAAGGGGTCTTATAATGGATCTCAATCTGATGTAATAAAGAAAAGTCTTGCATAATGTGATTTTTGAGTTCAAGTCCGTTATCACAGATGATTTTGGAGGGAATTCCGCAATGTTATATAGTGAATGAGTTTATTAATGATTTCAACTGCAGTTAGTGAGGTTATAGGATAAGCTTGTCCGAATTTTCAAAAACTGTTAATTATCGTAATGAAATTTTGTCCTGAGCATTTGAATGAATCTATATAAAGGTGTTCAAGGGCGCTTTGACCTATGGGAGTTGGTTTAAAATCTAATGCGTTTGGGTGTCGTTCGTATTTTAATTTTTGGCATGTTTTGCAAGTGTTAATGTAGTTAGTCACGTCTTTGTCCATTTCTGGCCAATAGTAATGTCTTTTGAGTGCTGTTAAGTTCTCGTTTATACCGCGGTGTGTATTTTTTGTTTCGTGGTAGTACTTAATTTGTTGTATTCTTTCCGTTTCGTCCATAATGGTTTTAAATATTCTCGTATTAGGTTTGTCCAGTCATTTTGATTTGCTTGTTCGTTGATAATTGCCAAAATATGCGGTTTTTTTCGAAAATTTTGTCGTTGTTAGATTTTGTCTTTCCTGTATAGTCTGGTGGAAGAGACTCGATGTCGTGAAAATCCTGATTGTGAAAGTTGTAGATGTCAAAGTTATTGCCGTTATCAATAAAATTATCGGTTTGGTACGCATTTTCGTGTTGATCTGGTGTTTGTAATTGTGTTGGAGTTTGGTCACTTTCGAAATATGAATGTGGTTGATCATTCGTTTCAGTGGTGTGTAACTCTTCTGAAATGAATTTATTTCTTGCCTGGAAGTTAGTTGGATTTTTGTGTTCTGTGGGATTTCGTGAAGTAGTTGACATTGGTTCCGGTTTGTTTTCTGGTTTTAAGAATTTCTTAGGCGCGAAAACGTTAGTTCTGTTTCCAAAAACTTCAGAATTCGTAGGGAAATGTTGGTTGATTTTTTGTGGTTTAATGTTTATAGGTTGGCGGGGAAAATTGGGTTTATTAAAATTGAAATTAGGTTGGTGTTGGAATGGTTTTATGTTTGGTGTTGGGAATTCGTAATTGTTAAAATGTCGTCGTGGTTGTTGAGGTTGTGTAGTATATTTACGTGTCTCGGTTTATTTAAATGTATTAAAATACTTATCTTTTTTGGTTTTTTTAATGGTGTGTTTTAAATTATACAATCTAAACGTTTCGATAACACTTACAGTTATCTTGGTCAGTAGTAATATTTGTTAAAAACTGTTCAAGATGTTGTAAACAATTTTGTCAAAGTTGAAAAATTAACACATAAACATCAGCCTGCTATCAACATAACAGTTTGAGAAACGTATAAAGCCAACTATAAAATTAAATTTTAGTAAAGAATAACTAGGTCATTAAAAATTAAATATTGTTAAACTGTCTTAAAGGTGACAAACCAGAACACTCTCTACGGCGAAAGCTAACAATGAAATTTGTCAGCCAAAAAACACATTTAACAAAATTTAATCAAGTTATAATGTAAGTGTAAAGTTGTGAAAAACTTCAATTTGAAAATGATAGAAGCATTCACAAATTTAACCATCACATCAAATAAAATAATCTAGTTAAATCTAACAAAGACATATCTTTCTCAATAAGTGCAAGTGTTATTAACAATGAAAATCATAATACAGAACGTTTTTTGTAATTTTTAATTTTAATCTTAATTTCAATTTTTCAACTTTGACAAAATTGTTAACAACATCTTTAACAATTTTTAACAAATATTACTACTGACGAAGATAACTGTAAGTGTTATCGAAACGTTTATATTGTATAATTTAAAGTACACCATTAAAAAGCCCAAAAAAGATAAGTATTTTATTATGTGTGATAATGGTGAAAGTTTACATTTTCATGTTTAAACGTATGTTTCTGTGGTTGATTAAAGTTTTGTCTAGTTTCATGTCGTATATTGTTTATACGTTGTTCGTTATAAAAATATCGTGTAACTACGTCACTGATTTTGGTTAGTGATGTGGTTTTACTTATATCTAACAATAATCTTAATTTATCATCTACGTTTGCAATTAGAACGTCAAGGGCGTTTCCTTCATTTTGTTCTATCAATAATGCTTTAAGGTCATTTGAAATATTAATTTCGGAAATAATTTTAACTTCCAAACGTGATTTCATTTGTCTAACTATATTTATAAAATCTAAAATATTTTCGTTTCTGTACCTTTGCATATATAAAAATTGACGAGTTAAAGTTTGTCTGTCGACACGATCACCGTAGTGTTGTTTTAAAGCTGTACGTATCAAGGGCCAGGTGTTTAAATCTAGGTGACACATTACAAAATCAAAAACTTCATTTCTTAATTTAGAACAAATAACATTAAGAGTAAAAGCGTTTAAATTATTATCTGCGGTTATACCGTAATTATTATGAAATTTAGCACAACTATTAATAAAGCTTTGTAACTGACTACATTCTCCTGTAAATATTGGCAAAAAGTCTGCAATAGCTTTTGCAGCTGTAATTGTAGGAGTGTTATTTACGGAAGTATTACTGGCTAAAGACATATTTTCTAATAATATAGACGTTTTTGAATAAAAATTCGTATTTAAAATTCACAATTTTTAAATAAGGATGCGGAAAATAGAAAGTAGATCCAATTACGAATTGAATATAAATAGTAGATACCAACGGTCACGAACTGCAAAAATGCTTCAATTGTGCCTTCTTCAATCCTACAGACTGCGAAAATTAAGTTTCTTGGTTCAAATACGTTGTTTTTAAAAACTCTTTATTTCAACATCACTAATACTAATACTTATACTGAATCAAAGCAATTACTTTAATAGCAACAAGTAAACATTTACTAACTTAAACTAGGAGCTAACTTGTGACTGTTAACTACATACTATTGACTATTAACTGTTTTCTTGAGGGTTCCCTTTTATACTTAGGAATATGAATAAAGTCTATTCATGTATGTAAATACTCTTATTTAGCATGTCTGTATAATTAAATGATTTGCTGTAATGTGTGTATAAACAAAGCTGTTCAATATAACCGGGTGGTCGTAAAGTAAGGAATAAATGCAATATCTCGTAAAGCACAATTTTATTCAAAAATCGCTCGGACCCGTCGATTTTATATTTTTCAGGGCATATTTTGCGAAGAAAAAATTTTATACAGGTGTCTCAAAAAGATTTGGTAAAAATTTTTTCAAATTGCAACCCAATTTTTATTGCATTTTGGATTGACCTTATAATTCTAAACATTTGTCATGTAGCAGTTGCTATACCTAAGTCAACGTTTTGGAGTTATTCGCATTCAAAATTTAAATTGAAAAAGGTCATGAAGAAAACTAAAATAATTTTTATAACGTTTTATTATATCGAAAACAAAGATTCGTAAACTTAAAAATAATTTTATTTCAGCAAATGTTCGAAATGTCCTCCGTTAGTCAACTGACAATAGCCTAATTGATCTACAGGTGAGAGATACCTGAGCTTTCTAGAAGAGGAACTTGTTCCAGCTCTGGCTACCCTTTTTCCTGAGATAGAACGTCCGGATTTGCCACACCATAACATCTGGTTCCAACAAGATGGTGCTCCCCCCCATTTTGCTGTGGTAGTTCGAACTTATTTGCACGACACTTTCCCAAACAGGTGGATTGGAAGGAGCGGTGTTATTGAGTGGCCACCAAGATCACCCGATCTAACACCACTAGACTTTTTTTATGGGGATAGATGATTTAAAACAACGCATCCGTCAAGAAATACGTCGAATAACGCCCGAAATGGTTCGAAATGTGCAGCAGGAATTTGTAGATCGATTAGGCTATTGTCAGTTGACTAACGGAGGACATTTCGAACATTTGCTGAAATAAAATTATTTTTAAGTTTACGAATCTTTGTTTTCGATATAATAAAACGTTATAAAAATTATTTTATTTTTCGTTTTCTTCATGACCTTTTTTCAATTTTTAAATTTTGAATGCGAATAACTCCAAAACGCTTGGACTTAGGTATAGCACATGCTACATGACAAATGTTTAGAATTGTAAGGACAATCCAAAAATACAATAAAAAAATTGGGTTGCAATTTGAAAAAAAAAATTTTTTTTAGCAAATCTTTTTTTTATCGCAAAATATGCCCCGAGAAAATACAAAATCGACGGGTCCGAGCGATTTTTGAAAAAAATTGTGCTTTCCGAGATATTGAATTTATTCCTTACTTTACGACCACCCGGTATAATAATCTTATTAGTAAATCTAATGATTTCTTAGAAATGTTTGTATCTACAAAGACAAAGCTATTCAATGTATAATGATCTTAGTTAGTAAATCTATATAATTCTATCAAAGTACATGTCGTAGGTAAACTTTTTATTTGTATAATTAATAAAATTAATAATAATTTTTAATTACATAGTTACTTTTTAACTTATTCGTTCATAACAAAACTTATAATAACTGGGCTAATATATGTTTTATTTCTCAAACTCACTCATTAGCATACACACTTCATATTTAGCGTGGTTAGTGCAAGAATAGCTTCAAGCTGAGTTATTACCTCAGGTATATTTAACCCAATTGTCTACAAAACCAAGATTAGTACTTTAATAGCAATATTTGAAAGGTAATAAGCAGTTTCCGGTGCCATGAGGTACAACGTAAGCACCTATAGTACAGTTACTTTATTGTATTTCGTAAAGCTGTAACGACCTACAGTACAAAGCAATGCAATGAAATTCGACACGAATTTATATTAGGATAACCTTGGTTTTCTACTTACAATTTTCTAGTTTGACTGATTTGAAAATCGATAATTTATCAAAGCTCTATCAAGCTGGTATATCTAGAATTCTTGTTCGTACCTATATTGTTACAACTGACGTCAAGGTATGGTTGATCAAATTAATTAAGCAATTGCAGTTAGTTACTAATGCCTTGTAATAAGTATCATTTTAATCTTAATCGAACCAATTACCGAACTAATTTTTTTGCATTTCAGACAATTAATCAAAGAACATAACAGTGATCAGATTCGTTGCCATTGTACGAACGCTTTCAGCGCAAAATTATTTGAAAGATGTGGATTTCAATACATTCATTCCGTCCGGTATGAAGATTATAAGTTTAATGATCAAGTTGTGTTTAAACCAAAGCCACCCCATACATATCTACATGGTATGGCTTTACAATTATAAATTATTAGATAAGGGTTTATACTTTTAGACTAATATAGTAGATATAATTTCTCCAATTAATAAAAAAAATAAAACAGTCTTAGAAAATAAAAATGCTTATTTTTTGGGTTTTTAATCGTGTGTTTTTATTCATTTTTTATACAAATTTATACGTTTCGATTACAATTACTGTTATCGTGTTCAGTAAATGTTAATAGTTTAAATATCTTTTTCGTTTTCACATTAAACATAATTATTTGACAACTTAACTCATTTTTTTTAATTATTATCATTTACTGAGAACGATAACTGTAATTGTTATTGAAATGTTTAAATTTGTATAAAAAATAAATAAAAATACACGATTACTAACTCAAAAGGGAAGTATTTTAATTATGAATGACAATCGTGAAAGTTTGCATGTTTAATCTTAGAAAAAGTAAGGAAGTATTAAATATGTGTAAAATAGAAATTGTACTAAGTGTACAAAATCAAATTAATTTGTAAAGGAATTATGTTTTTTCTTTCCCTAAACTTAATGTCACTATACGTATATTCAGGAAAAAATAAGGTGAAAGTCTTATAAATGAAATATGCACACATTTGTCGTAGCAATAAAGAACAAAATCGCATATGATCCATACGTGCCTACAATTAGTGATGGCAGTGACGTGACGTGAGTTATTCATTCAACTGTGTTCAAAACGAAATTCGTGTTGTGCGCTGCCTAATATGTATTATAACATATAATTTGTAATGTGGGCAACATCGCTGATTGAAATAAAACAAAGTTACTTCAGATTTGGAGATTTAAACCTACGATCTGATTTGCCCTTTATTTTCGTGTCCCTTGCCTTTGAATATAAGTTTATACTCAAAGCGCTTTCTAAGAAAGTGTTCATTACCTAAGCAATGGTGTCTAAATATTTAGATTTTAAACAACAACAGATTGAATGTAATCTCTATTCAAGATTATTAGCTTTACATACTTAGGTGTTACACTCGTGCTAAATTTGAATACAATCGTTTTTCAAACTTTGAAGTTATCTCCGGAAGAGTGTGTAAGTTATCTTGTTGGCTTTATACGTTTCTCAAACTGTTAAATTAATAAAAAAACCCAAAAAAGATAAGTATTTTATTATGTGTAATAATGGTGAAAGTTTACATGTTCATACCATTAGTAAACACCTTGGTACATCTTCATTTCCCGTCATCTATATCTGTAGTAGTTGATTCTGTAGACAAAGGTACCGTTTTGTAGATTTATTTGCATCAAAACGAACATTTTCGATTCAAATCCGTAAGATTGATTAGAGTTGAGTCAAATAAAGCGACTGGCCAGGCGGTATCCCAGCTATTGTCTTAAAGAAATGTTTCCCGGAACTAGTACTAGTCTTATCTAAGCTCTGCTCGATCTGTATGTCTTTTGGCGAATGTCCTTGATTGGTATCTCTAACCACCGACTAATTGCCGACACTTCCATTTTGTCTAAAGTGATGGAGAAAAGTGATCAATCAGCAACTACTTTTTCACTTGAATCTAACGAACTTCTTAGTGACCATCGACATGGTATTAAGAAGAGTCGTTACACAGATGATATTTCATGTGGGACCCAAGTTTAGAATAATACATTAGAACGATGCGGTTAAACAGTTCGTCGCTGTATATATTTCAAAAATATTTCACCAGGTTTGGCTTAACTGTTGCAAACGACAGCACTCTTCATTGTAGTTCAAGCCAATTTACTCGTAATACTAATCCACGTTCTATTACAAATCAAGGTATTAAAGCTGAAATGTCCGTTTTAATCAAATTAGCGTTACTTCGTGTCTGCCAAAGATCCATCATTTCCTGTTGTAAATATGAATGGCTCAGGTCTCAAGTTCTCAGACTCTATTAGTATGTTAGGAATGCCTGTACCTTTAAATTTACCATGGGTTGACTATCTGCTGTCAGCTACTCGTAAAATAGGTTTTTGTACAGAATTAAACAGCACGTTACCCTTCTGTAGTATTAATCCCAAATTCGACTTTACCTAAATTCTAAAATATAATTTACATGCCTGGGTTGGTACGCACTATTATGCTTTCGATATTGTTGATCGCATTCAAATAAGAGCGATTAGGCGTATAACTTACCACATACATTCCCTTGAATACAGGAGAACCGTTTTAACTCTTTCTTTGTACTGTCGGTATTACAGTGGTTCTTGGGCTGCTTAATTGTATTTTCTGATAGCATCTTGGGCCACCTTGTTACGGATATTTGGTTAGCTCATTCACATCAGTATGCAGTATACATTTCAATTTGCCGTACTACACGGGCGCAATCCACATTTTTTAACAGGGCTTCTAAAGTCGCGAATGATCTTCCTAGTTCCTGTTTTACTGTCACTTATGATATGAAAATCTTTAGGGTAGCCGTTCGTAGGTATCGCTCGGCAGATCAAAATCTCTCTTACGCATCCTCTTAAGTGATCTTGAGTGCATTAACCCATTAGATTAAACTTAGTCTGTGCGGCACCATAATTATAAAAAAAACACTATTTTGGTCTCAAAAGACCTGAAAAAAGACATTTCCGGTCACTGTTCAAGTTCGAGTTTTTGACCGCTTCAATAATTTTCCCTTTGGCGAGAAAGTTAAAAATTATTTGCAACATGTGGCAGTATTACTTTCCTTATGCCTGTGTCAATAAGTTGCAGAACGGTTATTTCTAAGTGGTTCGTATTTCTTGAACGTACAAAAAGGTCTCTTACTTCTATCTTGACGGCGTTTTGTATTTCAGCGTACGATTCAAAGCGTCTACCTCTCCATACCCTTTTCCACTGGTCAAATATATGAAAATCGCAAGGCGATAAATCTGGACTGTAGGGTGGATGTTCTAAAACCCTCCATTTTTTTCTTTACAAATTTTCTTTCACTATATTTGAGATATCAGGTCGCGCGTTGCCGTAAAGCAAACTGACCCCATTGGACAGTTCTCCTGGACGTTTTCGTCTTATTGCTTGATGAAGCTTATTGTATATATTTACATTAATATGTTCTTTAAATTAGTAATAGTCCTTTGCTGTCAAAAAAATGGCCTACAGAAGGTTGTGTCTTAGACTTTTCTGGTGGTAGTGACTTTGAATCTTTCCATTGCATCGATGACAACTTACTCGATGGTTCGAAATAAGGGCACCAAGGTTCGTCATCAGTAACTATTGATAAAAGGAAGTTATTGCCATTTTAGTTGTACTCCGTAAGTTGTTGCTGACACAAACCCATCCGCAAACATGTTTGATCCTCTGACAAAAAAAAACGAGGAACCCATTGAGCACAAACTTTTTTGTAACCCAGTTTCTGTAGGATACTATGGACGGATTAGACACTCACATCAATATTTTGCGAAATAGCTCGGATTGAAATTCGATGATTTTCTCTAATCAAACCGCCCACACACACTATATTGTGTCTGTTGATGCAGTACACAATCGACCTGGTCGCCAGCATCATTTGTTCGCTCTTTACCATTGCTAAATTTTCGTCACCATTCCTTTACAGTTGGATAGGCAAGAGATGCTTCTACATAAACTATCTGTAATCGGAAATGGATTTGCTTTGGTTGCAAATCCTCAACACACAAAAATTAAATTAAATGACCGCACGGATTTTTTTTATAACAAATGCCATTTCAAAGTCGCAATATTTAAAATGACTATGAAATATAAATAAATAAAATAAAATAATAAACAGACTGATTTGTGTGACAGTTACAAACGTTACTGACGTTACAAAAAGTCAACTGAGTGATTAAATTTTTGTCCAAGACTAATTTGATCAAAGATGGGTTTTAATTGAACAACCAAGTAATTCAATTTGATTTAAATCCGCCTTAAGATTTTATTTATCTTTTGTGGTTTTCGAGATAATGGGAAAAATCGAAAATGGTACGTTTTTAACTTTTGCTCGTAGCTCGTAAATGAGTGATTTTGTTGTTTTTAATTAATACATTATTAGAGTACTTTTGTAAGAGGAATTTTATAAAGCCAAAAATAATTTTCTAGCGTCATTTGTTTGCGAGATATTCTATAGTTTTCTTAACCTTCAAAAATCGAAATTATTGTTTTTTTCGTAGTAGGCTTTAATTATGCGTGGTCGTCATCATGAAACAAAAAAAATGCATCTTGTCATAATTCTATATTGCTGTGATTAAATTGCATAATTTATTTAAGAGTCTTAAAGGTTTTTTCAAGTACTTAGTATAGCTGTTCATAATTTTAATGAAGAAAATTTAGAAAGTAACAAGAATACAGAAGCTGCAGCACAAGTACATGAAGAATAATTTTTGGAAAGACATCAACCTAACCAGAGACATTTTAGATTTTTAGTTACGAACTTGTTAGCTTATGGATCATTTTAGGTACCAAAATTCAAAACATACCAACTACAGTTGAAGAAGATATTGCAATTCCCAAATCAACTGGGCATCAAGTTCTAAAACAACATCGTTTTCATCCTTATAAACCTAGTATTGTACAAGATTTTCACGGAGATGATTTTAATAGAAGAATTAGATTTAGTGAATGGTTTATAAGGAAATGCCTAGAAATACCAAACTTACAATCCAAAGTTTTTTGGACAGACAAAACGCGGTTTACACATTGTGGAAGCATAATCATCATTGTTGGGAAACAAAAAATTCAAATAATTTAGACGGAAAGCGTCTACAAACAAGATTTGGGTTTAATGTGTAGTGTGGCGTTATAGGTAAGTTTATAAAAGGCCGGTATTACGTCTGATACATTAAATAAAACCTATACTATTATATTTTAGACAAGAAATTGATTGGGACGTTTATTTTTGAGGAAAATCTAACCGGAAATAGATCTTTACGACTATTACTGGAGGAAATTATTCCTGATAATAGGAATGCTGTTCCCACAAATGAATGGCCCACCGTATAGTTTCAACAAGATGGCTGTCCGGCCACAATACCAGAGAGGTAGTAGAGCTCCTCAGAAACACTTTCGGCGAAAATTTTATTTGTAATAATAGTAACAGCTTGGCCGGTGAGGTCACACAACCTTGCACCTTCAAATTTTTATTTATGGGGATACGCCAAAAATGAGATGTATGAATATTCTCCCCCTTAAAATGCCAGAAATTGGAAGACAAGATGTAAGAACATCAACAGAAAGACGTTAAGAAGAATTACCCATAAGATATTAAAATATCTGGTATGGACCGACCTTCCAACCCACAAAATGGAAAAGAAACGAATTAATTTTAATAACGCTTTTTTAGGATAATTATGCAACCTTCTTTATTACGAAAATAGGCAATATTGTAAAAGCAAACACAATAATCTATGTCAAAAAGACGTTTAAAACGTCATGACAGACAGAGGTTAATAGACATCTAGATGCTAACTTTAAAAGTTAAAATAAATAGAACCCCTTCCATACGTCTATAACGAAAACAGGCAACATTGTAAAAACAAAAACATTAATCTATGTCAGAATGACGTTTAAAACTTCATGTCAGTCAGCGGTTAATAGCATAAATTCATGTTAACTTAAAAAAAATTCCAAAGCCCTGGTTCTGTAATATATCAATAATACAGTTTAACCATTTTCATCCATGTTTAATTATTTCTTAGACTTCCCTTGCATTATATTAAGAAACTGTATAAAGAGAAGTTATGTAAAATTAAATTTTCTTTAAAAAATATGTCTACACATTTTCTTATAAAATTAATTAATATTCAGATATTAAAAAAATTGAACTTACACTTAAATTGTACCATAGGAATTTTTTGCCGCTAAATTACGTGTCATATCAAAAAATTGCGTAGAACATAATTAATCGATATGTTTAAGGTCTATATTAGGTATTTTTATATCTTTGAAATATGCAGCTATTTTAGAAATATTTGATAAAACCCTAAAACTGGCCCTAATAAATCCCCCTCTTCGCCGCTGGATTTATCCCAAAATCTAATCAGCTCTAAGCCAAATGAAAACAAGCTTACATACAAAATTTTAGGTACGTAGTTATTTTTGTTCTGGAGCTGTCGTGGATGCTAGCATACATCCACACACACACAGACACACGCACTCACACGCACATCCACAGACATCCAGACACCGATCTTGGCGAAACTTGAACAAAAGTTGTAAAATGAACTAAAGTCGATTTAGACATATTGAATAAGTCGATTGCACAACCTTCCTTCTATACCTACATATGTATATGTAGGTTTGAAGGTAAAAAGTGTGAAAGTGGGTTTAAAATAGTGGAAAGCATTGGTGGGTGGGTGCGTGTGTGCGCGTGGGCGTGCGTCCGTGTGGGTGTACGGGCGGGCGTGCATATGTGGGTGTGTGCGCGCGTGCGTGTGCGTGTGCGTGTCCGTATGCGTGTGCGTGTGCGTGATATTTTGGATGTTAAATCGTGCATCAGTAATAATAATATATATCCACCCTCATATCCAATAAAAATGAAACTTCCAAATTAATTAACCTTTTTAAAAATGAAAATAACTTAAAAATAGTTAAAACTAATTTACTTACAATATCTCAACTTCATTCCAAATTAAAAACTCCTGTATCTATTAATAATAAATTAAAATTTAATTTATGAAATTCCTTGTAAAAATTGTAATGAGATATACATACATTGGTCAAACTAATACAATGGTTAAAGATAGAATCATCTCACACAAAAGTGATTGCAGTCTTGCTGAACATGTTATAGAGAAAGATCATCAGATGGACTATAATATTAATAAAATCTTAACAATTGAAAAAAAATCTCAACAAGCGACTTGAAATGGTTTATATTAATTATAGTGACCAAACAATGAATAAGAGGACTGATATAAAAGACATGAGTACTATGTATATATATTTGTGAAGAAATTAATTTTTTACCTCGTCCTACTTAACTTAATATTATTTTAGACTCCATATGTATTTTACTCAATATGTTTTTAGTACTTTGTAAAATTAACCCATTAGTGAATATCTTGTCATAATTGATAATTTTGTCACTACATTTTATATATATTACAAACAGTTAATGTTTCTTTTTCCTTCTAGTTTTAATTACTATTTCATGTTACTAAGTATTATTCATCTTTAATTAATGAACTAATGTTAATCAAGTTGTTTTATAGTTAGTCTTGATAAAGAAAATAAACATTTTCGAAAGGACGAAGAAATTTAATTAACTAGTAACCTTCGACATATATATATATATATATATATATATATATATATATATATATATAAAATTTTTGTTAATGAACAAAACAAATGTTCAATTTAATAATCATTAAAAATAACTTTTAAAGTACATACAGTAAAAGATTAACTCGACTGGGACTTGAACCCACGGCGTCCACTTTGTTAGAGTGGGGCTCTTCCATTTGAGCTATCGAGGAAGGAAGTCACAATCCATTCAAACTTAACATTATGTACTTCCCTAGTTACGATGTATTATAATTTTTATACACACAATGAAGGATCACAGTCAACTTTTTGTGAATGTCATGTGAGTCCGCAATTCGCTAAGGTTTCGCACATGATACAGTTTAAGTTTGAATCGATTGTGACTTGCCTGCTCGACAGCTCAGATGGAAGAGCACCACTCTAGGTCATGGGTTCAAGTCCCACTCGAGTTAATCTTTTACAATATGTGCTTTAAAAGTTAATTTTAAATTAAAAAAATACATTATATATATATATATATATATATATATATATATATATATATATATATATATATATATATATGATACATAAGTATTTGTAATTAAAACACAATTGAGTCACGAACTTCCATTATCTTTAATTATGTGCTCTTTTATAAAAAATTAAACAGTTTTGTTTAATCACGCATTTGGTAATGGCAATAAAAGCGTTCTCATATAAACTTATTTCTTACCTTATTGCATTTGTGAACTTTATATTCTGGTTTAGTCACTTGTTTGATTTGAATTAAACAAATATCATTGTGAAATATTCCAATTATGTACTTATATAATAAACTGTCTTTTATTAAACTTTTCCGCTTATGTAATTAATATTACTATTACAATTTGAAGGGGGCCTCCCTATGAAAGAATTTAAGGATAACTTTGAGCGATGAGCGCCTGCGTAAAAATAAATTATTTCCGCATTCTCAAATCAAAATCAACATTTTTAGAGATTACTTATAAGGAGGCAGTTTTTTTATTGATTATAATATTACGTATCGAAGACGATAAAATAGCTTTTTGGTGGTTAAAAACAATTTTAATCCTCAAAAAAATGTTTGAGTGATAAAAATTTCACATGTATCATACAATATTTTTTACAATGTCGCGGTAATTGTACTATTACTTATGTTATGAACATTTAAAGAAGGAAAGTGAGGTGGGTCAATGGAAATTATATCCTCCAGCTACACCCATAATTAATACTACCTATAATGTATGAAAAATAAGGAATTCCCAAAATGTCATACCTTGATGCATAAATATACTTCATTAGGAGCCTATGATAAAAATGTGTAGAATTCCGTTTTTTCACAGGTTCTGTACTTTTTGGGTCGTCTGTTTATAAAAGCGATCAGTCTTGAAAACTTGAAAAATTCCAAAATAGTTAACTCTAATTTAGAGTATTTATTTTTACTTGAAAATATCAATATTTTCATCTATGAACAGCGTTACTCTCACCAGTAATGACACCACAAGGTGCACACCTTTGCTTTTTTTGATTTTTCAAATACGCTATCAGTACCTCCTCGTTAACAGTTTCCAAATTTTTTATTGTCTTCCATTCACAATACGTTTTGTACTCCTTTTCATAAACTAAATTTCATTTTTCTGGTAATAAATTGGATACTGCAGCCTAAGCTTCATTAAGAACATATTTTGGTATGCTTTTTTTTCCGGTTTATTTGCTATTGCAAACACGATTACAGTTTCTATATCGGCAAATTGAAAGATCTGTGTGACATGTCACCTGTTTATGAATAAGGCGTCCGTAGCAACGAACATTTTAAAGGTAACGCGAATTTTATTTTATTTTACTTTATTCACGTTGTCAATGGCAGTGTTAATAAAGTGTTACTGTAAACATTTTATTCACCCTTTTGATTAAACGATTGTTTTAATAATGAGATTTGACATACAAAATGACCATTTTTTCATAGGAATAGGAACAAGTACATTATCCAATGAGCCCTTTAATATAAAATCTGAGAATATTAAAAAGAGCAAATGCACTAATGTATTTTTTCTCGAGATTACATATATTAATTTATCACATAAAAGTTTCTATAATTATATTACATTCAATTCTTTAACCATTACATTTTATGAAATGTCAGTTTGATACATTCAAAAATTTTCATTGCAACCTGGGTTGCTAAATTTGACTTTATCAACCCAGGCCGCTAAAAGTAACAACATTGTCCTGGCCGTAGTAAAATAGACTTGACACTCCAAATGTGTCAAATTTAAAGTTTTGAATAATGATTCCATGAACTAAAAGAGTGTACCTACATATAAGTCATCAAAATCAGCTGATTTCAATATATAGGTTTGTGTTAATCTTGTTTTTGTTGCAATTCTTTTGTGAGTAACCTAGAATTGTTGTTCATTGTACGGTAACAAATGTTTGGCAAGCAGTACTTGTAGAGTTCTCCGATAGTTCTACGACTACAGTACTAGCCTCAGTGGATGACCCATTAGATAGTCATCAAGATACACCCTTGAACTCAAAGCAGTGTTCAATTCCAGAAGATAGAAGTCTTTTAGCTTTTATACAAGTAAACTTAACGACAGTTGACACTCTATCTCTTGCTGAAGAATCCTCTTTTACAACTGTACTACTTTCAATGGAATTTTTTAATTGTTTGGCACAATGTAATTGGTGCAATTTACCTCTGCCTGAAGGTACTGGATATTGCGTGTTATTATTGGTTGGTATATGGAAGTTTCAGGTACAGTATGGATATCAGATGCTGTAACAGTCTGTACAATAGGCTCCCATGCTTACTACCTTACCACTTCAGGAATCCCATGTTGGCGCTATCAATAATTTAATCACATACCACCAATTACATCAAATACGGTCTAACCATCACATACTACTTATCACAACTTATTACTTATATAGCACGTACGTAACCTCATAAACACTTCACACTATAATACTGCCTCAGCGCAATGAACACACCAGGCACACAACAATGATTGAAATTGCCAAAGTGATGGTAAGATCTTTCAATCAGAACGTCGTTTTATCAAAAAGTAGAGGAAGCCGTGTTAATGGTTGATAAAAATCTTCTTCCGTATTCATAAAACACGCCAACAACCCCCACCGCTTTTACTTACTGAAATCTTTTAAAACCACTAAAGTATAACACAATAACAATACTAGAAACTAACAACTTCAACTTTTGTTTGAAAAACAAAATATTCAGAAACATAACCAGCGAACAATAAGATTGCCAGAACTATGGCAAGCAAAGTTGCCAAATGATTTTACAGAGTTCAGAATACTTCTATAAGGTCGGCAATATGAACAGTGCCAGCACATTGACACTTGCCTCAAATCTTGGTTAAAATGAAATTCTATTTTGTTGGCTATAATTAGAAACAGTAAAGCAAATCGTTTGAAATAATACAATAACATACAAGGTAGTACCCGGAAATGGGGCCCTAGACCGATCGTCAACACAAGGCGGTTAATGCTTTCCACAATATGTGTGGCAATCCTTCCGTATCGACCCTTTTTATTCTTGTGACGACATAATAATCGAACTCAATTTTTCATGAAGCAAATTTTACATCCTGTAAGTAATCTATATAGCCAGACCATGGCGCCAGATTGATATCACCCGCCTTCAGTTTAAATTTCATGCTGTTCTTTTATTTCATCATTTGCTTTAAGTGGGGTGTATAACGATACTTTCTTTCTAAGTTTGTCTTCTATCTATTTCCCATTCTAACATGAGCCGTTTATAATCTCAAGTTTGACGTTTGCCTCTGTCCTTAATGACCGATTCACTCACTGAAGCAACTCGAATGGTAGCTTGCTAGACATTACTATTGACAACCAATGCTCGCCATTTCGCATCGACCCATTGTCGTTTTCCCTTACTGTTGCAGCAACTGCTTTAGTTTTATGTTTCTTACGTGGCCACTTTTCCAGATATCCCGCAGCTTCATTCTTCTACCTAGCTTATTTTTTCTTAGTTAATTTGTGTTTAGGTTTGAATTTTCGTAAGCGAGGATTCCAATGAGACGCTTTCTTCGAAGCTTTCTGTACAAGAGCGTGCGCAAGGGGCTTCTATATTTTGTTCAGAGTTGTCAGTTTTGGAGTCTACACGGTAGTATTATATAAACCCGCATCAATAAACATTTAATACCAACAACTGGCCCAAGAAGCTGTCTTGAGCCACATGGTACCCCTTACGAATAATCCAAGTGATATCTCTATCTAGGTCCTACTAACTGCAGTCTGATCTTTGCAAAAGCTGTTTCAGTTGTAACTAGTATACTAGTATACTAGTATACATGTAGCACATCTAATCGTGCAACAAGCTAGCAAAAATCGTGTTATGACTTTGGGATGATACACGGCACGTCTAACATCCCCCGCAAGTCAGAACATTCGTTTTTTTATCAGTTCATTTATTTCCAAGAGAGTCAGATTGAAATTGTCGTGCATAGATGGCTATGGAGTGAACTGATAATTAATTGTCCCCAAGTAAAAGTTCAACATGTGATTTATATAACACAACAATATTGTTTTGTAATGTGCATACATTCAATAACATTTGTATTGGAACGATATTCGCCTTCAACGGTCCACTATATTTATACCTACGTCGACATTAAGACTATCGTAGAACAGCCAGAACAGTTTGAGAACTTGCCTACCACCAGTGCTATGAGGGTTGCTTCTCTTGAAGTTCGGAACCTGACGTCAATTAACGAGAACAAAAGTTTGACTCATCTAAATGTAAAAGGATTGGCTCGCAGTATAACTAATTTATTACAAACAATATACGATAGTAGTACCACCAGATGGCTAACTGAATGTAATTTTTTTAAAAGCAGGAGTTACACAATGTTGAAAAAATATTAATTAATAGTTAATATTATTATTAATATTATTAGGATGAAATGTTTAATTTATTAAAAACCCTATTCTCGAATCACTTTTTAGTGTTTTTACCTTTCGACACGAGATAGCTAGTTTCACAAAATCATGTGTGCGAATATCTCGGTACACAAATAATAACATCTGTGCTCGGTTTCATTTTACAGCGATATGTAATATCATTTCCCTTTAAAACAACACACTGTTCAATTGAAACTAATTAAAAACTAACTTGCAAAAATAAAAGTAGAACTTGTAAAAATGTGTATGTCTCGATAGTCTAACATCGACTGTTTATTTGAATCCTATTTATAATTTATAATTCATACATGACAGAACTTTTTATTATACCTAGGTATTTGAAAAAACTACCAAATGTAGAATTTACAAAATTCGCTTACTAGTCTTCATATACGTGATTGCCAATATATATATATATATATATATATATATATATATATATATATATATATATATATATATATATTGAGATGTTTATAAATTACATTAGTATAGCTATGTAATTCACATAGTAAGTAATTTCATTAATTTGTACATATGGTACATTTCGTTATATATAATATTAGGTAGGGATGATTGATTAACAATGAGATGGATGTAAATTTAAATATTTCTTAATAAAATGTTAAAATAATTATATTCGACAACATATTACACATAAGTATAAGGTATGTTAGTTATCGTAATGCATTAAATCAATTTCAATTTTAGTTAGTAGGTTTATTTAAGCATAATGTTCCCTAAAGACATGAAGTACAGGCTGTAGGTAACAAATGTGATGTTGAAACTAGTATTAGGCATATATCAATGTCACAATTTCATTGTACGCAGCCAAGAATTATGAAAACGTTCGTGTTAGTGCGAAAAACGAATATAAGTGCTAGAATTACATAAAAACAGAATAAATACATTGGTGATTAACAATAAAACTTAAACAAGCCAGCAGTTCTGGAATAATTGTGATTAATTAACATTTACAGACATTAAATTAGTGATACGCAACAATTCGATACAAGTCTCAGAAGAACTTACAAACTTCCAAAAGTGTGAGAATAAATTAAAATAAGACATAAACATTAAGAATATACACTTTCACAAACATTTAAAGTGCTTAAAAGTGTAAAATTATACATTAAAAATTATTGTATTAATTTGAGGTTATGTTATTTCCTCACATAAAAATTATGTAAAAATTGTTATAGATAGGGACAATTTGATCAAAATAAATTATAAGAGGTAAAAATAGTAAAGTAGCCTCAATTTCAAGTCACAATTCACTATATTAGTGACTATTTTACCAAATTTAGTTTTTAAGGTTGTATGAAAATTTCAGATAATTTTCCTTTCAAATTGGCCGTAGGCATTTAAATGATGTGTATTTGTATGCAGTAGCATCCCATATTCATATGGAAATCAATTCCAGGCCTGTAAAGTGCATAAAATTAGTTTAAAATCAATAAATCAATGTAAAAATCAACATGGTTAATAATTGGAGGAATTACTTCGTGTAAGAACTTATTTTATAGGAAAAATTGTGAGGATTACGAAAATGATGTTAGTTTTAAGATAGGTTTAGGGGTTCAAAAGTTATGAGCTTTTGAAATTAAATTGTAATTTAAGAAACTCATTAGCCAATCAGAATTGAGGAAAAATTGGATGTAGTTGTTGATAACAATCGATGAATTTGGTTTCTAACGATTTGCATATAAATAGAAGTGCTGAAGGATTAGTAGCTCTCTCAGTTTTTCTCTGTTTCAACAGCTTGCTAAACAAGATCTTGCCAAATTTTTTCTTGAAAATATTTTAAACAAAATAACGTCACTTTCGATAAAAATAAAGTGCGGTTTTAGTATCGGCAGTGTTTAAAAACAAGTGATATTCATTTGTCGGTAAATAATTTAAATTAAGGTTAGTTTACCTTTTAAAATATCGGTTGTTATCGACAGCGAGTGAAAATATTTCCGGAGATTCGACATTGTTTTTAAGTTGTTGTTTACGTTTGGTATGGATATTGTTAATTGTGTTTTCTTCGTGTTTCTATTATTATATATTTTATTTATTGGAAGGGTGTTTAATTTAAATAACCTTCAAACTACTGATGCATTTCAAAAATTATTTTGAAATAAAAATAATAAAGTGTGATGATCCCGAAAATAAAGATTTATCAATATGAAACTTACGTAAACGTATAAGCATTAAAATAGAAGCAAATTTGGATGTTAAAGAAGCAGATTTGGATTTCGAAGGAGCTGTTTTCTACGGAAAACTACATCAGCGTGAAGAAGATAAGGAGGCCATTATATGTGAGTGTTATAACTTTATGTACGTTATTGTTGACATTGATATTTTCATTGGTGTGTTAATGATTTCCATATTTTGTAATAAACATGATGTGCAACAACTTGTATGCATGTCCAAAGGGAATATTAATTGAGCTAAAATTAAATGGTTATTATAATATTTACTAAATTCAAACATATTTGTACTTACATGTACATGGGGTATTTTCTTTTTGCTTTTAATGAAAGGTCACATGAATGCGTATTCATAGCGCATGCTCAGATATACATTTGAAGATTTTTTGTTATGTACAGGGAGTTGCACATATATCGATGCACATTAAAATTTATAATTCTATTTCTTTAAATAAATTGGTTATAATAAAATATAAATGGGCGACAACTCAATGTGAATTAATCACATTACTTATAATTATAATATTCAAAGTCATAATATAAATCAACAAACTAATAATTTACTTTATCATATAAATTTAAAGTCTCCTCTAAATTTGAACCCTATCCCCTTTGATGAGTCTTTACATGCGACTGTTTAAGTTAGTTTGGGCATAATAAATAAATAATACATAATAAATATAAATATCAGTATATTGCGATTGTTAGCTCTGTTAACCAGTTAAATCATATATATATATATATATATATATATATATATATATATATAATTATAAATATAAATATAATTAATAAAAGTATTATCGTAATATATATATATATATATATATATATATATATATATATATATATATATATATGAATAAATAGTAATTGCAGTCAATTAATTTATTAATTAATTTATTCCATTATCGAGGCACTAAAATTAGAATTAACAATTAGTTATGCTTGCATAACTATAAATATAAATAAAGAAACACCTGCATACACAATAAAATTTGTCAGTTAAAAAATAAAACATTGACAAAAGGTTACTATATAGTAACGATTAACATAAAATGTGAGAGCTTATGCAAAGTTGCCGGAAACTATCTAAAACTACAAAAACAACAATTGTCAATAATGTAACACTTAGATAAGAGGAAAATATAAAGTTAAAATTAAAATTAAAAAACAAAAAAAAAGGAATACAATGTTAAAGTATGAAAATACAATTTGGTAAAATGACTAGGATAAGTAATGCAATAATTTATCAATTTAATTTTAAAATTAACGACACTAAACAATCAAAAAAGTAAAAATAAATTTAACAACAATATAAATTGAAAAATACTTAATCATCACTATATATATATATATATATATATATATATATATATATATATATATGAAGCGTCCCCAGGTACCCTATCTTAAAAAGCGTAATTTGAACTTATTTACAATAATGCAAATTCAAGAACAAAACAATCGCTAAGTGATTTATCTTGACTTGATTGACAATCATGTTACTATTACTCAAATTAATTGCCTGCCTTACTTTGACTAAAACATTAGAATTTATTTACAAGTCTGATATTTAATTACTCGCAAACCTCAAATTTGATCAAACGAAGTGGCCGTCTTGTGGTAGGTACGTTGTGCTGTCTGAATTAGATAGGCTGGATGAGGTACGTGTTGCATCATGAGGGGCAAGTAAAAAAATGAAACTACTTAAATTAAAATCAACGAGCTTTGCGCAGCGGTGGTTCAGCCCGTTAATGTACTATTGTTGGAAGAACCACCAATAAAACCCACTTTATTCATTAATAAGTAATTGCACAAGTACATTAATAAATCTGATAACACAAAAAAAACAAAGAAAGGGTTAAATATACAACAAAACACCATTAAATCAGGTTAAAGTGCGTACAAAATTATAACATTAAGAGAAAATGAATAAAAAGCAGTTTAGTTACACAGAAACACACTAAAAAAAGAAACCCATGTAGTCACACCCACAATTGTATCATAAATAATCATAATACCAAACATATGGCCCTTTAAAACCAATCATGCCGGTTTTTAACTAGATAAGCACATTAAACAATAAAGCACATTACGGTAAATATAAAATACAACAACAGTAAAATTGCACAGGTGATAATAAGGTAAAGGCAAAGACAAAAGAAAATAGACAAGAAATTTACACGTACACAATTGTTTAGTGACCACTAAAGCACTAAAAATACATAAGTCAAATCACATTATTGTAATTTGACTGATTTCTCTTTGTATGTGATTTATATCACATACAAAGAGAAATCAGCTTGCAGGCAAGTAATTTACCTAACAACAGACACAAAAGAAAACTTTAAAACAGCCTTACAAGGGTAAGTTATAAATGGATCACAACATCGTGACCGCTATATAAATTTGAGAGCGTTAGAAAAATATAGCGCTCCTTTCTCAGGTTACACATTCATCTATACAACAATAAAAACAATAAAAATAAAAGTGTTTAATGGTCATCTGAGCCCGGGAGTATGTACACACTCGGCAATTGCACATTACAATTAATAACCAGAGCGGTATCCTGTACCCGTTCACTCACGCCTTGCTTCTACCCAAATATACATATAAACAACAACCAACAATGCTAATTCACACCAATACCAGAGTATGGGAGCCCTGTACTGTCTTTCATTTTAACAGCTTTCAGCTTAAGGAGTCCGCGTGCGAATAAGATACCTTTGCAACGCATTGCTTGGTTTTTTAATAGGTTATATCGGCTTATAGAATCATTTGCTGTCTGCTTTAATTTATATAAAAATACCTACTTACACTTGAATTCCTTTAATTGATCACAGACACAAATTGTTAACATACGCGGTTTAACTTCAAAAAGAGTTACGGTTATTTACAGATTAATATTTCAAAAACACATTAAAACTAACACACGAAAGAAAAGACAAGTTAGTGTTGGCTAATTCAAAAGAAAATCTACACGCACGAAATATTTTAAAGACAAACGGTTTGCAATGATGGTATTTAATTAACTCAAAATCGATCTGGCTCGATTGACACTCTAACTGTAATTAACTTTCCCCCGATTTCAAACCTAACTATCTTTACTTCCGCAACCAACCCCCATTTTTCAAAAGTAATAAAAAAAAAACAAGAAACATTAATTTACGTTGGAACAGTTTCATAATAATTGTTGCACGACATCTTAATTTTAAAAATATGCATTCGTCCGTAACAAACCCTACAGTTACGTCTCGGGTTTTAACTTACTAAACAAAGATATCTTTTGATCGCGGTCTGCACCGACACAATGACTAAACTAGTGACATTTTTACATTAAGAATCGTCGCACAAGAAATTCCAATGATTCATTACGCCCCTTCAGTAAAGCAGTTTTAAGCGTACACCTGCTACTCACACCCCAACATATCAACCCTAGCCAAATATCAGTTATATACATTCTCACATTTCTTACATAAAATATATAAATAAAATATTTTGAAAACATTTCCCCGAAGAAATTATGAGCCATTAAGCTTCATTAATTTAAGTATTAACAATGTTGTGATTTTCTATTTCACAAAAATCTGGTGGTGTGATTAAATGTTTGCACATTAATTCCAAATTTGTTATAAGTTTTTTTTTCCAAACACATTTCTTAAACTGATTTTGAAATACGTTTAGACAAGCTTCTACTTTTTCATAAATGAAGCGTGTTGGGGAAAGTAGTCCTTCAGATACATCTTGACGCATATAAATTTTTTGTAAAATATGTATTTGAGCTTTGTCGGTTAATATTTCGCACCTTGATGTAAATCGTTGTACACAAATACTACAATTAAACTTTTTATGTTTTGTAGCAAACGTAGCCCGCAAAATAATTTACTGCACAATCTTCCATAGTTACAACAGTTGAGATATTGTAATCCGTCCTTGCATTTATAGATGAAACTGCATTACTTTCTTCAGTAAATCCATCTACATGTATACCTTCCGCAGCTTCATCGTACGCGTGAGAAAAACTAGGTTGTGAAGTAACAGTTTCTAAGAAGTTGTCTTTATTCTGACGGAAAAATTAGAGAATATATTGCCGTTGACCTAAATATTGTGCGAAAAACTAGAGATGTTGGATTGTTGTTACAACCTCCTCTTCTGCGTATTACAGAAAAATAATTTTCCAAAACGTTTTGACTTACGCGATTCGTTAACACGTAATTAAATTTATTTCCAATTTTTTAAATCATCGTGCAGTAAAGTAATTGCTGTAATTGTTTGTAAAATGACAGAAAAGCACAATTTTCTTGCCATTATTTAAAATAAGTGGAGTTTCTTCTGTTACTCCTACTAACTTTAAAGCTGTAACATTTGAGGTCGCAAACAGTCGCCTTGATGTTTAATCAACAGGTTTGCACTTTGTCAATAATATGTGTAATCAAACAGCTTAACACTTCTTTTTTTAGTGCCTGTATGAGATAAATAATATGAAATGGGCAACTTCCATTTACCAAAAAGTCCTCTTAACATAAACACTAACGCTTTTTTGGCAACTTTTGGTCTTCTTCCAAGATGTGCCCTATCTTCGAACCCTTCTATAAAAACTACAAACTATAAACTTCTCCATAATGTCCATTTCATTAAAAGAGCGGATGCATAGCTTATAGTTTTCTTCCATACTTGCTACCTTTATATTCATCTGATTAAAAAATTTTTGATCCATTCCAGGGAAAAAGTTTGATTCACTAATCCACTTTTTTATTGTTGAAAAACCGGGGAGCACATTATTTCTTTTAAATAATTTGTAGGTTGCGGGGGAGCTGTAATATAGAGCTAATGCAAATTTTCTTTCAATTTTTGACCAAGGTATTTTTGGATTATGGGACATTTGCATGGAAAACATTGCTTTAACTGCATCTGATTTATATTTAATCGAATGAACGAAATTAGATGGTGAGAGTTGGTGTCTAATCATTCTAAGTTTTCTTTTGTATTGGGCAGTTTGTATTTGAAGACACCGTAGAGATGCCGCTTTTTGTTTTAACTTTTTACACAATCGTTCGGTGCTCAAGCTTTTCATCTTAATATTATGTCTACATACAAATAACCAATAACCACTTAATGTCATATAACAGCGCGAAATTCAAATTTCTAATGCCTCCATTACACACTACGTAAGGCTTAAGTCTTGTTCTTGTGTACTATTGGATATGTCGGTTTTTTTAAATGTTTTTCACAAATAAACTTATTGTTTAATTCATCACCTTGTAAATTACTTATGGTAAAAATTTAAAAATTAACAATCACTGTTCATTTTTAAGAAAATGAAAAACCAAGTAGAGCAACAATCTATATAAGAACACCTCGCTACCCTTCTGGGTATTGTGGAAGAATGGCTCACCTAACGATAAAGTAAAAAGTATATTGCATAATGATAGAGTGATTATGCTTTACGTATGATGAAAATACAAAGGTGTGGTAGTTTGTAAAAATTGAACACATTTTATGGAAAATAATTAAAGTATTTGCGTGAGAACTTCACTCTGATATTGCGGTTTAGTTATTTTATTTTTGAACAAACTAATGTGAAAGTACTTTCCTTATCTAATACCGAGCTGGTAGCGCAGTGGCGACACGATCTGCTTAGCATTCGAGAGGTAATGGGTTCGATTCCCGTTACCGTCTACCTTGTATGAGGTTTTTTCAGGGGGTTTTCCTCATACACATGTAGCGGCATGGTCACTGCGTATATGCACACCATGTGCGGCTGCTTAGGCGAATATCCTTCCGATCTTATCCTGATCGCACCCATCCTTAATCCCACCATTCATATATACGTAATGTATGTATGTATGCTGGGAATCCATGATTGTGGCTGAAGGAGCTCGGAAAGCTCGTGCAGCCTGCCTCCCCTTGGGGAGGGAATGAAATACGTGACCTTTTCCTTTTCTTTTTTCCTTATCTAATAATATAACGTTAACACCTCGTCGCTACAAATAACAAAAATGGATAATAAACCTAAAATAAACGTAACTAAACCAAACCGTAAATATGTTACAGACCGCTGCAAAATTATAAATTCGATTCGGATTTGATACAATGCAAAAATTAAAGAGCCCAGTTAACGATGTTAGAATAAGAAAGTTTTCTTTAAATTAAAAGTGAGAGCGCGGGACTCGCGAGAATGGGGACGATACTTTTTACGAGTGCAAAGTAATGAAAGACATGTGGTGATGTGTGGACGTTTTGGTTCTAACGATGTAAATAAAAGTAAAACGATCGTAATTGAATGAAAAATGTATAATAGTTTAAATCGTGTTGTGCACTTTGTTTATATTCTGGTAAGCTATTAAATGACTACTCAAAATTAATGTACGAAACAAACTAAAGACTTTTAAAAAACGACGCTCATTAATTTTGCTCAATAACTATGGAAAACGTAAAAATCTGT
Source organism: Vesta saturnalis (assembly GCA_036346205.1). Classification (NCBI taxonomy): domain Eukaryota; kingdom Metazoa; phylum Arthropoda; class Insecta; order Coleoptera; family Lampyridae; genus Vesta; species Vesta saturnalis. The sequence goes on from JARFJB010001043.1 coordinate 1,943,205, forward strand.
AACTCCGACAGGTTATTGGCCCAGAACGATTGCTGCCATAAATTAAATTGAGGAAAATAAACGAGGTCAATGTTTGTGTGTCGCGCCTAAGGAATTTCTTAACATAAACATCATATTCTTTTGCGGGTGTGTCACGATATAAATAGATTTAAGAGTACGTTACGGGGAATTATAAAAGGAAATAATGGATAAAACGGAAATCGAAAAATTAAATAATTCTAGTTACCGATTTTGGGCCACGCGAATGAAAGGTATTTTAACAATAAAAGGAGTACGAGATGCAATAGAAAATGAAATTTTTGCGGAACTCGATAAAAATAAAGAAAAGGATGAGCTTTGCAAGGCATTCTTACGTTACACGTAAACGATAAAAATTTAAGCACCATTGATGACAATAAAACCGCTTACAATATTTGGCAAAAACTAAAATTATCACATACAAAACTGGACAGTTTCCATACGTTACGTGATTACTTAAGCGCTCATAAAAAGGACTGCGATAACATCAACTATTACATATTTATTAAAAACGAAACTGACAAACGCTTGGAAAATTGCGGATTAAAATTGGACGTAAATATACAAATCGGAATTATGCTGATCGATTTAGGTACCCAATATGAACCAGTTATGCGGACGATTGATCTGAATGATAAAGGTCTAACCATCGAAATCCTCAAGCGAAAACTGATTGAAGAGAAACGGCTACTCGGTGTGCGGTATGAAGCAAAGGATCGAAACACGAACGTAAACGCGACCAAAAACGCAAATAAGTGGTCAAGAACGGAACGAAACACGAGACCAAACAAAAACTACACACAGAAACGCAATGAAGTAAAAGCGAATACGAAACGAGTACATTACGCGATGTGAAATGCTTCCGTTGGAACCATCTCGGACACATAGGTCGAAATTGCCCACAGTATGGGGATAACGCTAAACGTATTACGAATACTCGAGACCATACACGAAATAATGAAACGCGTACAAGGAATAAACTAGAAACAGCACGGAAAATGGCTTACGAATCTAACAGCATTTCATGTATATCTGACCAACATGAATGGTTAATTGATAGCGGCGCAACTGGTCATTTAACTAGTGACAAAACAAAACTGTCAAATACTACACTGGAGACTACGACAATCACTTGTGTCGGTGGTACCTCCTTAAAAAAATGCGAAAGCAAAGGTACCGTGCAAGTAAAATGGAATGACAAAAACGGGAGTAACGTGATGCCGCTATCAAATGTGCTATACGTACCAGAACTAAACGGAAACCTAATATCTGTATCCCGTTTAGGAGATGAAAATATTTAAATCACGAACAAGCTATATTATCCAGAGACGGAGAAATACTTGTAACAGCTACAAGAAAGCACAACGTTTATACGATGAACGAAGGACGCCAATGTATGTATACGATGAACAACAGCTCAACGGAAGTATGGCATAAAATATTGGGACATCCAAACAGGAACGAAATAAGAAGATAGGCCGAATTGTACAATCTAAAATCGGGTATACTACAAAAAACATGTGACACATGCAATATTTGTAACATCAAGAGAAATAACTTCCCAAGGACGACCGATAATAGAAGGAAAAACTGCTTAGATCTGATTCACAGCGATGTGATCGGACCGATAAGTCCAACATCACGTGGAGGAAATAGGTACATTGTAACTTTCATTGACGATCATAGTAGATATGCAGAAGCGTACGCGATACGGCGCAAAAACGAAGCATTGGAAAAATTCATCGATTTCCAAAATAAAACAGAAAGAATGCACGGTAGAAAAATACGAGCATTGCGAAGCGATAAGGGTAGTGAATACAGAAACCGAGAGTTCGAGGATTACTTACGAAAGTAGGGAATTCAAAGAGAACTAACGACATGCTATATACCCCAACAAAATAGAGTTGCGGAATGCCCCAACCAAACACTTTTGAATATAACCAGGTGCCTGATGAGCGAATCTGGAGCAGATGACGACTGGTGGGGCGAAGCTGTCTTAACGGCAAATTATATACGTAATAGGAGAACGTCAGTAAGCAACGCGGGAAAGACACCATATGCGATATGGAGCAGTAGAATAACTGGCGTGACGAATATGAAAGCATTCGTATGTAAATGTTGGTACAAGATGAACCATCGAATGCAAAATATGAACCTCAAGGCAAAGAAGGAATATTCATCGGATACGAACCTTACTCGAAGGGATATCGTATCTGGGATCCAGAGCGAAAATGTGTCGAAATCAATAGAGATGTCAAGTTTGACGAAACATATTTTCCAATGAAAGAAACCAACAAACGCGGCCAAGATGAAAAGAATGTAACTTGGGACAGATTCATTAATCCTTTCATAGACGATGAAGATGAAAGTTACGCACAGGAGGATGAAATTGACGAAAATGAAAAAATGGATAATGAACGGGACGATCACGAAGACGAGTGTGAAAACACAGACGAAGATGAAAACGAAGATACAGACCAAGATGGAAACGAAATCACCGCAGATGAAAACGAACACACGGACGAAGAAGAACGAGAAATATCGAAAGATGACGAAAGTGCGGCAAAACCTGAGGAGGAACAAGGAACGAGCGAAAATGAAGAAATTACTGTAACAAGAAAAGTAAACAGGCCTAGTTCGTTGAATGACTATTGTACGGATGAGGAAGGACATTCAAATATTGCGAGAACGACGCACGTAGCAACCCGAAAACAATCTTTGTATGCTACACCGAATTCATTCAAACAACCAACTATTTGTAAGGAAAAAGTGGAATGGTTGAAAGCAATAAAAACAGAATTCGAAAATTGAACGTCAAAAGACACGTGGGTGATCACTAAACGATCCAGAGGTATAAAAGTTCTGAAAACTGTGCGGATTTTTAAGCAGAAACTAGACGAATCTGGACGAATAACAAGTTCGACGAAATATGTTTTCCAATGAAAGAAACCAACAAACGCGGCCAAGATGAAAAGAATGTAACTTGGAACAGATTCATTAATCCTTTCATAGACGATGAAGATAAAAGTTACACACAGGAGGAGGAAATTGACGAAAATGAAAAAAAAATGGATAATGAACTGGACGATCACGAAGACGAGTGTGAAAACACTGACGAAGATGAAAACGAAGATACAGACCAAGCGAGATTGGTAGCGCTAGGAAACAAAGAGATACCGAACGTGGAGTATGATAAAACTTTTGCACCCGTGGTGATGAGAAAAACGACAAGGATAATATTGGCTTTGAGCGTGATGAACAATTGGAGAGTGGAACATGTTGACGTCGAAAGGGCATACGGATTACATGAGTCGGGATTACTGTGGAATGAACGATTGAATGATTTCATGTTGGAAGAAGGCATGCATCGCAGTGTAGCTGATCCCGGTCTATATTACAATGACAAAAGAAACTTAATAGTTGCGACATACGTGGACGATTTAGGATTACATGAGGAAAAGTGTGAAATTGAAAAACTGAAATCGAGATTAAAGCGAAAATTTAACGTGAAAGACTTAGGAGCGGCTAAACGAGTTTTATCTGTCAATATAAAACAAAAGCCAGGTTCCATAAGAATCGATCAGAGTGACTACACGAGGACATTACTAGAGGAATTTGGCATGAGGGAATGTAAACCGACGAAAAAGGTACCAGATGTAAACGTGAATTATGAGAAAAATGAGAACCAAGTAAACGAAACACTGAGAAAGAAGTACCAACAAGCGATTGGCGGGTTGCTGTATCTGACAACAAACACTCGACTAGATATAATTTACGTAGTGACCAAGATGATCCAATACTCGGTGAATCCAAGTGAAGCCCATTAGAGCGGAGTAAGGAAAATATTTCGCTATCTAAAAGGAACGTTGGACTACGGAATCAGTTACGAAAATACCGCAGGTAAGGAAAACGTTAGAATATTTACGGACCCCGACTGAGGAATCAATACGGATAGGCGATCGTACAGTGGCTACATGGGCGGTGGAGTCATATCGTGGAAGAGCCGGAAACAAAGATGCATCGCTCTGAGCACTGCAGAAGCAGAATTTGTGGCGTTATGCTAATGTAGCAAGGACGTGGCTTGGCTTGACTCACTCAGGAGATAGATAACCGGAAAAGACAGCAAGACATGGATAGTGGAAATGGATAACATTGCAGCCATCAGAATAGCGGAAAATGATTGGTACTAGCGATCGCAGTAAGCACCTTGAGCTGAAACTATTCAAGATAAGTGACGAAATATGTGAAGGAAAAATTCAATTACGATACGTACGGAGTGAAGAAAACGCTGCAGACGGCATAACGAAAGTACTCAGCGAGAACCGAACTCGTAAAATGTGTGAAGTGTTGGGAATTGGCCACTTGAAGGAATAATCGTGTCCAATTCAGGAGGAGTGAGAGCACGGGACTCGCGAGAGTGGAGACGATATTTTTCACAAGAACAAAGTAATTAAAGACATGTGGTGATGTGTAGACTTTTTGGTTCTAACGATGTAAAAGTAAAACGATTGTAGTTTAGTGAAAAATGTATAATAGTTTAAATAGTGTTGCGCGTTTTGTTTATATTCTGGTAAGCTATTAATTGACTACTTAAAATTTATGTACGAAACAAAATAAAACATTTTAAAAAACGACGCTCATTAATTTTGCTCAATAACGGTGGAAAACGTAAAAATCTGCAACTCCGACAAACGACGAAAGTAAGAAATAACCACGAAGCTGAAAAACTATAATTGGGTCTATAAACTGCATTTAGATTTAATGCTGACAAATCATATCGCGAAGAAGACAATATTGTTTCTGAAGAACTGCTGCTGATAAGAAAATGATAGTGGTCATTAATTTAATCACAGCATACAAATATTTGTAATTTAATACAAAAATAAAAAAGATCTCCAACAATTTATTAAGAAATAAAATACGCTATCTTTTCACTTCCATCGTCATAAATAAGGGAATTAAACTGTGAAAGTATATTTTATGCACCTATTAATTAAACTTCTACCTTTTATTCTCATTAAAAAAAATTGTTTCCGTATAATAGAAAGCAATTTTTGGTAGAAACCGACCAACGTTAAAAATTGCCGAAAACGGATACATTGGCAACAATATCTACAAAGTAAAGAATTTTATACTCAGACGATGATTTTACAATTTTTAAGAAATTTATGAATATGCTGTTTCTTCTATAAGTGCAATGAGTATTTTATTTACTCACACATTTGATTTGCATAAAACATGTGTCGTACAATAGTATAAATAAAATAACTTTAATTCAAATAAAATTTCATCATGCTACTTCAATTTGTCAGTAGATAGCGCTACCGAGATAGAATAAAGTACCGCAATTGGCATCCATTTTCCGGCCAAAATGGGCGCCAGCTTCAAACAGAAGTGAACAAGGATCGTTCAACTTCTATGAAATTTTATTGTGAAAACGAACAAATTGTCACCTAATTAAAACAAACACCATGTATTGATTTAAATTATTTATTAAATGGCATTTTTCATTGCAAGTGTCCGACTAATTTTGGACGACCCTTTAATTGTATTTTTTGCTCTACTCTAACAGTGAAAAATCGCCTACATTTAACGAATATTTGTATACAGTTATGTTATTTAACAAAGCAGAGTTGTCTTATATAATTTATCTAAGAACACATGTCTGTCTATAGCATTGTCTAAAACATTTTTGTCATTAATGCTTCAATTTTCCCTTTCCATCAATTCTTTTCGTTTCAAATGCTCCTTCAGAAAAATGCAACTAACATAATAGTAATTAAAAATTATTGTTAATTTTATTAAATACATAAATAAAAAGTTTACCTCGAGTAGGATTTGAACCTACGACCTGTACTTTGCCAGAATACCGCGCTAACCATCTGCGCCATCGAGATTCAAGCCCCAATCAATGCAAATTTTGTCTTTATGTATGTAGTACTGATTACATGCAGCGCCCGCTCTAGCATTTACGCCACCCCGGACAAACAGACGAAATTCCGCCACCCCCTACCCCAATAAACATATACTTAAATGTATAAATGTATTATATATATATATATATATATATATATATATATATATATATATGCGCTTCATGTCCACTAATGGGCATTACGTTCAATGAATAGATAAAAATAAATTGATTTTAAATTTGAAAAACATTTATTTGGAAAAATACATGTACCTAACATAAAATTAACAGTCAAGTAATACAAAACAATAGAAATAAGAAGGTAGCTCTTTAATCCCTAATTACAAAGATGCATAACTGTACAATAGAACAAACAAAACGTGTAACATATACAAAAATAAACTAAAGTAACATTAACTACGCTAAACTCACAAAAAACTTTTTTTTCTTACATTCAGTTCTGCAAACTCTTATTATTTGTTTCATGTTTATTTGATCAGCAATTTCATGCTCAATTGCCAAAATAGCTAAACCGTTAAGACGATTTTGAGTTGTAGTGGAACATAAGAAGTTCTTAATTAATTTTAATTTAAAGAAACTCCTTTCCCCACTCGCTACAGTTACTGGTATAGTGAGCAATATTCTTAAGGCAACACTAAGGTTTAGAGCAAAATTTAACATTGTTATTAATTTTAGTGCATTGCTTACGGTGTCTTTTTTCCCAAAAGCGCAGAAACGGCAGATATTTCCTCTGCTAATTCCATCCCATTAATGTCAACAGAATCGCCATCAGTTAAAATAAGTTCCAAATCCCTGCAGTGTTTTAATACCGTTTCTTTAGACATGGTTTTTAAATCGTATATATTACATAAGAATTGAAAATCGTTACTATGGTGACTAAGATGTTCAAATCTAGCATTTAGTGCATTTAATGCTTGATCAATTGTAACCTAAAAAAATCTACCTTATATTTTTCTTTGGGATCTTCACTAGGATCATCTCGTGCTTCATATGGGAAGTTGGTTTACTTTCTTCTTACGCGATGTCGTGGTATTGTTGATTCAAAATTACATTCAACGTCAATTTCATCAGCCAATTCTCTTGCATCAACAATAGTTTCATTGAACGCTTTATCCGATCTTAAATCCTTAAAGAATATTTTGCAGTTTTTTAGAAGATCAAGTGCAGATGCTAAATCGAAATCTTTTGTTTGCATCAGTTTGCTTATTGGATTAATACAATTTAATATTTTATACCGAATAACTACTGAACACAAAAATTTAAACTGTTTAATACAATTTAATAAACCCGAACCTTCGTCTCTTATTAAATTATCAAGTTCTTGGTTTGCATAAATGCTTAACAAAGCGTCATACACCCCTCCCGTATGAAATCTTAAAGGCTTTAAGGCCTCTATCCTACTCTACCATCTAGTGTCACTCAATGGTTTTAATGTTAAAAATCCTTGGACATGTTTTAGAAGTATTGACCATCGAAAAGTAGATGCCAAAAAAAAAAAATATATTTTTTGGACCATATTGAAGAAATTAGCGACTTCTAAGGATGCCTTTGCCATATCATTAACCACTAAATTGAGAGAGTGGCTACTACACGGAACGTAGAATGCACGCGAATTTAAACTTTTAATTGGAGATTGCACTCCTGATTTATCGCCCCTCATATTGGACCCGTTATCATATCCTTGTCCTCTAATATCCTGCAAATTTAAACCCAAAACATTAAGTTCTCCAATTATAATTTCAGGCAGTTGTTTCCCTGTGAATCTTTCAACTGGAAGGAAGCACAAAAAACTTTCGTTAATTTTTATTTCAGCTTCATTGCAATCCAATTTATTAATTGAAACATATCTGATTACAAGAGTCATTTGCTCCACCTTACTAATGTCAGGAGTACAATCTAAAATTATGGAATAGTATTTGGCTTTTTTTTATATCATTAATGATATGTGATTTCACACTTTGGTGCAGCAGGTCCATTATCTTGTTTTGTATATTTTTCCCGAGATAGTGAACTTTACTCTCCTCTTTTTTGAGTACTCTGCGCACGTGCTCTTCCATAATGGGATCAAATTTAGGTAGCAGCTCAATTATTTTTAAAAAGTTACCGTTATTATGCTCAAACAACTTGTCGCTTGTACCTTAAAAAGCTAGACAACTTTTACCGAGCATGTTAGTGATTGCAACGATTCTTACAAACACCTCGTACTAATGATTCAGCATTAATAATTTTTTGTGCAGCCGCATCTATAGTTTTACAACAATTTAATGTTTGACTCAGTTCTAGCCATGATTTTTGGGCCTGGATGTGGTTTTTAAAAATTTCACGGTCTTTTAATGTTTTAACGAGGTGTTTCCAATTTTTAAAACCTTCGTTTGAAAGAGAACTGATTACATGACCGAAAATTTTGTAGCAAAAGCAGTATATACAGTTTTTTGAAATAGAATACACTAGCCAGTCTCCTGCAACTTGCTCTCCATTGCTTAAAATTCGAGTATAATAATGTGCACTAAATTTTCGACCAGAGTCATCGGAAGGAAATTTGTAATTGTGCAATGGTTTAGATGGATCTTGTTTTACCAAGAAACTTCTTTCGCCCTCCCCTAAAATTGTTGGCCACAATGCTGAATCTGTGCTTAAACTTTGCAGAGCGCTGTTCGTAACTGCCAGGTTGCTGCCAATTTTTATAGTACTTGGCGGCGGAATTGTGCCAGTTCCTGTTGATTCCGAAATATCGTCTAGACTTTGGTCGTCATCACTCCCTGACAATTCCTATTTACTTTTGGTACTACCAGACGAACTCTGAAATAGTTCTTTAAAGTGCCAGCTTGTTTTTGCCTTTCGGTTTCCTTTTCCATCCTGCGTCTTTTATATTGGTAACCAGATAGTTTTCTTCTTCCATCAGCAGACATTCTTAAACAGATTGAGATATCTTAAATTAAACAAATATAATAATAAAAATTAAACGTGAAGATTTATCCTCCCCAAAAAACAAGTGTTTTTTTTAAATTTTAACAAAAAAAATACAACAGACTTTTGAATTTTATTATGAACCACTGAGCTAACTTCGATTCTGGAATCAGTAAAACTTTCATATTTTGTGCGAAAAATTTCAGCCCTCTGGTATGAAACAGTAAAAATATGTTAAAAAGTCGCAAATTTTGCAGGAGCGAGGAGCTGGTCATATATCTTCAGAGACATTTTTCTCCATATTTCCACTAGGAGAATCTGTCATTGAAATATATATATATATGTTTTCGAGGAAGCCTGCATACTTTCAGAGCTCAAAACCACTTAATCTGGACACTAATAAATGAATTAAAATAAATTACTTGATACCCAATTACAAAAAGCAATTAAATGAAATAGAAACTTACATCAAGTACGTAGCAATAGTAGTAGGTAGGTACTGGTAGTTATAAGTAGCAACAGCAAGACAAAAGTTGAAATCGCTTTCCAATCGATCACTTCTAAATTGACTCAGTTACGTTTACACCACTGAGACTTAATAATAAAAACATCATTGTATAAAGTAATTAAATTATGAAATATAATACATACTTACATCTTTGTAGAATAATAAAAACGGACCAACGGTCGACGAGTTGCGATAAGTAAACTATAAGTGCAAGAGTGCTTTGCATTCGTCCTGAGCAAAAGAACTGAACATAAAATAGATCCGCGAATCGTTCCGTAAAGACAAGCGCATTAGACATGCGCCGCCGCTTATCAAGATTTCTTAAACATGCGCGCCGCCGAGCCACTGCCGGTTTTAAAATCCGACGTAAGCCGGTTTTTTTTTAAATTTTAACACTCTCTTCATGTATACGATGCTGTAAACGTTTTTCTTTAGCACTATGTTTTAGTCTCTAAAAAGCCTTGTGGCCGGTCCAGTGCGACGTGCGAGCCGAGACTAGTTCGGTTGCAAAAATGAAGTGATAGAGTAAAATTGTTATGAGAACTACATGACGTCATAATGCGCAGATACCAATATTCGTTCGGACGATCTCATTTTTAAAATTGTAGGGGAGTACAATAATTTGACAAACTTAGTTTGTTTTCGCGCGTACGAAGTTTTTGTGATTATTGTTGTATTTGCTTGTTTTGATCGATTTATAATAATCAGAGTCTTTTAAGGCTACAAACAATAATTTATTTGCTACGTAAGGTAAGAATTGTTGTTATAACGATAGTGTATATATTGTAAACCTTATATGCACCCGGACCGTTTTTTTCCGCACTTATTTTCTCACGCAGAAAACGGAATTACGTCAAGTAGTTCACATAAAAAATTTACTCTGCGATTTCCGTCCCAATGCATTGTCAACAGGGTTACTATAAATAAGATTAATTCTACTAATAGTTGATAGAGGTAATCTTACTATAAATGGTCAGTAGAATATGTTTCACAAAGCAACCACTTGCTTTGTGATATATTTAACAAGACTGGGTGACTTCTATTTATAATCAAAACGCTTCCCATCACAAATTGTGAAAAATAATTGCAACTGTCTAAACTCAGAACTTTTTCATTTATTTCTTAATATATATATATATATATATATATATATATATATATATATATATATATATATAATAAAGAAACAAAAAGGTCAATCTATTTAATTGTGCTACTTATGTTATTTGTTTATTTAATTAAACGAATGTCTTTAATCATACTCATTTGATTATAGTGCTCCAAAACTTAAACAAAATAATTTATAAGGCATGCCACCCTTTAGATTTGCCGCCCCGGACAAATGTCCAAGTTGTCCGCCCCCTGGAGCGGGCCCTGAATTTACATGCATTGATTGGGGCTTGAATCTCGATGGCGCAGATGGTTAGCGCGGTTCTCTGGCAAAGTACAGGTCGTAGGTTCAAATCCTACTCGAGGTAAACTTTTTATTTATGTATTTAATAAAATTAATAGTAATTTTTAATCACATATTTACCTTTGAACTTATTCGTTCATAACAAAACTTATAATAAATTAACATCATAGTACTTTTATAGTATTCATTTGTAAAATAAAGTATTGTGAAAACTCACGTCACATATTCTAGTGTTATCATTTATATCTTGTTTCCCTATTAGATGCATCTAGATACTGCGTCGTTCCGCGTTTTTTCATGACAAAAATAAAAAAAACATTAATATCCAAATTCAAGAATTAGGGAAGCGAAATAACCTTTCGCGTCGGCGACAAACACAACAACTTGGCATCTTTACTGTTTTCCAGCACAATTCCCAACTTCCAAAGCTTTCCACGTGCACAAGTTCGCGACTAACAGAACGACTAATAAAATAACCAAAACCAAAGTCAGTTCAGTTTGGCAATTTGGTGTTCGGTCGTTTGACGCGTTTCAAATGCACGTCATATTCTCTGTCAGGCAGCCATGTTGTGGCCAGAAAATGTAGTTCTCTCTCTAGCACATTGCAACGTGCATTAGCGGCACCTTGTTCTATCTAGTGACTTTATACCGAGATATTTAAAATAAGTGTACTTTATCCTTAATTTTGAGGTTAGCCGTCTGATATATTTATTTTTATCTGTGTTAGTACTATATCCACTATAGAAATTTTATTGAGTGATTAATGAAAAACAATGCCAACTCTTTTTATGAGAATTTCGTGGTCCCGAAAATTGAAGTTTCTTTTATTAATGAAACAAATAACTACTGTTTGTAGCACTCTATACAGGTGTTTTTAAGTATTTAAGTATGGCGTACATTGCACATTTGGTGATAATAGTGGTGCAACATCGTTAATCATGCTTTTCTAAGACCAAAAGCACCTTCCTCTTCGAATAATCATTGTTGTTTGACCTAGACATAATCAATTCTGTAGGATTATAAGTTTCGAATTCTTTAATGAACTACTTTTAGTTATTATTATAAATTTTGTTATGAACGAATAAGTTCAAAGGTAAATATGTAATTTTAATTACTTTTAGCAAAGAACGCTTTTAGTTATGTTTAGAACATTTTGAACGTACATATTTTTTGGTGGCGTCCTCAATTGATGTTTAATTATTGAATACTTTATAAAAAGAAGTGGACCCTATCAATAAAACATTACATCATGGAAAACTAAAGAAATTTTGTTTTTGGTATCTTAAAGAAACACAAACTATTGTCTAGTAGATATAAAACTTACCGTTTAATTGTTGTTAGATTAACACACATAAAAATATTTATTGTGTGACCGGTTACTTTTATTTTAGTAATAAGTAGGTATTACGTAAATAAACGTAAACGTTGATAAACCTTAGTTATGAACGAAAAATGGTACTGTAACATTATCTACGACAATGAGATATTTTTGTTCGTATCTATACTATTTCACTTCTGTTCCACATATGAAGTTTGTATAATTTATCTTGAAATACGCGATTCATTAACCTAAAAGATAAAAAGTATTTATATCTTTAAACCTTGAACATTTACATTTTTATAGTAAGTTCCAAAATTTACATTGTAGATTTTAGCACAAACTATATTATAATAACACTTCTGTATTTATAGTGTATTACTTGTAGTGTCTTCTTCCCTATATTTTACGTTAAATAAAAAAAATCTCAGTATTATTGCAATTATTTATTATTGTCATAGGTCTTAAAAATTGTTGATGTATCGACGACAGCCTCGAGCGGTGTTGATTAAAACGTGATATTAATATTAATAATAGATATGCTAAATCAAATTATATAAATTCAGGGCCGTTCCGACCTGTGAGTGCAATGGGTGCGGGGCACACGGGCGGCAAACAGAGGGGGCGACAGTAAGTACCCGGTTACAGAAAAATTTGAAAAGCGACAAATTGTTCAAAACCTAAGCGTACAAAAATAAAAGACTAGCTTGATCATTTCAAGTGAGACATTTTGATTCGCTTCATTAATAAGCACTTAATCCATATTCTCCAATAGATTTAGGCCCACCCCCCCCCCCCTCCGCTAATGCCATCAATTAATTTAATTAAATAATCTCAAAGTCATTTTTGCTAAAGTAGGAATATTGTTTGTTCCGGGACCACGACTAACCCACTTTTTTATTTATTGCTTGCTGTAACTCCCTTTTACTATTTTTTGGAGTAGTTACTGTTGCGTGTAAACCTATATCGTCAGTAAATATTTTTTATATTCGATTCAGTATTTTTAACTACATCCTTTACATAAATGATATATAACAGAACTGTGAATCTCTCCTGCTTGAAGAACTCCCTTACAAATGATTCACTTTATTTCTTAATTATGAATCTCGCATAACTTTGAGCTTAATTAAGAAATAATCTACTGTTTTGAATATTCGCGGGAAATCATATGCAAAATCGTTTAAAATCTTCCCACACTTTCTTTGCATTTGTCTATACAATATAAAATTGTGGTACTTATACTAAGGCATATTTATTCCTTATGCAACAAAATATTCAATATAATTGAAATTGCGACATCTCATAAATTTTCTTGTTGGCAGCACAACAGGGCCAAAAGGATTCTGTGGACCTATAGGACAGGCACTGAAGGGATGTGAGAACCGTTCTATAGGTAATTTATTCATTTTAATTTTATCTATTATTGTATTTATTTATTATTTCAACATAATTCCGTCAAATGTTCCGGTATCCAATGATTCTTTTATGACTGATCTAAGCACAGATCAAAAATATCTTTATGATATGTGTGATGAAAAGCTGTCCAAACGAAGCCCTGGTAAAATTGTGCATTCCCGATGGCTGACAACGGCAAATCGTATACTGCGGCTATATGTTTCAACCGCTGAACCATCAGAAAACTTGGTTATCTTGGTAACCTTCATTTTAAAGGCTCCTATGTGGTTTGTAATTAAAACAAAACCATCATGCCTACAAGGAGCCTTTAATGTATGGAAAATGATTACGCTCTCAAGGTATTTACCGAAACACTTGAAGGACGTGATTGATCCAGTGATATTGCGAAATAGTTATTTCGCACATCATGAAAATATCCTGATTGCAATGCTAGGGGACATCAGAGAGCATATTCGGAAGCTTGCGATGTTTCGAATTTTGAAAGCTCGCTCTAAGATACAGCAAACATTACGACAATTTGAAGTTCCAAATTCGCTGAATATGGACGACGCCCCAAGTTATATGGACTTAATTGATTGGGGTACTCTTGATATTACTGAACCGCCATTAACAATGGGGTTATCGGAAGAAGTTTTAAAAAGTATCGTGAAAAATCCGGACACATCAATGCTGTTCTCCGAAATAAAATCGTATCCATGTCACACGCAAACGGTTGAACGAGCTGTTAAAATTGTGACGGAGGCCTCCGCTACAGTTTGTAGTGGTGACAACAGAAATGGTGTAATACGAGCAAAGTTAGAATCACGTGAAATTATGCCTTCTTTTGGATTAAAGCAATATTATAAACTAGATTAAGTTTTATTTGCTCCCAGCGTTTTTAATAATATACTTACCTATCATTAACTTTTGTATCTACTACATTATTAGGTACTACAATATTTTCACAGTTTTTTAATCACCCATTTGTTTTAAGAAAAAAATATAACGTTATAATTTTAGAACGCCGTTGTGGCAGTTTACATTGTAAAAATAGGGAAAAAGTTATTAAAGAACTTTTGTTAGTGTTTACTTAATGTAACGTTTAAGAAATTGCAGATTTTGAAAATATGAAATTAGTACAATTAAAATTTTAATGCCATTGTGGCAGTTCAAAAAATAAAAATATCAATTTTTTTTCCTAATAAAATACTTTTCTTTTCCCATTTCACAACTTTTTTAAATATGCAGACATAAGCATTTACAAATTTTCAAATTCTATATACAAATCGGCCCACCCTAATGTACACACACACACATTCGTATTCGTGGTTTGTTTGGAAGTTTCTGATGGTTTCCACGAAGTGTTGCGCATTCTTGACCATAGACTCGGTTTTTTCCGATAAGGGTGTGGTGATGCCTAGCGGATCGTGTGCTAATGGGAGACAAAGTGAAAAATTATTAAGCTCTGAAAAGTCGGAAGAGATTACATCACAATGACGAGATAGGCGAGGCACAGGAAGGACCATCTTCATTAAACAAGATTCTGACGGAAGTTGATTTAACCGAAGAGACAAATCCTGAAACAGTTGAGTCTGTGGTCAAGAATAAGTCAGAAGACCAGTGTTTGTGAGAAGAAATAGGCGTGCATAAATACAATATTTATAAGGATCCTGACCATTGGCATTCCGTAGGTATAACCCAACTTGCAGTAACAGATGTTAAGTGCGGGGAAATAATTCCAAGTTTGGCTAGTCTATTCTACATTAAAAGATTGCGTATTTTGTTTTCCTTACAAAATAGTTAAAACCTTTCCTAGTGCTTTTGTTTAAGTATTACGATTGGAGACTTTTATCTCGAGCTCTAGGGCGCCATGAAAAACCAAAAAGTCGTATTTGTAACACAAAATCTTGAATTGATTTAAATAAATCGATTCAATCTCACACCACTACTGATGAATGACAAATTGATAAATCTGGAAAAAGACAGATCGATATCCATGTTAAAAATTATAATCTCTACTAGTAAATTTTTGACCGGTCAAAATTTAAGTTTTAAAGGCAAAAATAATAAGTTGCACGAGTAACAAAAAGGAAAGTTTTTAAAATTAATTGAAACAATTGGAGAGTTTAATTATACTATACTATACTATTTGTTGCAGGATCTGCAACAAACAAAATACACCCAAGTACCACACAAAATTAAAAAAACACCGTAGTCGACCGCTGATAATGATAGCGTAGCTATCGAAACGCGTTCGGTGTTTTTTAATTTTGTGTGGTACGTGGGTGGTACAGAAATCTAACACTTATGCCCCACTATTTTGGTGTTCATGTTCAAAATAAACTTATTTCCCTTTTGAGGCAGAAGATAAGACACGAAATAATAAACCTGCTGAAAGATAGCATCTTTTCATTATTTTAAACTCCACGCCTGACATAAGTCACTAGGACGAACTTACCATTGCGGTAAGATGCGTTCTGTTAAGTAATGAATCAAAGTAAAATAAAATTAGGGAGTACTTTTTAGGATTCATTTCAATATCTGATTCAACAGGACAGAGTATAACTAATGTTGTAATAGATTTTTTGAATATTCACAACTTTTGATTAGATGATCTAAGTGGACAGTGTTACGATAATGGTGCAAACATAAAGGGTCGCAGTAATGGAGTACAAAAAAATTCTTGAAATTTAGTCATTAACGATGCTGTTAAAGCGTTTTTAGAAATAAAAAGTTTGCTTGCAATTGTACAAGAGCTATACGTTTTCGTCTCTACATAGACTAAACGTCGGCATGCATTAAAAGATGAAACCCATACTTTATCATTAAAACCCCTTTCGGATACTAGGTGGGAAAGCGGAAACGATACACTAAAAGTTTTTAAGTCCCAATTTAGATAAAAGATATGATGCTTTATATACACTCTATTTCGATAATACAAGAAAAGTGGTAAATTCTTTACTGTTAAAAATTAAATCTTTTGAGTTCATATGTTTGTTACGCGCAGAAATGGGAAGCGACGAGAAAAAAAGAAAGGGGGAGCGAAGGGTCGTTACTCACCTATTGATGGAAAGAAATCGCCGACATCAGACGGTTCGAGCGGGGTCAAGAAAATTCCGGTAGGGATAAGGGTGCCAGGGGCCGTTTCTAAAAAATCCGAAACCACCGTTACCCAGCTGAATAACGATCTCCGAAAGAGGTGAGTAGGTAACCAAATGAAGGGAGAAATCAATAGGAAAAAAAGAATGTGGTATAAAACAAAATCTATAATTGTTAAATCAAATAAAGGGAACATAAAAATAAAACGTGTTTCAAAATAGATCAATTCTAACAAACAGACAAATAAATGGGAAATTAACGTCCAAAATGAGGTAACTAACAATTAAATAAAAAGGTAAATTTATAAGTATCAAAACGAACCTGATTAATTTCGGAAGGCCTTACTAAAATAACGCAGGTTTTCTATAACGAAAAACTTAATATATAAAATGATAATTAAATTCAGAACACTTGCTATGTCCTAACAAAAATTTAATTTAAGTAATTTAAAAGAGAAAGTTAAAAAAACATAAAAGTTAATCAATTACCAACATCAGGTTCAAAAATTTTAAACATATGGAAGGTATCTAAAACCAAACTACTGTAGGCAGGTTTGTTTGATAAATTAATACGTCACAAACGCGAAGAGATAAAAATGTGGCTGAATACAAAACGGTAGTTGCTAAAGAACAAAATTAATTAAAGATCTAATAAATAAGTAACTAATTTAGTAATAATGTAATACACTATTTTTAACAGTTTTAATTATAGAATGCGAACAAAAAGACAAAGGGAAAGGAGGAGGAGAAAAGAACTTCAGATGAGATGACAGATAAATAATATTGTAGTGATAGAAAAGGGGTATTCTAATTTTTTTCTTATTTTAGTACTAGAAATGAGCAGAAAGGACACGATGTTATAGGTTGTATACATAACATGGGTGTGAAGAATATGATTAAAATCGTCTGACCTATTGTCGATTTCTAGGAGTTGATATACTGCTTAACTTATTCTTCTACGAAAGGAACCAAAGATGGCATTTCTATGTAAATTACAAACATAGGTACAGATGGTCTACTTTTAGACTTCTTTTATTTGTAAAATATGGAACGATAAAGACAAAAATCAGGACAGAAACACCCACTCGGAGATCTGAAGATGGAAGATGAGCTTTTCGTGACAACTATATGAGTGTTAAACTTCAAAACCGCACTATGCGAAGAAAACAATTAGTACTCAGTACTCTAGAGTATAAACTATTTTGCTTTATGAAACAATTCCTTTTTAATGTCTTAACGTCTAGAGTACCATATTTGGAACATACGAAGTTTTTAGTTATAAAACCAGTGAAATACTGTAACTGTTGATTACCCATGTGCGTCAAATTTTTTTTTTACATATTTCTGGTAAGTGTTATGTAAAAATAAAATAATTATACTAACTTTGGATACCCTTAGATAAGTCTTATCAATCTAGAATAGAATATTTTCCAATGCGTCATATGTAATCATCATTTTTTTTATTCGTTCCACATATGGAACATTGATCATAATTATAAATATTTCATCTGTTCCATATGTGGAACACTGGTCGTGTAATTAGCGTCTAGTAAGTGACTGCAGCTTTTTTTGTTGCACGAAATCAGACAGTAATGGCAGATTTTCCGAGCGAGAGCGAAGATGAACATCTGAGTGATTCAGATGACGACCCAGACTACCATGAGGACATGCTGCCAGATGAATCATCATCTGAGAGTGACCTAGAATACTCAAGTGATGATGAAATCCCCTTAGCTCATCTTGCATTTCTAAAAAAAAAAGAAAACAAAATAAAGCCTACGTGGACAAAATTCGGCGACGATGGGATTCCTTCATATTTGCCAACTTTTCTCTACCAGCAGCAGAAGAAGAACCTGAAATGGGTAGGCCGGTCCACTATTTTCAAAATTATTTTTCTGATGACTTGCTGGATCACATAGTTGAGCAAAGTAATTTGTATTCTGCACAAGCAGACCCCACCAAACCACTCGAACTCAGCCGTTCAGAATTGTAAATATTTATGGGCAGCGTGGTTTACATGTCAATTTTCGCATTGCCAAGGCGCAGAATGTACTGGAGGTCCTCATGTAGAGTGTCCCAAGTTGCCGATGTTATGTCAACAAATAGATGGGAAAACATTAAAAAATATATACATTTCAACGACAATGCACTTCTAAACCAAAATAGAAATGATCTTAATCGTGACAAATTGTTTAAACTTAGGCCAATAGCTACACATATGAAACAAAAAATTATTGGTCACGTCAAACCGCAAATGTTATGTGTAGACGAACAGATCGTACCGTACAAAGGCAAATCCGCTTTGAAACAATACAATCCTAATAAACCCAACAAGATATTTGTTTTATGTGACAGTAATGGCCTTATGCACGATTTTGAAATATATACCGGAAAAATCCTTCCAGTGCCAGAAAGAGAGGATATTGGCGCTAGTGGTAATATTGTCCTTCGTTTAGCGTCTTCAATACCTAACCATCAAAACCATTTACTTCCCTAACTTAATGACCAGCCTCTATAAAGATGGTATAGCCAGCTTAGGAACCATTAGGAAAGACCGACTTCCTGGACTGCAGTTCAAAAGTGATAAGGTAATGAAAAAAGAAGGTAGAGGCTCTTATGAGGGATACAAGACTATTATAGGAAACATCGAAATTCGTGCACTGAAGTGGTACGATAATAAAAGTGTGTGTTGCTAGCACATTTTGTGGTCCTGAACCAGCTGATATGGTAGAACGATTTGATCGTAAAACCAAAACCTGAATACAAGTCACTCGCCCGTATATGTTAAAGCAGTATAACAAGTTCATGGGGGGAGTGGATTTATTGGATGGCTTGATATCTTATTACAGAATATGCCTCAAAAATAAAAAATGGTACCTAAAGATATGTTTCCATTTCATAGACTTAGTAATGGTAAAGCATAGTTGAGATATAGGCAAGACATGATCAAAAATGGATTTGATAAAAAGGACATCTTGGATTCACTTGGATTCAGAGCAGAGGTAGCTGAAGGACTTTCTTTGATGGGAAAAGCAATGGGAAACACAAGAAGGAGAAGTAGACCTAGTAGTGGTGGGATCATTGAAAGAGAATATCAAGAAAAGAAAAAGAAAAATGCAACTAAACCTATTCCTCAGGTTGATGTGTGGAGAGAAAACGTGAGCCACATTCCTGTCGACAAAGAAAAACGCCAAAGGTGTAAGAAACCATTCTGTGGAATAAAAACTTCTACTTTTTGTGTGAAATGTCAGGTTTCCTTATGTTATAACAAAGTTAGAAATTGTTTTGCGGATTTTCATTTATAGTTTGTCTTGACCATTGTTCCATTTTTCGTACATTTAAATATTTTTTGGTTGTTTTAATAAAGAAATTAGTTATTTATGTGTTAAGCATTAATTAATTACATTTGAACCTGAAAACGTATAATAAATATTTATATTTACCCCAGAAGTTCATTCGGGCCATAAGAGATTAAATATTCCTGCGAAGAGTGAAATTAATTCAGAAAATTATTTAAAGGAATGCTTCAGCTACCAAACTTGCAATACTAACAAAACTTTTATGAAAAGAAAAGAAGTGTTATCTCTCAATTCGCCAAATGTGTGTTAAATAAAAGCAAGAGATTAGAAATTTTAACAATAGCTTTGTAAAGTTAGAATTTAGTATGTAAAAAAGATAGGCAACCAAAAGTACTAGAGTGTATATTAAGTTGTATAACATTAAGGTTAAAAATGTAACATTTATTCCAAATGGAATAAAACTTGTGAAATTTTGTTACATTTTCCATAGTAGTATAGTAGGTATAGTAGGTTTAGTCAAAAATCAACGTCGTAAGCAAAACAATGCAGGAAACAAGTACTGCTTTGATCAAATATTATGTTATTACTGCAACAAACTAAGGCATATTTCCATGATATTAGATCATATAAATGATTTAATAATATTTTAGAAGAGGCAAAAGATGTTGCCGAAAATATAGATAGCGACCCTTCATTTCCACCACTTAAAAAAACGATAATTTGATTATGACAGCAAGGATGAGACTCCAAAAAACCCAAAGGACTTATTTAAAATTAATTTTTATTTTGTGATATTGGACAATGCATTAACAAAAAATCGAAAAAAGTGTTCGATCAACTAAAAAATCATCACACAGTTTTTGATTTCCTAAACGACTTAAATAATTTACTTAGAATATATATATATATATATATATATATATATATATATATATATATAAATTGGTTTAGTGACCGCACAGAAGTTCAATTTAATAATCATTAAGTGTATTTTATTTTAAAATTAACTTTTAAAGTACATACAGTAAAAGATTAATTAATTAATTAATTTTAAAATAAAATACAATTAATGATTATTAAATTGAGCTTCTGTGCGTTCACTAAACCAATTTCTATAGTTATCTATTACTGTTGCATACAGCAAATAAAAATTAACAATCAGTCACGTGTTGTCATGTGCGAAACCTTAGCGAATTGCGGGCTCACATGATATTTACAAAAAGTTGACTGTGATCCTTTACTCTGTGTATAAAAATTATAATACATCGTAACTAGGGAAGTACATACAGTTCAAGCTTGAATCGATTGTGACTTGCCTCCTCGATAGCTCAGATGGAAGAGCCCCACTAGCAAAGTGGAGGTCGTGGGTTCAAGTCCCACTCGAGTTAATCTTTTACTGTATGTACTTTAAAAGTTAATTTTAAAATAAAATACAATTAATGATATATATATATATATATATATATATATATATATATATATATATATATATATATATATATATATATATATATATATATATATATATATATATATATATATATATATATATATATATTGCAGAATAATTAAGAGCCAGTAACTTCGTTTCTCTAAATTTCAGAATAACCAACTTACTTAAGTTTCATCGCATAAATCTTTGGCAATAATATGTTTTTTAAAGAATGGGGGGTGAATGACTCGCATGGCCTCGAGAGATGTACTGATACCGAATAGGTACATTCCAAAAAAAACTCGAGCAAACCCCCTGCGAAATTGTCTTAGCAGCTCTGCTAGTAAGTCCTATTCCCAAGTTCACGTCGTATCCCCTGACTGTAGGCGTAATAGACTGTAGCTAACCGGAAAGGGCGAAAGGCGAGTTTCGGGCACCTGAAAACTGGAACTTTCTGTTAAGGGAGTACACCCGTACAGAAAAGATTGGTCCTCCAAATTTGGGGGTTGGGGCGATGGGTCGGCAGCCCACCTCCTGTAAAAAGCCCAAACGCTAGAAATACTAGAGCTCTGCCTCGGAACTCGGACGGCAATAGATTAAGACGACAACTAGCAAAGAAAAGGACTGTGAAAATTGGAACATGCAATGTTCGGGGTATTGCAAGTAAAATACCTGAAGTTATACAAACAGTTAAAGTTTATAACTTAGACATAATAGTGCTGTCAGAAACCAAGAAACAAGGAAATGGAAGTGAAAAAGTTGACGAATACATTTTGGTGGGGTGTAGAAAGATCTGAACGAGCAAGCGCTGGAGTATTCATTATGATTAAAAAACAGCTAAAAAAATGAATAAGAGACTACAAATTTGTAACAGATTGTATAATTCTCATAACCTTAAAAATTTTTGGCCATGATTTAACAATAATTGGAGTATATGCACCAACAGACACAACAGACACAACAGACAAACAATTAAAGGATGATTTCTATGAACAACCATCAAATGAATTAGGAATAATTAATAATAGACAAGACATAATAACAGCGGGCGATTTAAATGTGAGAGTTAAGAATCAGGATAAGATCGAAGTGGTAGGAAAATTTGCAGGGGAAGTAGAGAATGACAATGGGGAACGATTATTGCAACCAATTTGAATAAAACTTATGAATACATTTTTCGAACATAAAGATATACACCGATACATGTGGCAAAGAACATCACAACAACAAAAATCTATTATTGACTATATTATAACTAAACAAAAAACAGCTTTTAAAGTTAACGATACAAAAGTTAAAAGAGATGCCAATTGTGCGACTGATCATCAACTTCTAGTCGCTTCGGTGGTATATCCATATATCCATTTTTAAAAATTAACTCGAAACGGCAAGAAAATGATAATACAATAAAATTGACAAACCGAAGATATAATTTGGATTTACTCCAACAGGATAGTATTAGGGATTTATATGAAAGAAGGCTACGAAATGAATCAAGGAATGGGGTACATGCACAAGTTATAGAAGAAGTGTATGAAAATATTAAGAATACAGTACATAAAGTTGCAAAAGAAACTAGAGGAATACAAAAAGGATACTATAAGGAAACAGCCTGTATGGTGTACAGAATCAATCAAAGAGTAAATTAAGGAAAAAAAATAAACTGTATAAAAAATATCTAGCAGTAGATTATGGGGCAAGATAATACAAAAAAGATTAAGACAAGAGGTTGGTCACAAGATAGGAGGAGATCAGTCAGGGTTCATTTCAGGACGTTCATGTGTTGACAATATGTTTACTATACAACAGCTTGTAGAAAAAATTTGAATCACCCAGCCAGTTGACGTTTTGTAACGTCAATAATGTTTATAACTGTCACACAAATTAGTCTGTTTTATTTATATGCCATAGTCATTTTAAATATTGCGACTTTGAGATGGTATTTGTTATCAAAAATCCGTCTAAGTTTGATCAACGTGCGGTCATTCAATTTTTGTATGCTGAGGGTTTGCAACCAACACAAATCCATTTCCGACCATAGACAGTTTATGAAGAAACATCTTTTGCCTATTCAACTGTAAAGGAATCGTGCCGAAAATTTAGAAATGGTAAAGAGGGAACAAAAGATGCACCGCGACCAGGTGCATTGTGTACGTCATCAACAGACACCAATAAAGCTCGTTTGGACGTGTTGATTAGAGAAAATCGTTGAATTTAAATCAGAGCTATATCACAAAATATTGATGTGAATGTGAAATCCGTCCATAGTAGCGTACAGAAGCTGGGTTACAGAAAAGTTTGTGGGCAATATGTGCCTTGTCTTTTCTGAGAATTAAAAATGTTCGCGGATAGGTTTGTCTCAGCAATACCTTACAGAGTACAACGAAAATGGTAATAACTTCCTTTTATCAATAGTTACTGGTGATGAAACTTGGTGCCATTATTTCGAACCACTCAATAAGTTGTCATCGATGCACTGGAGATATTCAAAGTCACCACCACCAAAAACGTTTACGGCTCAACCTTAACATTTTTTTGGCAAGAAAGGACCATTGCTGATAGAATTTGAAGAACACAGAGTGAATATTAATGCGAATCTATACAACGGAACTTTCCAATGGTGTCATTTTGCTTTACGATAACGCGCGATTTCCATATCTATGGCCCACTGAAAAAGGTATTGAAAGGTAGACGCTTTGAATCGGACGCTGAAACACAGAACGCCGTCAAGGAATACTTCAACCAGCAGCCACGAGAATTTTACGAGCAAGGTATAAATCGATTAGTGAAGCAGTGGGATATGTGCCTTAACTGTAAAGGTGATTATTTGTAAATTTATTTTCGAATATATTTTTTATAGACCAAAGATGGGTTTCAATTGAACAACTCTATAGTACATTCACATCATCTATTAATATGTTTTGATTAATATATTCACTTAGTAGTAGGTACATCATTGTTTACACACTTATTATTTACACCTGCAGGAACGATTATTATATTTTTTTTAATATTTATACGATTGTTGGGATTCGACATCTTGTGCTAAACTATTCAATACACTCGGATACTAATACCTCTTTTATATCTCGTCAGTTCTTATACCGGTTAATGGTGAAATTCCATTGGTTGACCGGTTAATGATGAGCCGACATTGGTTGACCACTTCACCTTTTAACCACTCTTAGTCTAATTGAAGTGTAAATGCAGAAAAATCTTTCAAAAATTCAATTCTACAGAAACTTCTTAAAATATTTTAAAGAAATATATTTTTAAAATTTTTTTTAATAATAACGGCACGCTATGGTAAGTAAAATTATTATTTGTTAGTGTACTAATTCACAAATTTTTTTATAGAAATCCATGTATGGAATTTGCCATTAT
This sequence comes from Vesta saturnalis, assembly GCA_036346205.1. Lineage (NCBI taxonomy): Eukaryota > Metazoa > Arthropoda > Insecta > Coleoptera > Lampyridae > Vesta > Vesta saturnalis. Next base: position 1,967,913 of record JARFJB010001043.1, read on the forward strand.
CAGAGATATGGAGAGAAAATGTATTATCATAATGGATAGTAATTATCCATTTTATCGATGATGTTAGTTCCACCCACCGGGCCTATACTAATAAAATCGCAGCTAGAACTGTCAATAAAGACAGATGACCGGTGGGTGGAAATTTTTCTGTAAATTTTTTAATAAATGCTTTTTTCTTCAGACGTCAATAAAAGATGACATTTTAAACTTCACCTGACAACATTCAAGTTTGATATTTTTACCGGCGGCTGCAAAAGTCTTTTGCATCCCCTCGCAGCGGATGCAAAAGTAATGTAAGTTAATAACTCAAACACCCAATTTGGAAAACAACGAAAATAAATTTATTGTTTAGAGTTATAAAGATTAAAAGTACAATGATTAAAACTAACATTTTCTCCAAAATAAAATCTGCCAGCGGTAACAGTGGAGATCTTGCTGCGTTCTAAGGAAATGTTCTTTAATTCTTCCTCTTCTACACGAACTTCTGTACTCGTAGCGTAGACTATAATGATCCACTCCTTACCCTTGGTGTATAATCTACTATTTTATTTATTTTTTTCTTTTTTTGAAAGCCTATTCCTTTATTAAATTTGTGTTATAATCTTATAAAAAAGGAATAATTGATTTACAATGAAAGTTTTTAAATAAAAAATAACTATAAATAACATATTGATCTTATAAGAATATGAAAAGCTTTGCTAATATTTTTTATTTAAATAAATAAGTAATAACTGACAGCTCATATTGAATGTATAACATTCATTATTAAAGTACTCTTACATTATTAACGACAAATAAATGGTTTAAATATTTTGACATATTGATCTTATAAGCATATGAATAAAATTATCTAAATAAATAATGAATATATTACTTCTAAATCTTCTTAAAACGAGGTTATTTAATTATTATGTATTAATTAAACTGCATGTCTATTTATGTTAATTTATCAATCCAAATTTATTCTAACTTTTTTGTATGTATCCATTAATAAGTATAAATATCTATTCAAGTTAATTTATGGTAAGTTAATGCTGACTTATTTTTCTGAAAGACAATTTACTTTTTTCACATTTCCTGTGTTTTTATTGAAGTTAAATTACTTTAAAGAAATTATGGTTAATCAGAAGTTAGCGGACGGGAAAATTATTTTCGCACACGGGTGGTAGATATAGGAGATGGTCCATTTTAATTATCAAGTATATTTGGAACATTTGCCCACCTAAAATGGTTTTGTTTTACGTTGGACGTAGGAAAAACATAATTGGATATGTTAACAGTTTTCCATAAACGTACAACAGTTAATTTTTAACTAGATGATATTTGATTAGAAATGTGCACATTGTGGTGCTTTAAGATACGTGGTCTAAATATGGGCTACATGAAAGAATTTCTGAACAAAAATTACATTAACACAATAAATCATTCCTAACAATACAATTATTAAAAACACATTATAAAAATATATACAAATTACACTACTTTACTGCCTAAAATCCCATTTTTCCCACATTTTGCCACAGGAATATCATGGTCACTTTCATCATAATGGGAATCATCAGTTTCTGACTCAGAGCTCGCATACTTCTTTTTCTTCTTCTTACATTAACACTATAAATCATTCCTAACAGTACTATTATTAAAAACACATGATAAAAATATATATACATTACTACCTAAAATTCCATTTTTCCCACATTTTCCACAGAAATATCAAGATCACTTTCATCGGAATGGGAATCATCAGTTTCTGACTCAGAGCTCTTCTTAGTGACTGTCTTCTTCACGGCTTGGATACCAAAATCTTCTTGCACTCCTTGTTTTTTGATTGTGCTTTCTTGTCCCATGACGTAGAAAGGTCAGCTTTGTAAGGAAATGTGATAACTTTTGCTCCAATTGATTTGCGTGTTCGGCATGCCTTTTTTCTACATTAAGCCTACAGTGAGAGGAGATGAAGGAACGTTACCATGGGATGAAGATGGAGCAGATGATGGTCCTGGTAGGGTCGGAGATGATGAAGTAGAAGGTTCTGGTAGTGGAGCAGATGAAGTAGAAGGTCCTGGTAGTGGAGCAGATGAGGAAGTAGATGGTCCTGGTAGTGGAGCAGATGACCAAATATATGATGATTGGGAATTTGGTGAGTCCTGAGAAGCTGAGTTGCATGTTTTGCTGCTGATTGAGCAGCAATGCAATCTACCTCAGAAAACCATTTTTATTTAAGGGGTAAGTTCCAGTTGATTAGAAACCATTGGTGGCTCTTACCCCTATTTATACCTTCAAATATGCCTTTTTGAGCAGCTCTGCAACTTCGTAGACAGTGAAGGGAGTTCCTGTGGTTTTCATATACTTCCTAATTTGCTCACTGTAGCGTGTTTCGAAGGGCCTCTCGAAAGTCTTATCAAGGGGCTGTAACTTTTATGTGTGGTGTGAGGAGCAAGTAACACAATAGTCACGTGATTCTCTCGTACCATGTCAATGTTAATAGTACAGGAGACGTGGCAGATGGTTTGGCATGTTCCAAGAAATGAGAGAACCGCTTGGTAAACAGATAGTTCTGAACCCATCGGGATGGATGTGCTGCACCAATAGCTCCTGACTGATTACCTTTCATTAAAATGTTGCTAATATTGGTTCTCGGAAAGATAAGCATGGGAGGAATAAAATTACCTCCAGCACTCACAGAAATAATGGTAATTAAGCGTCCTCTTTCTGCTGATGTTCCCGTTGCTATCTACCTTTTTTCCTTCCTTGAAATAACCTTACTTTGAACTACAGTCACCCCCGTCTCATCTACATTGTAGATTCGGTCAGGAGTGTAATGATGCCTATCATACAGTCTTTCCAACATTTGAAAAAACTTTCCTAGAGCTCTCGCGAACGATGTGCCACAAGGTCTACGAATTGAATGAACATTACTACGTCTTTCCAGGAAAAGATCAAGCCATGATCGCCCTGCTGCACATGAAGTAAATGGATGCCGAAGACCATTTCTCACACATAATACACAAGCCAACCGTTACAAACACTTCGAGTCAATCCATAAAATTTTTCCTACATTTCCAAAATATATTTTACTAATAATTTCATCCCCAAGAATAAGTTCTCTTTCTAATTTGTGCGCGTGACCTTTTATGGACTGAAATAAGTCATTTTAGACAGCGTTTGCAGCGTCATTTTTGAAACAGTTAATTGTTTCGAAGCTTTCAGAGCCACAATAGCCCTTTGCACGTCTTCCTCCTTCTATTGATTTAATTTCGTAGCGTCAATATATTTTGGTTTTGATAGTGGCATCTGAAACACCGAATAAATCCAAACTCATACACTAAAATGCTTTTCTAGCGGTGGTCTAAATATAGGCTACTAGCCTGTATTTAGACCATTGATGGTAGCCCAAACTGCACATTGCACTAAAAATTTAAGGGTTATGTTTCGCATCACTAATAACGATTAGTTTTAATGTTTGTATTATAATTCATAACGTAATCAATTATGACATATACTCATTTCATTTAATACCGTCAAAATTATTTCTATTAAAAATAAAATTAATACGCTTACCTTTGAAAAGTTTTAAAAACTCAAAATGCTAACAAATTTTCACACAATCAACATTAAGATGGCAACTAGCGTGTCACGATCTACAGCACACTTCTTAAGGAATGCAGTTTTTATCAGTTAGAAGCACTTACCAGCCCTTATAAATGTGTAGCCCGTATTTAGACCATAGCCCGTATTCGGACCATCTCCTCTACCATAGGTACGGCTCTGTATAAATTACCTCATAAGACTATCATTATACAGTAAATGAAAAAGTCTAACTTTTTTACCTGCATTTTTTTCTATAACTTCGATATGCGTAAATGTTGGGTATGTGTTTAACAGAGTAAGGGATGAAATAATAGAAAAAGTCGGAAGGAGAATATCAAAGAAAGTAGTATATTAAGCAACTAGTGCATTTATTGCACAAGTCCAAGTTCAAGTGGACGAGTGCGTTAAAACATCTTATGAAACAAGTTTCTTATATTATTTTTTTTATTTCGATTATTTATGTTGAAATATTAAAAAAAAAAGTAAATTCTATTTCTCCCCTTGTATGTCAGTTTTCATAGTTTTGAATATAGGCTGGCAACAATAGTTTGCATATTTTAGTTCGTTACGAATATGGATTATTAAAAATTTTATTTCCTGCTGAAGAATTACAAATCATCTTAAATATATTATATCAATAAAGAATGAAATGAGTTCCAGTCGGCTATAGCTTATAACAAATGAACCAATTTATAACAAACAAATAAATATAATTCGAGTCAACTTAATAACAAATAAAATTGTTACATAGAGATCAGAATTTAAAACTTTATTAAGGTACAGTAATATCAACATACAAATTGTGTAATTAAGGGTTAAAAAGGGAAAAACCAGGGGTTCTCACATGACTCAAAACGGTTATTCGAAAAGTCCGTAACAAACCTTTGAAAATTTTTACACGAAATTGGGTAAAATGTCGCTGGTTGGTAATTAATTACACTGGTACATGCCGCAAATCAAAAGGCTTTGTTTACTTCTTTTAATAATAAATATGAAAATATTCCCACGTAATATTGCATTTTTTTTAATTTCATAACTTTTAAAAAAACGGGTGTGGTTTTGGGAGAAAACAGATAGTTGGGACTGGAGGTTCCATTGAGTCGTACCGGATAGAAGACGTTCTATTGCTCTGCTACAAACCATAATTGTAAACCGTTGTGGCCATAAATGTATTATAGTTTCCGTTTTAGTAAAAACTAGATTTAATTAAGTTCACAAAATTAAATTGGTCGTGTAAACCAACTTATATCGATAATCACCTTGTTCTCATTTTATTCCGCAAAGCGGAGGCGTAAACAAACGTATCGATAAATAGTCACATCGTTCTGGTTTTGATTAGCGAAACGGGTATGTGGACACCTATCTATAAATATTGTCCACCGTCCAGAGTTTAAACCCGTTAAGTGTTGCTGGTTAAGTGATTAATTAAAGAATTATATTCAAGCGTAAGTAGGTATTTGAACGTAGATTAAAACTCTCAAGAAGCAATTCAACAAGCTGTTGGAACCTATTGAAAACGGGTAATTGCCTTGTAAGAAGTTACTATTTAATTATCACGAGATATCGAATCGCACAGAACTGTCTTGATAACAACAGATAGTAATGCGGTAGCAACTGAATTGCCAATACGTCATTTTCAAGCACGTTAATTCAGTTGAAATCTGTTTAGAAAAAAATCGCATCAGACTGTACAGTGTCCCCTAATTTCTGGGATGCCTTGGCTTTCTTGATTGTTTACTAAAATTTTCGCCCGCAACATACAACGTATAATTTTGTGCGCACTTTGATCTGATTGTGTTCAAAATTAGCACCATCTACTTCTAAACATTTATGAATCCTTTTCATTAAGTTATGTCTTGTAATTCTGGAGATATGGTCGGGTGTTAGAGAATTAAAAGCAAGTAAGACTCTCTGCATCATATCTTCCTTTGTCGAAACTTTGTCCGCTGTATTTTTTTAAGCCAATTCGTTTGGTATCGGTATTCCCTATACCTAAATCCAACCAGTTTTGAGATATTTCATTATCTTAGTTAAAACATAACAACACATAATTATTTCAACATTAGTAAAGGGTAGGCAATGGCTGTCAAAGGTTTGATAGTTAGAACGTTAATTGTTTATGTTGTTTTGAAAGTTTTCTTTACCAGTTTGTATTTCATAGTAAATAATGACAAATGTAGGATTTACTAATGATGATTTTTTAAATCTTATTATTATTTACGGCGAGTTTAATAGAATTGTTGAACGGACTTGCTGTGTTTTTGCAGAATGATATCCAAATTGACCAAATGCAACTGGTGATATTGTAAGAGGATTGCTTAAAAACTGCCGTCATTTTGGTCAATTTAAGACAAAAATTAATAAAAATAAACTACTAGTGGACAGTGACATTAATGGTTTTTAATGAAGACCCAAGAGGATGAAAACTTCATAAAAAAAGTTATATGATGTGATGAAGCAAAGTTTAGCAAAAATGGATTATTTAATCGACATAGTTCCCATTTTTGGTCTAAAGAAAATCCACATGTTAGTAGATAACGTTATTTCCAAGATAGTTGCAGTTTTAACGTTTTTTGTGCAATAAAAGACGATAAAATTTTAGCATTAAACTTTTATGATGAAAATTTAAATAGTATAAGATGTTGCCACATTTTAGAAGAAGCCATACGACCGGCGGTACATACTTTAAGAAATGGAGAGGTAGCTTCAGCTTGGTATCAGCAAGATGGAGCACCTCCTCATAACTTTGGGCCTGTTGCTCAGCATCTTTACAGCATGTTTGATGATAGATGGATTGCCAATCAGGGTCCGTTTCGTTGGCCAGCTCGCTCTCCTGATTTGGCTCCTCTAGATTTTGGTATTTGGAATTACATTAAAAATCAGGTATTTTCCAAACCTGTTACGACAAAGGAAGATATGATGCAGACAGTCTTACTTGCTTTTATTTCTCTAACACCCGACCATATTTCCAGAATTACAAGACATAACTTAATCAAAAGGATTCATAAATGTTTAGAAGTAGATGGTGCTAATTTTGAACACTTATTATAAAACTTTATTTGTTTAATATTACATTTAGTTATTTTTGTTTGTAAGTTAGCTAATTAAATTAATACAAAATACTTAGTCAACGTTTTTAATGATATCCACAATTAATAATCCTTTCAGGCAATTGGTTACTTTTCAGAATTAATAAATTATGAAGAAATAACAAAATATCACCTTAAATAATGGAAATCATGGCCTACCCTTTACTAATGTTGAAATAACTAAGTGTTGTTATGTTTTAACTAAGGTAATGAAATATCTCAAAAGTGGTTGGATTTACGTATAAGGAATACTGATACCAAACGAATTGGCTTAAAAAAATTCAGCGGAAAATGTAATAAAATACAGGGTGTTCTATTTAAAGTAAGCAACTTATAAATGATTTAAATTGTGCTTGTTGGCGGCTAAGTTTGAAACACCCTGTATGAAATATCAGTGTGATAGATTTATGGAGTTAACGGGCAAGCGCTTGTTGTTTATTGCTTACAATTTCACGTCACTAGCTTCGCTATTAATGGAGATATGGTTATTAAATGTGGACTAGAATTTTTTCAAAATTTAAAAAAAAATCGAAATATCTCGAAAATACTTCATTTTTGTATAGGACATTGTGCACAAACTTTATCTAAAATTTCATGTACAATTCGAAAATAAAATAAAAAATATTAGGTTCCATTTAAAATAACAAAGTTGACGTCTACTTCCGGTATAACCGGAAGTGCCACATTCAGGACAATATTATATTTGAACTCAGCGTCATCAAAAACCTACAGCTTCGTAATTTCAGATTTTTAACATAACTGTACCCGACATTACTTTTAATCAAAACACTTCGCGCCACACCCTGTATATTAACTTTTTTTTTGCATAATTGCGAGTAAGTTCAATATTTACGCTCCTAAAGATTTTATAGTCTTTTGATTATTGGGAATAATTTCGAATTATATTTTTAAGGATATGATACCTTGAGACACTACAATATCCATAGCTATAAATCAGGTGTGCTTGGGTTTCCAATACTGCTATGCGAAGAAGCACTGGTTGAGACAGACGTACGCTGAGCTTTCTAACGCAAATCTAACTTAATTCCATATACAGAACCGAAGTCAATTCTTAAAATAGTAAATTAACTTATAGAAGGGAGTACCACACAGTTTATCCATCGAATAGAACTATTCTAGTAAACAGTAACGAACTCTTGCCAAGATATTTCTGCAAATTACCATCGGTGACTACTACTATACTTAGGGCTATTATTATACTGTATTCCATTATTCCTAACGATTTCAGGCGCATGAAATGAAAATGTAAAAGCAAAAATGCAATTTTTAAAAGAAATCCATCTATATTGGTGTGAAAACCAGACATATTAAGTAGATACATGGAAATATGTTTTACATGTTTACGTTTTACATGTAGTTTCAAACTGAAACCACTGGGCATGTATGGTTTTACAGTGACTTATGGAATTCTACGAAACAGTTTTTTGTTTTTGAGAAACAAAGGTCCACATTGCATGTTTTGCAGAAGGATCTTGTGCGATGAGGTTCTTTAGCTGTACTGGTCCTCTCTCTCTGGCATATGATATGCTTTGTTACTTCTTATCTTTGGAGAAATGTAGGGTTTGAACCTGTTCTGTTGTTTCTGAGGCCTTGTTCGATTAGGAATTGAGGCTGAAGATGTCCCTTTTAGCCCAGCAATTACAGACAATCGCAAGTCTTTGAGGGTTTTCTTTTACTCAGTTTCTTTGTAGATGGTAAAGGCATTTACAATTGTGACATCCAACAAGTGCGAAAATATCCTTTGCCACCATTTTTTACTTTAATTTAAGCTTAGAATCACATTTATTCTTCCGTGTTGCCGTAAATATGTCTTCAACGTCATGGAAATTGGAAAGAAAATTCATTCCCGTTTTATCCTTCCATACCACTGCAACAATACCTTGGTCACTGCATCGGAACTGGAACTCTCCACCTGGTATTTTCTTGTCCTCGAAGTCTTTTGGAAATCCTACTCTGCACTTCCTCACAGTGCCCAACCACATATATCCTGTTGCCTTAGTTCAAGCATAAGAGGCACTGACGTAAAATAATTGTCAAAGTACACTTGATGACATTTTCCAATCAGCTCTTCAGTTAGAGTTTTAACTACTCTCGAACCTAAATTTGTTTCTGTATTTTGTGCAATTTCCCATGAACATGTTTCAAATTTTGAAACATGCTCATTTTCATTTGCAAGTACCCGAACTTTGTACCCGCGTTTTATGGGTTTGGAGGCATGCATTGTATCAAACTTGAACGTCCCTTGAATTGTATCGTGGATTCTTCCACTGCTTGCTTCTCAGTAGGTTTGTAGCACTGCTTATATGTTTTACTCAAACTTTCCAACAATGGACAACCCTTATACAATTTGTCGAAGTGTTCCTCCCCTTTCTTAGGCTGTTGTTATTATCATTCACGTGCATATGCCCGAGCAACCATGAAAATCTATTCCGGAACATAACTGAATAAATATACGAGTTTCGAAGAGATGGTTCTGAAGACCAATAATCCCTATATGATGGATTTTTTATGATCAGCAGTAATGGCAAAAAACTCTTTATTTCCTCCAGATCAGTTGCCTTGAAATTGATGGATCCACCGATTTTCTGCTTAGCATACAAATTTGTCTGATAAACTATGTGCTCTATAAGTTCATCAGTCAAATAAACAACTAAATATTTCATTCGGACTTGCTTTCTCAAAAGGGATATTTGGCCCAGATTCCTCTGAAAATGTCTGATTTGCGTGCCTCCTACACCCATAACACATCTTCCCTTGTTCTTACATAGTCATATTTTGTGTATCACTATTACTATTGTCGTTATTATGCTGATCCCCATTATTGTTCTCTACATCACCAGTGTAGTGTAGTATTGGAAAAATATCCTAAATAAATACGCCCAGTCGCACTGGTTTCAGTATGAAACCACACCCACCCACCCACCCACCCACCCACCCACCCACACACCCACCCACCCACCCACCCACCCACACATTTCTGTTTTACACCTAGGGGTAGGTAATTTTTTTAATAGTGTCTGAACTGCAACAATGTACGTTATAACATGCTCCTCTACATCTTGAGTATGTTGATGGATTTCTAAAAAAAAGATCATGCTCATAATCAAAAGAGAAAAAATCTCTTGGAAGTAACTGAACTAAATCTGACCAAGTACTAACTGTATGTTTCATATTTCTAAACCACTGTAAATCTATATCGCAAAATAAATCTTGACGCGAATAAATCAGAATAACTTGCATGATCGGCTTCACATAAGTCATCGACTTTTTATAAAAATGGCATGATACTCACGAGAATTATTTGCTGAATATTTAATTACCCATTTGTACACTAGAATTTGTTTTGAACAAAATGAAACTGAAGAAATATTATTAACTGAATCAGCTGGACATTTGCCGACATCCAATAACATACCATTAAAAAAACATAAATCTGAAATGAATTTTTCTTTACTTGATTTTGTTTCAGCATTAAATGAACAACAATCTATTCGTTTCTTCGAATGTATTAAACAAGGTTTAAGTATTTCCCAGTTCATCATTACTTAAAGCTGTAAAAATTTCAAGCCTTGAATTTCTGTATTGTGTAAATTTAAATCTGAAGGTATAATAAATGTGTCACCAGATTCCTGTTGCTAGAATACCAGGTACATTGATCTCGAGTTAAACAAGGCTTAATTCTATGAGCAAGTAATTCCGAAACAACTTCATACTTCTTTAAATCCTGATCATTCATTTTGAAATATAGGTAAAATTCTCAAAAATGTAATAACAAACACTCAATAAATGTGAAATACAATAACCAGTAAAACGCTCAAATGTACTTGCATGAATATAAACCCTGTAAATGTAAACAAACAAAAATACACAGAAACGAAAATTCAATATAGATGTATACTGTAAGAGTAATCTGATTATAGCTATGTCGAGTCCCCAATTTGCACAAAGCCAACTTATAACAAATAAACCAGTTTATAGGTACTAAATAAGCAAACTTATAACAAATAAGAATTGTTGCTCGGAAGCGAATTTGTAACATAAATATAATTTTCATCCAAATCAACTTAAAACAAATAAAATTGTTATATAGGAACCATGATTTAAAATATTATTAAGGTAAAGTAAAATTAACATATAAAAGTAAGTTTGCACCATAGCTTAGTTCACCGATGACATGAATTAAGATACTTGGTACATTTAGAGCTCTTTTTTATATCAACAGGTAATATCCATAACTATAAATCAGGTATTCATGGGTGGTCAGGCGCCACCCATTTTTTTTTGTAATGATTAATTTCAGCACAAATGCAAATAAAATTGTACTTAACTTTTTTCACAAAGCTTTATGATAGTAAACTATTTCTTAATCGATACATAAAAGCTTTACATAAAATATAACCTATCTTTACTTATAACTATTTCAAAATGAAAGATGAGATTGGAACTGAATAAGTTCAATGCAATAATTAACATTTATGACCTAATACGAGAGACAAGCCATTAGGGGAATTGTGCCTAAGTTGGCATACCGCCCGAGATTGCATAGTGCATGTTTCTCTTACAAATATTTTTATTTCGCGCTTAAAACGCGGTGTACGTTTACAGCAGTTGACAACGAATAAGCGGTTGCATCGGTGTACGTTTTACTGTCTTATTTTACAAACGACAGATTTTTTGTGAATAAACAGGTGAGGAAGTTTTTGTTAGTAGTTTATATTAGATGTATTTATAAATTTATTCCTGCAAATGTGACCCGTATAACAAATTAATACGTTTCATGGATTCCTAACCTATAAGTTTATATGGCGCCAAAATCTATATTCATATGGTACAGCAAACAATAAAATTATTTTTGTACGATATACTATTCGGGCGAGTTGGCATGCGATGTGTTAGGTCTAGATGGCATATAATACCGACTCGCCCTGAACGTCTGTCATCCGCGTATCGAGCGTATAAAACGTAACATAGAGGTACATTTTATTAATTTTTCTAGTTTAATAAGGATGGTAGGACACTATCATCGAAAAAGTAACCGGCATGGCTGAGTGAGGAGGATATGAAGGTAGCAATAAAGGCTATTGAAGGTAAACAAATGGGTTGGCTGTGCGCTTCAAAAACTTTTAACGTGCCTGTTGGGACACTGCCACTGGTTTTTCGAAAGGTTATATGGGTGGCAAAAAAACCACTTTTTTAATCGAGCAGAAACAAGAGTTAACGGACCACATTAAAAGTTTAGAAAATAGATTTTTTGCAATAACAACAATTGAGCTTCGTAAGCTAGCCTACTAGTGGGCAGAAAAAATTAAATCCTCCATACATTCAACAAAGAAAAGGAAGAAGCTGGTTGGGATTGGTTAAAGGGTTTTCTAACCCGGAATCCCACATTGTCCCTTAGAACCCCTGAGTCCACATCGGCAGCAAGGGCCCGTGCTTTTAATAAGCCGCAAATTAAGAAATACTTTGAGTTGCTAGCTCAAGCTAAGGTAGATGTAAAGTTTGACTGTACAAAAATATTTAACATAGATGAAAGTGGCCTCTCTACTGTACCTTCAAAAATTCTAAGATTATAGCGTGTAAAGGTAAAAGTTGGCGTTCCAACAAGCGTCGAACGTGAGCAGCATCTTACAGTAGTTTGCAGTTTCAGTGCTGCAGGAGTCTATGTGCCACCAGCATTCATTGACCCTAGAAAAATTATGAAGAAAGAACCCATGGACAACGCTCCCGCTGGTGCAGTTGCATTTACTCAGGAAAATGGCTGGATGGACAAGAACATATTCGTCAAATGATTACAACACTTTGTGAAGCATATTAAACCAACAAACCAAGATAAGGTTCTGTTGATGCTGGATGGTCACATAAGCCATAAAAGCCTTGAGGCACAAGAGTCTGCTAAATCCAATGAATTGTCCTTTTTCGTTTTCCGCCCCACTGTACTCATCGGGTACAGTCTCTCGACCTGGCGTTTTTTGGACCTCTCACAACCTATTACAATCAAGAATTAAATTTATGGCTAAAAACCCACCCAGGAAGAACCGTAACGCACTACCAGGTGGATGAACTTTTCAAAAATGCGTACCAGAAGGGAGCAACACTTTCTAATGCTGAAAAGAGTTTTCCACGACAGGAATATATCCCTTCAATCCCGACATTTTCCCAGACTGGATGTTTGCTCCAGCGGAAGCAACAGATCTAGAACAAACAAATGTAGAAGAACCTCCTGAAACTAATTCTGGTGATAAAGAACCTGAGGATTTACTGACTGATGCTGCACAACATGATATCCTTTTGGAAAATACAGATGCTTCGACATCTATTCAAAAGACTTCATCTTCTAGCTGGTATGTTGCCATAACAGATATATCTCCACTTCCAAAAGCCACATCCTTAAATCGTAAAAAGCGTTCTAGAAATACAGAAAAAACTGAGATACTTAACAGCACTCCCGAAATAGAAGCCTTAAAAGAAATAGTGGTACAGAAAGAAGAGGCACAACGAAGAAAGTCTGCTTGCAAGACAAAGAGAGTTTTAAGTCTAGACGAAGACGAAGAAATTCACCAAGATGGGGGGGAATTTGCAGGAGAAACTGATGATGATGGAAATGACGCCGTATGTATTTATTGCAACGATATTTTTTTCGCATTCAAAGCGTAACGTATGGTGGTTGAAATGTCAGTCTTGTCAAAAATGGGCGCACTGTGAATGTGTCGGACTTCCAAGAAATGCAAAAACGTTTATTTGTGAAATGTGCCTTTCAGAAAAAAGATACTTTTCATTAAAGAAAATAGACTTTTATTAACTACTTATTGGAATAGTAATGTATCTGTGTTAAAATGTTTACAGTTGACACCATAAAGGTTATGTATTACAAAAATACAAGCGTTTAAAGAAAAGTATGCCATGTCAGGCACAATTCCCCTATTATTGAGAATCAAGAAATTAGGTAAGCCATGGAAAACAAAAAATGTAGCTTCACTAAGAGCAACTCTTTACTTGACATTTGCCGCTTCATTTGCTAATTTATCTTAAATAGCACTTGAAAAAGTTTCGCGATTGTAGTGAAAAAATGGAATTAAACCTAGATCACTTTCGTATAATAATTTATTATGACTTTACGAAAGGCTTAATTGCGAAGAAACTTTAAAATTAACATTTGGCGACCAGGCCTCTTCCTTGGCAACAATTTACAGATGGTACAAGGAATTCGAACGTGGAAGAACTATAGTTGATCGTCAGAAAGGCGCAAACCCTCCCATTACCGCTGTGACAGAAGAAAACACTGCTGCTGTGAAGAAGATTGTAGAAGCAGATAACAGAACTAGTTGAAAATTGTAACAGGCAGTGAAACTTGCATATCATTTTTCGACATGTCAACTCGACAGGAGAGCCGCACATGGATCCATGAAGACGAGGCCATACTAACAATAACCAGAAAGCAGCGAGCCATGAAAAAAGTAACGCACGCTGTTCTTTAGAAGTATCGATTTAGTGAGTGCTATTAAGTTAGAGGAGCAAAAGACTATCACAGCTAAATGTTACGTCGAACACTGCTTGCTGGAAGTGTTTAAGTGCCAACGACGGGAATTATGCTACTTCACGATCATGCTTCTTTGCACGCTGTAAAGCTAACTCGGCAGTATTTGACGGCAAACTAAATTAATCGAATACCCTCAGCAGTTCTGGCAATGTGCGACTTTTGGGCTAAAAAAGAACTTACGAGGACGAAGGTTTTTTTCAGAGAAAGAGATCGATGCTGCTGTTCGGTGTTATTTTAATAATATTCCTAAAGCTGTTTGGCTTGAAGCATTCAAGCAGTGGAAGGAAAGGTTGGCTAAGTGCATTATAGCAGAAGGAAACTACTTTGAACATATCCAAAATAAAATTTTGAAAAAGTTACACCGGTTCTTTTATCTAAATTATGTATAATCCGAACAAGGAGATATCAGCATATACACTAAAATTTAATTATTAAAAGAAAAAATGCTACAATATCCTAAAATATATACAACTAATGTAAATAAATTTATAAATAACAACATAAATCCAAAATCTAGATACATGTAATAATAGTCAAACAATTGACACAAGTTAGAATAAAATAACACTACATAACCTCAATAATTTATACTCAAGTCAACAATTATACAGAAATAAATCTCTCAGCGTTAATGAAGGTTGTATTTTACACAAAGGAATATGAACGACATCATTTGAGAGCGTATTAATAGTTTATTTTGAAACACAACAAGAAATTGCGCACTCTGTGTAGAGTATCGTAAACATTACAAAGATAGATTAATTTATATGAAGCTCATGAATAAGTAACCGAGTGTGGCAATCATCTTATAGGTAACTGTATTATGTACGTAAATTTAAACAAACTTATTTTTATTTTAGCTTACAAGATAAGAAATGTAACCGTTGCCAATTGTGGTCAGGTTCCCACTGTTACGTGTATTTATACAGCGCGTGGAAACCCCACTGTAACATTTGGTATAATACTGCGAATTTGCTGTTTTGCAAACAATTCCCTTCTTTCTTTCTAAAAGAATACAGTTCCTATTTATTTTCGAAAAAAACACTTCTATTTCCTGACAGCTCCTTTAATCGCCCTTAATCCTAAACGATCCATTGTTACCTTGGTAAGTAAATCTAGACCGTTCTCTCCGTAGAATTTTGATTTAAATGTCTGAACACGCAAAATTGGTTTGTTAGTTATAACACTATAATCCAGTACAATGAAGACTAAAACTAGCGGAAATCGGTTTATTAAGAACGGATTTAGGCACTTGCTGAAAAATTTAACCCTCGTCGAAACTAACAAAGCTTCAGTTTTATTTCTTAGTGAGTACGAGGTCTTATATCGCGCCTTAGGAAGCGCAAATATTTTAATAATAATTTCCATCTACAAACTGCCTTAGAAATAACTGTCATTATTTTTCAAAAAAGGACTTTTTGGGGATTGGAAATCTCTCAGACTTAATCGCTAATAAGATTAAAATAAATAAAGTTAGTTACCCACACAACCTGGCATCTTAAAAATTCGTCCAATTTGCGGGGCGACTATTATACTTCAAAAATTAGATTTTTTTTACTATTTTAAGGACCAGAGGCTCTGGTCAAGGCTTAATAGAAATAGTCAGAATATGGAAATATTCCCTTTCGCAATTCGTAAACGTACACATCTACATGAATACAATCTATTAATAAATAGATAAAACCAATATTCACGTACAAATAGTTTTATCTAAAACCAGAAATTAAACCGTTATCTCCAGTCTTTTCAATCGAAAGGAATAGGGTATCAAAACGCAACTAATATTTTGTCCGTTGCAAGTATCCCTCTACTTTATTGTACCTTTTATTTGCAATATTGAAATAAATTTCCTTATTAACCAGCCGTATGTATATAAACCCTTAGGAATTTAGGCAATTCAAGAAAGTTTAGTGAAGTCTTGACTTGCTCTAAGGAGTGTATCACATGTTTTTATGCAATTGCCCTTCGAATAACTGTCTTTTACAACCAAAGCTAACCTGCTCCCTTTATCTTTCCATTCACACCTGATTATTCACTATATAACGTTGACTTCAATAATACTGTAATTGTATAATTAAATACGCCAGATAACTCAAAAGAAGTAAGACATGCAGTATCATTATCTCTGTAGTAACACATGTTTTGTACCTAGTTTTATCACCAATTATACATGATGATGATGTAATTAATATAGTCCTGGTCTACTTGAAAATGCAACATATCGTAAATATTGTGTCAAAACAAACAATAACAAGTCTTCGAAAACATTGATTAAATAGTTGAAGTCAGGTTTTAGGAGAGCATAAATATTGTGCTGATAAACGTATTCTGTCACTTTAGCTTTACTTTGACATTAGGTACTACTTCGTGCTGCTATTTCTGGTTAGAGCTTTTTTTGAGTAGTTAACGTTAAATTTACTGATAAAAATGGCAAGTTTTTCTCAAACTAAAATGATTAACATGGTTTTTATTCTTGGAGAATGGTCTATAAATCTCATCCAAGGGAAGAATCATTCAAAAGTCTATTAGAAAGATTTACTGTAACAGGAAGAGTTCATTATCTTGAAAACCAGGAAATAATTAAACCTGCGTCAACAACTCGAAAGAGATTTTCAAGTAAGTAGAACATCTGTCAGAAGAATAATAAAAAAAAACGAATTTTGTCCTTACCACATCCAACTATATCAAGAGCTCAAGAGACCGATTTTCAAAACAAAATTAATTTTTGAAAACTGGGTAGAACAAAAGTGAGATGAAAATACACAATTTTTGGATAAG
Organism: Vesta saturnalis; assembly: GCA_036346205.1. Taxonomy (NCBI): domain Eukaryota; kingdom Metazoa; phylum Arthropoda; class Insecta; order Coleoptera; family Lampyridae; genus Vesta; species Vesta saturnalis. The sequence goes on from JARFJB010001043.1 coordinate 1,984,926, forward strand.
ATCATGTTTACAGACGAGTGTACCTTCCACCGCAATGGAACTGCCAACCAGCACAATTTTCACCCCATCACTATTGGCCCGCCCTCTATCTTACAATTTATAATACAAATACGTAAGTTGTAATTTGATCGGCGAAAACGTTTAGCCAGAACAATCTGCAATTTATAGTTTTCAGGCGTTATTTTTGAAATTTTGAGGAAACTTTTAGATACAATAAAGCGCAATAACAAAGCACTAACCAAATATATAAGTTAATAATTTGAAAACTTTTTGGTAGCGTGAAGTTAACCAGAACAAATGGAGTTCCACGAATTTATCTTAAATCGCTGGGATATACATTTTTCTTGAAAACAGACATTCAGACAGACGACTTCTAATCTGAGCTAGATAGAACATATGTTATATCGTATTATTTGCTAGTTTTGACCTGCTGAATAACATGGTAACGTTTGGTCGAATGGAATACCGTTTATAAATATTTGAGGTATTCGAATTAATCAGTTATGAAAATATTTAATTCTGAATTTGTAAAACGGGGAAAAAGTGAACAATGTTATTTAACTTATTATAAGTTTTGTTATGTAAACTAATGTAAGTTCAAAGGTAAATATGCAATTAAAAATTATTATTAATTTTATTAAATACATAAATAAAAAGTATACCTTGAGTAGGATTTGAACCTACGACCTGTACTTTGCTAGAGTACCGCGCGGTACTTTAGCAAAGTACGGGTCGTAGGTTCAAATCCTACTTGAGGTAAGCTTTTTGTTTATGTATTTAATAAAATTAATAATATTTTTTAATGTTATTTAACACTTATACCCAAACAAGTATAATATAGTAGCAGAAGGCTACAAGGATTATGCGTAATTTCACAAATTAAGAATTGTCTTACGTAATTTAGATATAATAAAATTGGCCAAGGTAGCATTATAAGCATTATTTGTTCAAATACTTATCATGCAAGTAAATTCTTATTGTAAATGCACAGAATGAACCTTTAATGTTTCCTGAATTACTTTAATGACGGACATTCTAAGAATCGCCGATTAAATTTTTGTTTTTAAAAAATACAGAATCTAAAAGTAAAAACTTGTAAATGTTTGCATCAGTATCCTTTATCGCTTTGTCCATGAAAATTGTTTGAATATTGCATATTATATTGTTATAAACAATTAAATTAACAATAAAATAAATGAAGTGATAATAGTGTTAATGCAAATAGCTGAAATGTTATTTTTAATACGTTATTTACGTTTCTTGGTTAAAAGTTATGACCTAAATTTTATTTTTACAGCATTATTTCCTTCCATAATAATTATATTAATACCACATATGTTTTTCACTTCTCTGCTAATACGAACAGAAATAGAAAAATTTTTCGGGTTTCGAAAAATAGTAGCCTTCAATATCTCGACGTTTTGAAATACTAAATCAACAAAGGATATTCTGCCGTCCAAACTAAGAAAGAAGTATCTCCCAAATCGTTATTTTGAGAAAACGAGCATTTAAGTTCTTGTAGCTGGGCCACCACGTAGAAATTGATTACTTATGAATTAATTTCTGCAAATTAATCATTTCATTGTATATTTTAATAATTTCATATTATCATGACATCTTTTATAAGAAATATCTGGTGTGAACACCACACGACCTTCCAACCTACAAAATGGAAATTAAAAGAAATGAAATAATTTTAATTTTTTTTTTATACGTTCATAACGAAAACAGGAAACATTGTTAAAACAAAAACAGTAGTCTATCCCAGAATGACGTTTAAAACTTCATGAGAGATAGAGACTCATAGTCATAAATACATGTTAACGTAAAAAAATCTGGTGCGAAACACACACGACCTTCCAACCTACAAAATGGAAATTAAAAGAAATCAAATAATTTTAATTTCAATTTTTTAGATAACTATTCAACCTCTTTTTTATACGTTCATAACGAAAACAGGAAACATTGTTAAAACAAAAACAATAGTCTATGTCAGAATGACGTTTAAAATTCATATCAGATTTATAGACATAAATACATGTAACGTAAAAAACATTCTCAAGTCACCCGCTTCTATAAAAATATCGATAATACAGCTTCAGCATTTTCAATCATATTTATTTATTTTTTACATTTATTTCGCTTTACATTAGAAAACTTTGTAAAGAAAATTTATGTAAAATTAAATTTTCTTTAAAAAATACGTCTACACTTTTTTTTATAAAATTAATGGTTATTCAGATAATGAAAAAAATTGAACTAACACTTAAATTCTACCTTAGGAATTTTTTTTGGCGCTAAATTACGCGTCATATCAAAAAATTGCATAGAACATAAATAATCGATATGTTTAAGATCTATATCTAGGTATTTGTATATCTTTGAAATATGCAGCTGTTTTATAAATATTTAATAAAAAACCAATAACGGACTCTAATAAATCCCCCTCTCCACCACAGGATTTCTTCCAAAATATAGTCAGCTTTAAGCCAAATTGAAAACAACCTTAAATACAAAAGTTGAACTTTGACACTTAAGATTCACTATACAGAGTACTTCATGATATATGTTAATATGTGTACTTCTATAAACTACATTACTATTATACAGGATGACTGAAAGTGCTAATAGAGGACCCTAAACTGAACAATTTTTCTTAGTAATCTAACAGGGGAAACCCAATAATAACTAAACTACAGTATTTTAAAAATGATTGCCCACTTGTGGAAAACCACTAGTACTAGTTCACAATTGTAATTAAAAGATACGGCCAAACAAGGGCGTAATGGTGGTAGATCACATCGCCATGGTGTACGTGTAAAAGAAGATATTTTGGATATGATAGTTGACACACCTTCATTAAGTACTCGAGAAATGTGGTGCAGTGGATGTCTTGGTGAACTTGAAAAATGCCATGCCATAAGTGATTAACATGTCACAATACTGTTCATTGGTATAAAGATATCTTTCCATTCTAATGTTATGATATTCAAAATTTATTTACTTACAGTAGGAGGGCAAGCCACTCGCTTGATAGATGTCAACTAAGCAACAATCGATATGACATTGACATGTTATTGTGTTTGTGTTTGTGTTTGTGCTTGTGTTTGTGTTTGTGTTTGTGTTTGTGCTTGTGCTTGTGCTTGTGCTTGTGCTTGTGCTTGTGCTTGTGCTTGTGCTTGTGCTTGTGCTTGTGCTTGTGCTTGTGTTTGTGTTTGTGTTTGTTTGTGTTTGTGTTTGTGTTTGTGTTTGTGTTTGTGTTTGTGTTTGTGTTTGTGTTTGTGTTTGTGTTTGTGTTTGTGTTTGTGTTCGCGTTCGCGTTCGCTTTCGCATTCGCGTTCGCGTTCGCGTTCGCGTTTGTGTTTGTGTTTTGTAACACAAGAAACAAATGTTGATTCCAATCAAGTACTTTGATTTATCGAATTTAATTAAAATTGTGAACTAATACCAGGGGTTTTCCACCAGTGGGCAATCATTTTTAAAATACTGTAGTTTAGTTATTATTAGGTTTCGCTGTTAGTTCACTAACAAATATTGTTCGGTTTAGGGTCATCTATTAGCACTTTCAGTTACCAATTACACTGTATAGGGTCGCTATTATCTAACTTTTAGATTTGTGTCTAAATGCTTGATGATAAATAGTTGCTTTATGTTCTGTACTTCACTTATTATTATATTTACTTATACTATAATTAAATGTGTTAGCAAACAGTATCTTAAGAAGGAAGCTATTCAATTTTCTTTCTGTTTGCAATCATTTCGGCCTTTAGCCACATGATTGTACTTATTTGATGCACGCTTTTACTTTCGGTGGACGGTCAGTTGTTAATAGAGTTATTTAAGCAGGGGAGGGGGGCGTAAACTGCGGTTGAACTATCGTGGTATAATAGGGTTACTCGAACGCCAATCTAGGTGAACGGTGTAGAGGCCTAGATTCCTCTGCGCGGAAAATTAAAAGGAGTAAAAGCGGTCCAAGTAGCGTCAGTGAAGACGTCGGTCTACCAGGGTGTCTGAAGATTTAGATCGGTGCCGGTATTTAAGACTTGTTGAGTCGGAAATACGTGGTCTCGGTGGTATGAATTCAGAATAATTTAGTTACAAAAAGATGATATATATATATATATATATATATATATATATATATATATATATATAACTCCTGATACGGAGGTCGGAAGCAAATGTTTTCTATGCGTCTGCGTCTGCGTCTGCGTTTGCGTCTGCGTCTGCGTCTGCGTCAGCGTCTGCGTCTGTTTTGTGTTTTGTGTTTTGTGTTTGTGTTTGTGTTTGTGTTTGTGTTTGTGTTTGTGTTTGTGTTTGTGTTTGTGTTTGTGTTTGTATTTGTGTTTGTGTTTGTGTTTGTGTTTGTGTTTGTGTGTTGTGTTTGCGTTTGCGTTTGCGTTTGCGTTTGCGTTTGCGTTTGCGTTTGGGTTTGCGTTTGCGTTTGTGTGTCTGAAGATTTAGATCGGTGCCGGTATTTAAGACTTGCGTCGCTGTTGAGTCGGAAATACGCGGTTTCGGTGGTATGAATTCAGAATAATTTAGTTGCAAAAATATGTATATAATATATATATATATATATATATATATATATATATATAACTCCTGATACGGAGGTCGGAAGCAAATGTTTTCTATGCGTCTGCGTCTGCTTCTGCGTCTGCGTCTGCGTTTGTGTTTTGTGTTTTGTGTTTTGTGTTTTGTGTTTTGTGTTTTGTGTTTTGTGTTTGTGTTTGTGTTTGTGTTTGTGTTTGTGTTTGTGTTTGTGTTTGTGTTTGTGTTTGTGTTTGTGTTTGTGTTTGTGTTTGTGTTTGTGTTTGTGTTTGTGTTTGTGTTTGTTTGTGTTTGTGTTTGTGTTTGCGTTTGCGTTTGCGTTTGCGTTTGCGTTTGCGTTTGCGTTTGCGTTTGCGTTTGCGTTTGCGTTTGGGTTTGCGTTTGCGTTTGCGTTTGCGTTTGCGTGTCTGAAGATTTAGATCGGTGCCGGTATTTAAGACTTGCGTCGCTGTTGAGTCGCAAATACGCGGTCTCGGTGGTATGAATTCAGAATAATTTAGTTACAAAATATATATATATATATATATATATATATATATATATATATATATATGTATATATAAAACTCCTGATACGGAGGTCGGAAGCAAATGTTTTCTATGTCGGATAAATAAAAAAAAAATTAATTTTGTAAGTTGGAAATTAGGTCACAGAACGATTCGTCAAACGAGAAAAAAGAAATAACTCAAACTGACGGTCTCTTGAGAAAAATAAATGTTTATCGTGGGTCAATGTAACCAATAAAATTAATATTTCTCGGACAAAAAAAATAATACTAAAAACATTGGGTGGTTACGGTGCTTGGCGATGTCAAGTAATAAAATAATTTTTCGCCAACTGTGGCGAAGAAAAAAATTCCTACATTCCTGAAAAAAATAAAAAACAAGAACCAAATACTCAATCAAGACGGTAAAGAAATAAACTAATAATTTTTCATACACGGTCAGCTATCACTGAAAAAAATGGTACCTAATGGTAAAAGAAAATTAACAACTCCAGTGACTAAAATAATAAAACACAATAATCATAATAATAACCAACAGAACAAAGGAAAAATACATATAAATGCCAACGGCAACGGAAAACCAAAACTAATTAAAACAAAAAAAACTAAAAATTTCATTTGTCCAAACAGGCTATAAACTACTAAACTAATTAACCCTTGTAATCTGTTTGAGACGGCCTAAGGGTATAACTAAAATAAATATTAAGATCTGCCAACTTAACTAACAGAACGTACAAGATCCAAAATTATAAAACAAAAATCAGAAAAAATATTGGTAATTAATAACCGTCTACTTGCTGTTAATAAAAAATTGTTTTAGTAGAAATAGAATTAATAACTGTAGTGGGTGCAATATTTGGATCACCCGGTATATGCACCGTCAGCACTGGTGGAGGAAAACTATAACTAAATAAAAAAAAAAATAGAAACACAATGTGTTTGTTAGGCACTAATAAAGGCGGCTATATAAAACAAAAATTATCGAGCAATTTATTCTTTTAAAACTAACATAAAAGAAAAAATCCTAATTACGATTAGTCACTTGAGCTGCAGAAAAGAAATCGCGGTTCTATAAACGCTTACACTAAATTTTAAAATTAAAGTGCAATCGGTGACGGAAACCTTGAATCAACAAATTAATTATTCCTGATCTTATTTGTCTAAACACTCTAAATGGACGGCAACAAAATTAATCAGGATGGCGTTGAAACTATAGGATAAATACTTTCGATCTAAACACTAGAAAAAAAATATTCTAATTATCAGATGCAATCGCATACAACGAAAAGATATTTCTGCAAATGTCTAGGTCAAACTTAATGTGCAGTTGATTCGTGGTTTGAAAACGGTTTTTATTTGTAAACGGTAACTCACGGATGAAATGTTCACCTATAAAGGTATAAAAATAATTAACGTACAGATAGCCAGCTTAATATCAGTAGCAATACTGACTTAATCAAGAAGGTAACGGTAGTGTTTCTAAACTGCAAAGAAACTCGTTGATAAGACGCTTAACGGATAATTGTACACGTGCAAATGTGTTAGTTAAATATATTTCCCGTACATAAAATATCTACTACTATAAGAATTACTACTTGTAGTATCTTATATAAAAAAAATAGCAGGCGGTAATTCATCAACACATGAGCAGTAGTAGCTAAGTTAAATTAATATGATTAATCAATAAACTTACTGGAATAGATCAGGGCACGCACATGCACTCACCAAACTCTTAATAATAATTTTGATTCCAGCTTTGAATAGTGCAAAAGATATCGCATTTGGCTTATTTGATAAAAATAACCCGTCTTTGACCATGAAATCTTTTGTTATTAAATTGAAAATTATATTAATATTACAAAATCTAAATTTATATAATTATAATTACAAGCATTTAAAGTAAAATTATTACATCTATTTCACATATTTTCACATAATAAAATTGTGTCTAGTTTATTGTATAAGAATTTATTCAATCAATTAATTTTTGTAAATTTTTGAGAATGGGGTCGAATAACGATAAGAAAAGGTGTTGGTAACGAAAATTATGGTTTCGTTACACTTTGGGTAATTGAAATAATCATAAAATTACGCTTTGCTATATATGTTTGAAAATCGTAGTAATTTAACACTTGCACCTGCTGGGGAAAAATTATACGTTATATATTTTATGGTTTGTACTGTTAATTACAGGTAAATTTAATTTGTTTAAAAAAAAAACAATGGTAGACCTCTACGTGTATTTTTATTGAGGTTATTAATTTTGGGGTTTAAATTGCAACTCGTTTAATTTTGAACTAATACACCACTTCTAAGGAGAGATCTTCCAGGAACTTTGCTGTATTTTAGGTAACTAATTTTGAGAGGGGGTGGTGTTTATGTTTTCTAGGCTCCACGCTGGATGTCGAGTATTGCCAAATAATTTTTTTTTTTTGTGTGTTCATTGGTATCGTGTCAATTTAGATGATAGGATTAACGTTACTCAGCAAGGTAAGTATGTTTCTACCATAAGTTATAAATAAAATTTCAGATTTCACATAAGTATTTCCCCATTATTCTCGTTTGGGTTCAACAACGCTATAGCTATCCAAACTTAAGATAACGCTTGTGTAAATATTCTTTATCCGCCTTTTTTGAATTTTGTGTAATTATTTAAAAATAATTTTTTTTGGGATATAATTCTTTTATTGTCATTAAATTTAGTTGTGTTAAACGATCAGTAGTGTTTTCTTTATTCCTGTGGTCTATGATTAACTTCCTAGTGTGACCTTTTACCTTCTGGGACATTAAACATTATTTTAGCAGTACCGTCTCTCTTACTGTGTCGTAGCCCTTTTCTTGATCAAAGGGCGATATAAGATTAAATCAAGTAGCGCCCTTTTAAGCATTCTGCGCCAAAAGCCCACGCATCCAAGTGCCCAACCGATGGACTGAGCTTTCGGTTAATTCCTTAATTCATGTTACCACACACTTTCTCCGTTGTCTTCGACATCCTTTTGTACACGTAACACGTCCTGGATACTAACATACATCCATACACTCACACATACACGCGCACACACACACGCACACACACACACAATATATATATATATATATATATATATATATATATATACAGGGTCCGCCAATAGTGCGTGGACGAAGCTTTATGAGTGTATACAATATCGTTTTCAAAATTATTTATTGCATGATTGTGGGGGATCTTTCGGGTTACAATTAGAAAATATTTTCGCAAAAATTACTACTCGTATACAGGGTATTACAACACAAAGTTATACCGTATATTATTATAAATTTGGATTCCCTGGTTAATTTTAAGGGCACTTTATTCACTATACGAGGTATCTTAAACGTGGAATTTAGGCGCTGCATTCCATTTTTTGAAAATTTAGAGGTTGAAAAGAAAAATTGTAAGAACCGTATTGGGAAATGTGTAACACTCAAATTTTAATGGTTGATTAATCATAGACTGTGCTACATAAAATCGTAAAAATAGTAATATTATCTTTTTTAATTTTCGAGATATCGTGATTTTTTTAAATGGAAAGGTATACATTGTTTTACATTGTTAGATAGGACATTTAATAACATTTTTTTATGATATAACATTGTTGGTATTTATGTTTTGCCGTTTTTTGATAATCCAGCTTTTTTACTGAATTTGCAAAGTTTAAGATTTTTAATCATAGATAACTTGATTTATTTAAATGGAAAGGTATACATTGTGTTACATTGACAGATAGGAAATTTAATTACAATTTTTTTGATATAACATTGTTGGTATTTATTTTTTGCCGTTTTTTGATAATCCAGCTTTTTTACTGAATTTATCGATTTTGGAAGAAAATAATATTAAATTAAATGTTCAAATTGTCGACCACGCTGATTTAGACAATACTGAATTCTTTTAATAAAAGAAGCTTCAACCCGATCTAACATATTAGGAGTAACTGTAGCAAAAACATTTCTAATTCGCAATTTCATATTCTCAGCAGTTGTTGGTTCTTCCTCATATACTTTATTCTTCACAAAGCCCCAAAGAAAAAAATTCAATGGAGTTATATCGGGAGATCTAGCTGGCCAAGGTATCGGTCCTTGTCTTCCTATCCAATTTTCGTGAAACGTCGAATTTAACCACTGGGTTACAATTCTGGCATGATGAGGAGGTGCCCGTCTTGTTGGAAAAACATACCTCTTCTTTGAGCCAAAGGTACATTCTCCAATAAATGATATAATTCGTTTTCTAGAAAATTATCATATTCTACCCCAGTGAGTGTGCCATTGAAAAAAAAAGGACCAACAATAGTTCCGCCGAATATACATGCCCAAACATTCACTGACCATTTACTTTGAGAGACTAACCGAAATTGGTGTGGATTTTCATTTGAATAAAAATGAAAATTATGTCTGTTCACAAATCCATTCCGATGAAATGTACATTCGTCGGTAAATAATATCCCCGATATAAAATTTTCGTTCGTATTTAACTGTTGTTGAACCCACTGGCAAAAATTAATTCGATTTTGAAAATCTTGTTCTTTCAGCTCTTGATGTAATTGTATATGATAGGGGTGAAATTTATTTTTCTTTAACTTTCGTCTCACGGAAGTTTGACTGATTTCTAAATTGTCACTTAATTTCGGAATACTAACGTGTGGGTTTTCAACTGTAGCTACAAGTACACGAAATTCATTTTCTTCATTTGTAACAACTTTAGCTCTTTCGTTTTTAGGATATCCAACACTTCCAGTGCTTTCAAATCTTTCTAAAAGATTTGCGAAACGATTCTCCTCTTGGTTGTCTTCGATCAGGATAACGCTGCCCGTAGATTCGACGGGCCAATAAACAATTTTTGTTTGATTCTCCAAGCACAAATATCATGTCAACTAATTCATTTTGCAAAAAATTACTCATTATAATTCTTAAATCAACGTATTACGTATATGATGTTCGTAAAGTTAAGCGTCAAACATTCACACTACAATAAAGTAATTAACTCAGTTACGTTTGAACATACACGCGAAATGACAAAACAGATACTCTTGCTGAATTTTGTTTCTAATATTCTTTTGTTTTCATAGCTTGATGTGATTTAAACAATTATACATACATGTATAAACCTACGAAAATCGACAAATTCAGTAAAAAAGCTGGATTATCAAAAAACGGCAAAAAATAAATACCAACAATGTTATATCAAAAAAATTGTAATTAAATTTCCTATCTATCAATGTAACACAATGTATACCTTTCCATTTAAATAAATCAAGTTATCTATGATTAAAACTCTTAAACTTTGCAAATTCAGTAAAAAAGCTGGATTATCAAAAAACGGCAAAACATAAATACCAACAATGTTATATCAAAAAAAATGTAATTAAATTTCCTATCTAACAATGTAAAACAATGTATACCTTTCCATTTAAAAAAATCAAGTTATCTGTGATTGAAAATCTTAAACTTTGCATTACGATATCTCGAAAATTAAAAAAGATAATATTACTATTTTTACGATTTTATGTAGCACAGTCTATGATTAATCAACCATTAAAATTTTAGTGTTACACATTTCCCAATACGGTTGTTACAATTTTTCTCTTCAACCTCTAAATTTTCAAAAAATGGAATGCAGCGCCTAAATTACACGTTTAAGATACCTCATATAGTGAATAAAGTGCCCTTAAAATTAACCAGGGAATCCAAATTTATAATAATATACGGTATGTTCCATTTAAAAAAATATAACTTTGTGTTGTAATACCCTGTATACGAGTAGTAATTTTTGCGAAAATATTTTCTAATTGTAACCCGAAAGAACCCACACCATCCTGCAGTAAATAATTTTGAAAACGATATTGTATGAACTCATAAAGCTTCGTCCACGCACTATTGGCGGACCCTGTATACAGGGTGAATCTTATCTAATTCGCCAAAATTAAAGGAGCACTAGAACTCATCATTATAAGCAAAAAAGTTCATATGTACATGGGTCCGGATATGCTTCGTTTCCGAGATACAGGGTGTCAAAGTTGAAAAAATAAATCGCGATTTCTTCAATATTTTTTTACTGTTTCGAGATAATTTCATGAAATTTCGTATACGGGTTTTTTTTTTTGGGACAGTTGTTTGAACAGTTGTTATCAAAAGAACATGGTTACTTTTAATATTAATTTCTTTTCTTGTTTTTTAATGTTGGATATTTTAGTGCTCCTTACAAGTTTTAAATAAATAAACATTGTGAATTTTAAATGTGTTTTTCTCAGAAACGGTTGCTCCTAGCGACATCACTAAAATACACCTTTTTTAGCAGAAAAGATCGGAGAATCGATTTCTCTAGTCCAAAATGGTATACAGCGTAGCACAAAAAAATTGCAACGATTTAAAGGGGTCGAAATGGTTTCCGCTGCAGCCCTCTAGAAACCACAACTAAATGGACCACAAATTTGAATATTTCATTTCAAAAAACCATCGTATACGAAATTTCATGAAATTATTTCGAAACGGTCGAAAGATATTGAAGAAAACGCGATTTCTTTTTTCAACTTTGACACCCTGTATCTCGGAAACGAAGCATTTCCGGATCCATGTACATATGAACTTTTTTGCTTATAATGATGAGTTCTAGTACTCCTTTAAGTTTGGCGGATTAGATAAGATTCACCTGATATATATATATATATATATATATATATATATATATATATATATATATATATATATATATATATATATATATATACGCACGTACACACACGCATACGCACGCATCCGCACACACACACACACGCACACGTGCGCACACGCACGCATACATACGCACACGCACGCACACATACGCACACGCACGCACACACGCACAGGCATCCAGACTTGATGGCCGATCTTGGCAAAACTTGCCAAAAATTTGTAAAATGAGCTAATAAGTCGATTTAGCGATAGTGAAAAAAAAAGTCGATTGCATGACCTTCTATACCTACATATGTATATGTAGATTGGAAGGTAAAAACGCACTATAAGATAAATATAATATTCTAAAACGTTAAACGAAAAAGGCCATGTAATTAAAATTTATATTTAGATTAAAGGATGTAAGTAGGTTATTAACAACATAAATAATATGAAGGCAAAGGTTTAATTTTACGCAGAATATGTACATTTTTAAATACAAACTGAATAATAATGCAAAATACCTATCAAAATTGCAGATTAAATGACTTAAATGTCCTCATACATTGTTCTTAAATCCGATGCTCCGTTATTAACGGGAAGGTACTCCCAAAACTGTCGTCGATTTTCAGGTATCAACTCGGTCAAACTTTGTAAGATCATATCCTTCCCTTTCTTTTGACTTCCTCTCAGTTGACTTATCATTGTCGGTTTTTTAATGTATCCTTTTAATGATTTGATCCTCAAGAAATCTAACTCCAATGCTGTCTCTGCAGAAAAGCTTGTTTTATAAATAATATATACCTAGCTGCCTCGCTTTGCAACAACTTCAACAATGTCTTTCAAATACGGTCTGGGTGTTGAATGGTTGATTTTATAAATAAACGATTTAGCATGGTAAATATAAGAATAGATGTTCTTATGTTTACAATTGCTTTGTTTTCAGTCATTACTAGATGCTGTAGTACAAGCATAGCTTTTAAAATAGAGATCTAGGTACAATACAAACTAGATAGGTAGATTATAAGCAGCATTCGGTGTGTTCGGTTATTAAAAAGTAAACTTTTTTTTCTTTTTTCTTTTCCTACAGATTGCATTGTGGTTGTTGCAGTATTGCACTGTTGCAAGACCTACAAATTCTGAAAATTATTATGAACTTGGCATATCTACGAGTGTTAATAAACAAACAACTCCGAAAGATAAATTTTCTATACCGTTTTTTGCGTACCTACCTCCTCACGAAAATTGCGGATCTTAATTTTTAATAAATTTCGTTTAAATTGAAATACAGCCAATAACAAATATTAGTATACGATGCTGTTAGTTTTCTGTTGTTATTACATAGATGACAATTATATTGTTGAATTATACTTCACTAGTACTCTCAATCAAACACAAAGAAATTTTAATAGAGCTCTTTTAAATATGCCCATGCGCTGTTGAAGTTGGATAATACTGGTGTTTCGTGCATAAAGAGATAGTGCCCTCAAAAGGGAGAGTGACGTAGATCGTTTTTAGGAGAACCGGTGGTTCAGCTGTGCTGGAGTTCGTGGGCGTGTGGTTGGCATTATAAAGTGTTAATATGGCACCACTTGTTTTGTTCCTATAAGGTGTTCAAAAGAAGAAAAGAGCAAAAGCACAGTTACCACGGTAGTTACAGTTAAAATAAGCATCAGTCAAATCTAAACAAGGAGGTTTCTAATAAATAAGACGAATATATCTTATACCTCTAGATAGCTAACATCCCACCTAAGAGGACCTCCAAGTAAATAAAACCCTAATGTGTCTTTCGATTTAAAATATATTAAAAAAATAGGTTCACGCAGGAGAGTCCCGCGAAAGCGTTATAGAGCCCAAAAAGAAATTCTTAGATAAATCTCCTGCAGATCGATTTTTATTTGTTAAGCAAGATACTATCTGAGTGAATTGTTTGAGAAATGATCGTCGTACAAGCAATTATCATTCGAATTCTTCATGTAAAGACTGCAATGGTAGACATCATACTTTATTATATTTTAAAAAACCTAATACTCATAGTTTAGATAAAATTAAATCAAATTCTGAAACTCAAAGTTCCGAAGTCAATCATTCTTCAACATCCATCACTACGGACCCTGGAAGCTCGGTAGTTTCTTTGACAAACACTACAAAAAATAATGTCGTTTTATTATCCACTGCGATTGTATAAATATTAACAACTGGCAATTTTTGGATTCAATAAATTTAGCAGATCCCAACTTTAATACTCCAGGTACCATAGACATGCTTTTAGGCGCTGACGTGTTTGCCTCAATTTTAAAATCAGGTTGCATATCTGGTCAGGGAACTGAACCCTAAAGCTATCAATACCAACTTTGGATGGGTATTGATGGGTAAAACGATAAATGCTGTAAATTCAAATAGTTTATACACATTTCTCACTTCCGCGTCAGACATTCACAATAGCCTGAAACAATTTTGGGAAGTTGAAAAGGTTCCGGAAACGAGTTCCATTGCCTCGAATGATCTATTGTGCGAAAAATTTATAATGAAACTCATTTACGAGACAAGCCGGGTCGATATACTGTTTCTTTGCCATTTCAGTGATCTAGATCAATCTCAGGTAACTCTTATTCTACTGCTTATAGGCGATTTCGTTCTTTGAAAAAACGTCTATATAACGACGAATCTCCCAAAGAACTATATGCTAATTTTATACAAGATTATCTGGATAGTGGTCAAATGGAACTTGTGTGTCCGGATTCTGAAAATAAAAATAATTACTATTACATACCTCATCATGGTATTGTAAAACCAAGCAGTTCTACTACTAAATTACGAGTAGTATTTGATGCCACTGCACAGACAGTGCAAGGAAAATCCCTGAATGATCATTTGTTGATTGGCCCTAAATTGCAAAAGGATATTTGTACTATTTTATTACATTTTCGTTTGAATCCTATTGTGTTTACAGCGGACATTAAACAAAAAACATGGATAAACTCTGATGATTGTAATTTTCAGCGTATTTTATGGCGTTTTAATCAGTCAGATTCTATATAAGAATTTCGATTAAAAACTGTAACATACGGTGTTTATTCAGTTCCATTTCTTGCATTAAGATATCTTAATCAATTGGCTTATGATGACAGTGATGCTTATCCAAAAGCTTCTAAAATACTGCTTTCTGATATTTACGTTGATGATATCGTAACAGGGGCAGCCTGAACTGAAAATGCATGATCTTTACAAAAGGAATTGATTTGTTTGCTAAATAAAGGCGGATTTGAACTACGAAAATGGACTAGTAATTGTAAAACATTATTATCTACAGTTCCTGCTTCTTATTGTGAAATCTTGTCCTTTAATATAGACAATTCATTTAAAATACTAGGCCTACATTGGCAACCAACTTCCGATTTGTTCATTTACAAGGTGTTTCCTCTTACGAGAGAATCCACTAAAAAATCAATTTTATCACAATTATCCGTTAGGATTCCTATCACCTTCAATATTCATAGCTAAACGTATAATGCAAA
The DNA here is from genome assembly GCA_036346205.1 of Vesta saturnalis. Taxonomy (NCBI): domain Eukaryota; kingdom Metazoa; phylum Arthropoda; class Insecta; order Coleoptera; family Lampyridae; genus Vesta; species Vesta saturnalis. Next base: position 2,000,172 of record JARFJB010001043.1, read on the forward strand.
GGTTATGGTCTTTGGGTTTAAATTGGGACGATGTGCCCCCTGCTGGTATTCTAACTGCTTGGAATAAATATTTATCCCAGCTACCTTTAATATCAAATACAAAAATAAGTCGTCTTATTCCATTTAATAACTTTAATGCTTATCAGATTAACTCATTCACACCTAACTTATGATCAAAAACATCCCTTTTTATTACCATCAAATTCCATACTAACTACACTAATAATAATCGAAGATTGTCACTATAAATACTTACACCCTGGTTTCGAACAATGCATTATCTTTTATCTAAAAATTTTTGGATGTTATCTGCCAAACGTGTTATTAGACAATATTTTTCTCATTGCCTTACTTACCGGCGTTGTCAACAAAAATTTAAGCAACCCGTCATGGGTAATTTACCCTCGGTGTTGACTATGGCGGCCCCTTTACTATGAGGCTGGGTAAATTACGTGGTTCTAAAACTTATAAAAGCTACATATGTTTATTTATCTGTTATACCACTATTCACTTATAATTGGCATCTGATTTGTCCAGTGAAGCCTTTTTAGCTGCATTGAGACGCTTTATAGCTCGCCGTGGGCGCTGTACTAATTTTTACTGCGGCACAAATTTTGTAGGTGGAAATAAAATTCTTTGTAATAATATGAAACTAGCGGCCGAATCAGAAAATATAGAATGGAAATTGAATCCACCTTGTGCTCCACATTTTGGTGGACTTTGGGAAAGCGGAATTAAATCTACAAAACGCATCTAAATCGTGTTGTTGGAGATCAAATTCTTGCTTGGGAAGAATTTTATACAGTGCTTACTAAAATTGAGGCCCTTTTGAATTCCCGCCCTCTATGTGCTTTAAGTATAGATCCTAACGATTTGTCCGTTTTAACTCCGGTTCTTAACGTTAAAACTCCTGTCGACTCTACCAGATCCGGATTTAACCCATTTAAAGCTATCTCGTTTATCGAGATGGCAACTACTTCAACGTTTGCACCAGGATTTCTGGAAGCGTTGGCAGTTAGAGTATTTGCATACTTTGCAGCAGCGTACCAAGTGGTCTGCTTCTATTCCTGAAATTGAGGTAGACACCCTCGTCCTACTAAAAGATGAAACCCGTCCACCCATGCAGTGGCAAATAGGTCGCGTTTCCAAACTATTTGCAGATAAAGATAGAGTTACACGAGTTGTGTCGATGTATACCTCCAAGGGAACCTTAACCGTCCAGTAGTCAAGTGTTGTCCTCTTCCTAATCAATAGTTGCAGATATGTATCAATAATGTTACACTTTGGTACTTTATTATAATTTTGGATATCATTATATCTGTTTTGATTTTGTTTCTTATTAATAATTTTAATTTAATACTTCCTTTAGTCTAGGAAAATATAGATTATTTTCGGTCGGCGGTATGTTGGATCAAGTTATAATTAATTAAAAAAGTAATTTTTACTTCTACTGTCATAAACAACGCGACATCACCGTGGTTGAGTGCGTTTTTTAAAAATGGTTTTTTGTGATTGGCGCCGGTCCAGTGAGGGGTCAAGCACACTCTTTAATGTAAGTACCAGTTACTCTTTTATGGAATGATTTTGATGGTTCATTTAATCCATTTGTTTATTTTGCCTATTTACAGTCCACTAGTCACTTCTATTCTTGAGATTATCAAGAACAGATAATATCACCTATAACTGCTAAATAGTCTACGCACCTGATATGTACCTAATATTTACTGATGTTGAGATTACATACAGTGCGTATCTTATGTTTGCTGCCTATCCTTCGTATTTTCACTGAGGTACTTTGTATGTATGGTATTATCGCTGTGTATTTAATTTCTTCTTTTTCGGTTACCCTTTCCATGTTTAGATTACGTGTTAGATCGTGGTAGCCATTTTAAATCCTCTAGCGACATTTTCTTTTTCTTTTTCCAGGTACTCTTGTTTTGAGCATATTGTTTTCTTCCCAAGCCTAACTTTACGCTTTTGTGGTGATTGGAGTTGTAATGTACCTCCTTGTGTGGGTAGGTTCCCTGTATACACTTTTCGTGAAAATGTTGTCATTCCTGTGTACCAGTACATCCAGGAATGGCAGTTTTTATTACGACTCTAATTCCATTGTGAATTTTATGGAGGGTGCGCGGCTATTTGATGATGATCTAGGAATTCATCCAGCTTATACGTGCCATGTTGCCAAACTACGACTACAAAATATATAATGGATTACTCAGTGGCTCATGGGTAAAGGTGTCGGACTTGTAAGTGAAGGTATCAAAGTTCGAATCTGAGAGTAGTGAAGTGTTTGGGTAAAAAATCATAATATATGAATTTAACCCAAGTGCGAAAACAGTCCTTCTCAGGACTACGCCGGATGACGCAAGCAGAGCCCGTTTCCGAAACGTCGCGCTACAAAAGGAAAAACTGTGGTAATAGGTTGATCAACTCAACTAATATGAAACCACAGTTACAAAACACTTATAATAATAATATATTATTATCTGTTAAATTACGCATTTGGATTGAGAAGGGGTGTTAAATTAGGCAATCCTAATACTTGTTATGTATCCGACTAGTGTTACAATAGACACAGCCATGTAGACTGTCAAAGGTTTAAAATAAAATAAAAACATTATTAGATGGCATAATGTTCAAGTGTAATGTTGTTCTGTGTTTATTAATAAATAGTTTAAATATAAAAATTGTCTAGTAATTGAGCTTCTACAAGTACCAAGATATTCACAAACTTTGTAACCTACTTCCCAGTTACTCAATATGTTATGGGCCCAGTCTGTCCAGTGTTTTTTGGCTAAACAAAGATTTGTAACTTGGTAAAAATGACAACGCCACGCGCGGGAAATTTTGCTGTTGAAAAGTACGGAATTTGTCAGTTCGACGGTAAAGACTATGACCATTGGAAATTCAGAATGGAAACCGTATTAGACCAAAATGGGGTAAAATGTACAATTGAAAATGAAATTGAATCGCCGCCAACGTAACAACAGGTAAAAGTAGATGGGAAAAGCAAGGCAATTATTGTGCAATGTGTCGCAAATTCGCACTTGGAATACATAAAAGACAAAACGACGGCATACCAAATGTGGTGTGCAGTAGCAAAGGTTTTTCAAAGAAAAGGAATTGCAAGTCAATTGTATTTAAGACGATAACTGTTAACATTAAAACTATAAAAAGGTCAAACTTTAGAAAGCGACTTTATAAAGTTCGAAGGAACTGTACGAGAGCTCAAGTCTGTAGGGGCTAGTCTAGAGGAAATTGATGTTGTGTGTCATTTGCTACTAACACTGCCTGTTAGCTACGATGCTATAGTAACAGCGCTGGAAACTTTAGAACAAGGCAAGTTAACTCTAGAGTTTGTAAAAGGAAAATTACAAGATCATGAAATGAAGAAAAAGAGTACACAAGTTGAAGAAGTTTATAAAGGAACCACAGCATATACTACACAGAAAAAGTGGAAAAATACAAGAGAAAATAGAAGTGAAACCAGAAATACTGCTGTGGAAAACAAGAAGTTTACATACCACAATTGCGGTAAACCAGGACATTTCAGGAAACATTGTTGGTATAATGCAGGAAATCAAAATGAAAACAGAAGGCAGGCAAATGAAGTTAGTGCTAAAAACAAAAAGAAAGATAAGCATGTGTCGTTCATAGCGACTACCAGTGCCATGAGTTGTGAATCGCCAAGAAAAGGAAATGTGATAAGGTTTATTGTGGATTCTGGTGCAACAGACTTTAAGTGCTACAAAAGTAGGCATGATAACTGCAAAACGTAGACTCAGGTAAGATCAAAGATGTATTGTATATTAAAAATTTAAGACATAATTTGTTGTCGGTTCAAAAATTAGAAACGGAAAATTTGAAAGTAGTTTTTGAAAATAATTGTGTTTGTATTCTCAATAAAGATAAGTTAATCGAAATGGGTAAAAAGGAAAATAACTTGTTTGTAGTAGAATTTGATGTTATTTTTGACAGTACAGCAAATGTTTGTGAGTAAACAAAAACTATAAGCTTTGGCATGCTAGGCTAGGCCATATAGGGAATACAAATTTTGAAAAATTGGTCAACATGGTTGATGGAATCGATGTAGACTTAAATGATAAGGAAACAGAAAACTGTTCTGTATGTAGTCAGTCAAAAATAACATGTTTACCAGAGAGAGTATCTAAAAAGGTGACAAAAAGGGCGCTGGAAAATGTGCACAGCGACATCTGTGGGCCAATTACGCCTACTACATATGACGATAAAAAATATTTTGTCACTTTTCTAGATGACTTTGCTCATTTTAGTGTAGTGTACATTATAAAAAATGATAGTGATATATTTGAATGTTTTAAAGACTATGAAGCCTTTGTTACTAAATTAGCAGGTTCCAGGATTGGTTCTATACAATGTGACAATGGCGCGGAATATTGTTCAAATCAATTTATTGTTTTTTGTAAGTCCAAGGGCATAAGGTTTAGATACACGGTGGCATATAATCCGGAAATGAATGGTAGTGCTGAGAGATTAAATAGAACACTACTGGAAAAAGGTAGAGCATTAATATTACAATCAAAGTTGCCTAAATCATTATGGGGGGAATCGATTCTTTGTGCAGCTTATTTGTTAAATCGTACACCCACTGCTTGTTTAAAAATTGTTACTCCTGCTGAAATGTTTTATAAAGTAAAACCTGATTTAAAGAATTTAAAAGTTTTTGGTAGTCTTTTTTATTGTCATATACCAAAAGAAAAGCAGGAATCTAAGTTTGACTCTAAAAGTGAGGTTAATATAATGATAGGATATGCTAATAACGGATATAGGGTTTGGAATCCTATAAAACAAAAGGTTAAAATAGTTAGGAATGTTATTTTTGATGCGTCTAAAAATATAAGTAACTTAAAAGTAAATACTACTCTGATTGACCTATTTGAGCATGAATATCCAAGTATTGAGGTTATAGGTGATAGAGAGGAGGAAAATAAGCAGGGGGTAAGTGAGAATGAAACTCCAGGTCCTGACACAGATGAGGAAAAGGATAAGGAGGAAACTGAGGTAAGGAAAAGTAATAGAACACGAAAAACTCCAGTTTATTATGATAATTATATTTTAAATGATGAAACTGAGCATCTTGCTTTAAATGTTCAACTTTTGTTGACAATGTACCTGATAGTTTAGAAAGGGCTAAAGAATCTTCTGATTACAAGTTTTGGAAAAGGGCTGTAGATGAGGAAATAAAATCTTTAATAAAAAATAATACCTGGACATTGGGCAAAAGACCTGAAAGTGTTAGGTTGTTAGATTGTAAATGGGTTTTTCAAATTAAAACTGATGATATAGGAAATAAAGTAAAGTATAAAGCTAGGATCGTTGCAAAGGGCTTTATGCAGAAAGATGGCTTTGACTTGCATGAGGCTCATGCACCTGTAGCAAGGTTAAGTACTGTAAGAACTTTATTGGCTATTGCCAACTTTAAAAATTTGAAAATTGAACAAATGGATGTCAAAACCTCCTTTCTACACGGAAAAATTGAGGAAGACATTTATATGTCAATTCCAGAGGGTTTTGTAAATATTGAAAAAGGAAAAGTATGTAAGTTGAATAAAGCAATTTATGGGCTTAAACAGGCTCCGTATTACTGGAAGAAAAGATTTAATGAATTTTGCAGAAAAGGAAAATTTTGTAAGGTCTGAAAATGATTCTTGTCTTTATTATAAACAGACAGTAATGTAACTTATATGTTGTTATATGTAGATGACATTTTGTTAACTAGTAGCGATGAAAATAAACTAAATAATTTTAAGGAAAAACTAAAACAAGAATTTGAAATGCAAGACTTTGGAAATTTGAAAACGTTTTTAGGTATTAATGTGAAACAGAATGAAAATTGCATTTATTTAAGTCAAAAGAATTACATAATTAATTTGCTTAAACGTTTTAATGTGAGTGACTGTAAACCAGTAAATACACCTTTAGAAGTGGGAAATTAAAAAATCGATGCTAATAGTCCCAGTGTTGATAAACCTGTTAGGGAATTAGTTGGGTGTTTGATGTATCTGATGTTGGCTACTAGGCCTGATCTAAGTATGTCTGTGAATTCATGCAGTAGATACCAAAGTACGCCTACTGAACATTTATGGAAAAATCTCAAACGTATTTTAAGATATCTTAAGGGGACTATAGATTTAGAACCGTGTTTTTCGCTAAATGATGTTGGTTTAGTGGGATATGCAGATTCTGATTGGGCTGGTGATGATACGGGACTTTCTATCCGTATCATCACCACCAATGGGTATTTATTTAAAGTGTTTGGCGGAACAGTGAGCTGGTCTACGAAAAAGCAAGCCACTGTAGCTACTTCGTCTACCGAAGCAGAGTATGTTGCATTAGCTGAGGCAGCAAAAGAAGGGATTTGGTTATCTAACCTGTTGTGTGACCTTGGGTTTGCAAAAACTAGTTTTGTTATATTTGAGGATAACCAATCTTTTATAAAGTTGACAAAGAGGTTTGATCATAAATGGTTAAAACATGTTGATGTAAAATTCAATTTTATAAAGGACTTAGTGAATGAAGGAACTGTTGTTGTAGAGTATATATCTACAAAGGAACAAATTGCCGACATGCTAACGCAAAATGTTTCAGGTGATTTGTTCAGAAAACATAAATTAGGCTTAGGCCTGTTATGTAATTTAGGTACTTTGCTTTGTATGACAAATTGTTTTTTCTTTAATATGTTTGTTTTGCGAAAGTATTTGGATTGAGAAGGGGTGTTAAATTAGGCAATCCTAATACTTGTTATGTATCCGACTAGTGTTACTATAGACACAGCCATGTAGACTGTCAAAGGTTTAAAATAAAATAAAAACATTATTAGATGGCATAATGTACAAGTGTAATGTTTAAAAATTATTATTAATTTTATTAAATACATAAATAAAAAGTTTACCTCGAGTAGGATTTGAACCTGCGACCTGTACTTTGCTAGAGTACCGCGCTAACCAACTGCGGCCATCAAGGCTCAAGCCCCAATCGATGTAAATTTTGTCTTTATGTATGTAGAACTGATGTAAATTTTAAATATAATGAGATTACAATCAAATTATATACTTATAATAAGTGTAATGTTGTTCTGTGTTTATTAATAAATAGTTTAAATATAAGAATTGTGTAGTTTTTGAGCTTCTACAAGTACCAAGATATTCACAAACTTTGTAACCTACTTCCCAGTTACTCAATATTATCAACACTCCAAAACTAATATACTAATAATATATTGTATAAAATAATTTCTCTTTCTCTTTCTTTTTTGTTGTATAACGTGGTACATTAGACACGTTACAAACCCACTACATCCCTAAGTTTCACTTCTAGTCCAGTAAATTACTAAATTTGAACTTTTTATTTAATGCGTAAAATTTAACAATATTATGAAGTATTGCGATGTCTGGGGAAAAGGAAGAAAGTATATCACATGTTGTTACGGTCCGAAACCGGTTAATGATTTTTGTCATAAACACATTAAAACATTTCACATTATTTCATAATTAAATTCCATTCCTGTTAATTGATTATTCTACTTCCATTAATCAACATTGAGCGTCTACGTTTTTAACGTCAATGGTTTTCTATATTTTTAACAGCTATGGTGAGATGGTTGATCGGTTTGCCGCGAGTTAGCGAAAGTGATTTTTGTTGAAATGGCATAATACACTAGTGAAGGAATTAATTACATTTCTGCTAATTTATAAAGCATCCAACCTGATATGGGATTTGTATTTAAAATATTCACACCTGGTTTACTGGGTTACATTATTTTTTACTTGCTTAACAAGCTGTCTTTCCAGAGACTTGATTCTCTCCTTTTAAATATAGAAGGCCGTAGCTCACCGCTATCTTTTTTCAGCTTCTCTTAAAAGAAATTGGAAAAACTTGCAAAATCGATGGAATTGAATTTTGACTAATTGAAATAAACGGTCTGTATTCAAAACAGGCTCGTTTTAGAAATAATTTCTTACACTTGTTACATTCGTTACCTACGCTGCACGATTTAGTCAATTTTTCGACCTGTTGAAATCTCTGGATTATTACTGTTTTGCTAGTATTTTCTTGAGTATACTATTTTTCTAAAAGTAACTTCATTTCTCTAATTTCGTCTCTCTGTAGTTTCTTGAAAATATTACTTTTCTCAAGTACATACATTTCGGTATTAAATTGTTAAAATTATTGATGGTCACTCATACGTTGCATTCAAACTGGTTCACAGCCGATTGACATCTGGGGGATAAGTGACTTGCACGCTCTCTTTCTGTTTTGGTTGTTGGCAAAGCAGACATTTTATAATTTTCTAAAGGAAAATGAAGTTTCTGGACTTATTTACATCATCGAGTTATATCGGTTTTAAAATCATTTTTCTAAATATGTACTGACATTCTGCAACCGTTTAGTACATACGATTCTATCGAATTAATAGGAAATACATGCTACAGCCATCAACATATCTGCGGTTCGATAATTAACTAAAAAGAGATCAATAAATTTATTAACTAAAGTGGTTATACATCACCTCACCAGATTTTCTATAAGGACACTTAGCTTTGTAACATAAATCGTAAGGTAAGGTGTAACTAATTAGATTAACTGTTGTTAGTTTTCCTTTATTCATTTTCGGGGATAATCATATACTAAGTTGCTTCTCGAAACAGACACCAGCTGTTCTCGAACTTGTACTTTGGTTCAACTCATTTCTTAAAGATTGTATAATCATTCTCCGATTAACTACCTCATTGAAGAGGTACGTTGTATCTACTGGGATATACCTTGTCTTATACGTTGTACATACTGGGATATACGTTGTCTTATACATTGTACATACTCGGATATACGTTATCTTATACGTGGTACATACTCTGTGTATAAGTTGGGTATACCTACATATTGCCTATTAAGGGCGTTTTACTTCATACATGAAGCAGATTGTACAACACCTGGTGATGAATAACTGGTAAACATATGGTCGTTGCGATGGATCTTCAGGACGGGGCACCTGGATATTGAAAGCTAAGTTACCGATTACACCTGTTTTTGTATTACTTAAGCTTGATGCTTTAATTGTTGCATTGTGTAAGATTGTACAGACATATGTTGATTGAATTGATAAATAGTTAATTGTGTACTTCACTAACTATTCACTTGTATATTAATTTGTTTATTCTGTGTTGGGGTTAATGGCTACTATGCTGATTTATATTTCATGTATTTAAACTGTAGAAAGACTAAAACTGTACAACTGAATATATTCGGCTTTGCGGTTGGTAAGTGTTATTAATGTTTAATTGTAAATTGCTTATTTTTCATAGCAATGTGCTATTGACTGCTTTGCATAAAGGATTGTATGTATGCTATAATATTCTTTATTTTATTTTGCCACCATAATGTTCTTTATACGCCTCCAAATGCGGGCGTAATGTGGTATTTATAGCACGGAAATGTCATTGATGCTAAGCAGCATGATTGACAGCAAACACATGACATGATATATAATAGCAATATCACAGTATCTTAGTAACAACAAATTAGCCTACTGTCGAATTTATTTCATTGCATTTGCATTTAAAAACTTGGCGAAAATACTGAATCTTTTTAATATTTTGTTCCAGTTTCATGGTGCAAAATAAAATAAAACATTGTATGTACCACGGGCATAATTGTAGATTATGGCTCTCAGGAATATAAAAGCCCTCCGCTTCGCGTCGGGCTTTTAACATTCCCTCGAGCCATAATCTTCTGATTATGCCCTTAATATATAAATATCTATTATTTTATTTTGCCACCATAATGTTCTTTATACGCCTCCGAATGCGGGCGTAATGTGGTATTTATAGCACGGAAATGTCATTGATGCTAAGCAGCATGATTGACAGCAAACACATGACATGATATATAATAGCAATATCACAGTATCTTAGTAACAACAAATTAGCCTACTGTCGACTTTATTTCACTGCATTTGCATTTAAAAACTTGCCGAAAATACTGAATCTTTTTAATATTTTGTTCCAGTTTCATGGAGCAAAATAAAATAAAACATTGTATGTACCACGGGCATAATTGTAGATTATGGCTCTCAGGAATATAAAAGCCCTCCGCTTCGCGTCGGGCTTTTAATATTCCCTCGAGCCATAATCTTCTGATTATGCCCTTAATACATAAATATCTATAATGTGCCTCTACAATTAGGAATCCATAAATTACACCTACTTTGGCTGTTTAAATGTTAATATCTATGCTTTACCATAATCTGGCGTTGAAGATCCATATGTTATTACCTTTTCATTTGGTTCTTTTTTTAATTACATTTATTTAATATTATTATATAAATTGGAGGCTATAATTCTGGGTGGCTTGCTATAGTGTATTTAAGGGCACACATATTTACTGTGTAAGCTTTAGGTTAACGTTTTGTGTGTAACACAATTTAATTATTTATTTTAAGAATTATCCCATACCTTTGGGATGCAGTTTGGTTTATATCTATATATATTTAAAAGGTATATACTACGTTTATGTGATATTGGTATATAATATATTACTTGTGTTTTGGGACATTCTATCTTGTAACCATTTCTTTTACTGCCCAGATCCTTCCTTATATTCGTTCCTTAGCTAGGAAAGTGACTAATTCTCTCCGTTTACAAGGGCTGGCTGTTAATCATTCTAGCTGCCGCCCTACATTCACTTTTAAGCTTTTAGGTACCACCTGCGTCACTGTAGAACCCGTCCCACTTCCCTACTTTGACTGAGCTTTTCGGAAGCCCTAAGGCTATCTTCTCTGTTAAGGTAAGTTAGTGGGAAAAGTACAAATTTGCACGTAATACACTTTATTTATACTATTTTTGTAGGTCGCTTATGCTTACGTTTACGTGTACGTTTGATTAATTAACAGTAAATTATATCGAGTAGTCAGCTCTAAGGTTACAATTTTGCCTCACCAGTTGAAAGGTAATGGCACTGAATGTATGTGTCACATTAATGCTAACTGTTGCCTGTTTAATTTTTATTTTCAGTTACTGAAAACTACTTTTTAAGTTCCACATTACAGATTCTTTGATGGCCGTTATGTAATTTTGTAAAATGTAAATGCAAATATTTATAAGTAACACATTTTTTGCGTTCTTCATTCAAGGGGCATCTGATTAGGTAAATATATTCATATCTATTTAATGATTATCTAAGACTTGAAGTCTATTAAGGTAGCATTTTCTATAACTATTAGGGCATATGTTTTTTAAACAGTGTAATTAACTTATAATTATTGGGTATAATTAGCTTGTAACTATCAGAATATTTTTTGTCTCTGAATAAGGGGGAGATACCAGTCTAATCAAATATTTGGGTTGTGACTCCGGGACAAAGCAAGCGCTAGTTTAATTGCCCTTAGGGTCGGATTCAGCGTTAATTTAACCGTTATTTTTTTTTTTTTTTTGGTGGTGTAACCCTTATTGGTGTGACCAACATCATTAATTTTATTATTTTGTTAGTGTACCAAGGATTATAAAAAAAACATTATTGACTTTAATTTAACATAATAAATATTTATTTTAGTCTCCGAAACTGTTGGCGCCCTCTGCTTTAGTTTTTTGTTTTAACTCTGTTAAATCCTTTCCCACGCCTCTGCCTCCGTAAAAAGAGCTTGTCGAAGAGCATTGCGCCCGAAAGGTAGCACACAATGTCGCATTTGTCTATCAGTCAAGACAAATTTCGCAAGACAATAAATTGAGATAACTGCATATTTTGCCAGGTAAGGTTAAAATAATACTGTACTAATACAATGGGACATAGATAAGGTACATAGCCACTGCTACAAGGAAACTTATTTTGTATTATGCTCGTTTGGATGGACCCTTTTCCTGAATACGTGCCTAAATTTATAACATTTACCTACGTGCTATTGCTCTAAAAGTGGTCATTTTAGTTTTAATAATTATGCAGTAAAATTACAGTATGTTCATTTTCGTGTATTTGTATTTGCTTAGGATGATAGTAGAAATATCAATATTGTCTCTAAAGATGGGATTGAGAGGATTCAGGGGGCCGCAATAAGCGAATAGAATATAATAGAGTATAGAATATAAACCTTGAGAATAAGGCACCCGAATGGAACAGAAAAATATGTTACGTATCTTCTGTAATAAGATTAACATAGATGGATCCAGAAACAATACCTAAAATTCAAAGAATCAATTAATGAAAGCAGTTGATCAACATCTATACTGTTATCCGGCCGTCTGGACAAACCCTCTACATGCTCACATGGGACAAGACAATGTATTCCAAATGTTGATTGGTTTCTTTGGTATATCTTGCCAACGGTGTAAGAAACAAGGTACAAAAAACTGTTACAGATACCGATTTGAATATAAAATATTTAACAAATTGATCAAATGCAGAATTGTCGGATTTGACCTGATTGCACACGAAGCTCAATATCATACATCTTGTTACGCAACAAGTTGAAAGATTTGGGAAACTAAGGAAATCTTACGCGCATCCATATCTTTTTCCTCCCACGTTTGATTCCTTATCTTTGTACACAAAACGTGCAAATTATCAAACTTATATCTGTAGAAGAGCACTTGAAAGTAAGCCATCCTACCGGATATGTTTCCTTCTGGATGGTATGTAGAAAAAGCAGGCGAAGTTTTACCTAAATTTATGAGAGTTGAGCTATTTGTATCTACTTATAACTCCTTCAATGTGCATGAAAGAAAGACTGCAACCGAACGAAAGTGCGTGCAGAACTAATAGTCTTCCTTGTATGGCAGCATGTGAAAGTAGTACGGTGTGGAAATCCCTTTACATCAACTCAGGATGAGCAAAGCTAAATAAGGCTAAAATTTCCTGTTAAATAATTGTATTGATCTTTTAGATGGAGTGTTGATTTATGCCATTAATCAACATATGACAGCAAAACGAAATGCTGTTGTGTGGTGCCTATGAATAAACAATCAAACATGGCTTACTACAAGAATGTTTGATTCTTAATTACTTGCATGAACGTCAACGTACATAAAATTCACCGTGGTTGTTCAATGTATACATGGATAAATGGGTTAGACAAGCATGTACCGATACATATGGTGTAATGGTTGGTGACGCAAATGTACGACTTCTGGTGTATGCAGATGACACAGTCTTATTAAGTGACAGTGCGGATGAGTTGCAAACCGCTCTGAAGAAGTTTGATACAGTCTGTGAAAGCATGGACCTAAAGGTAAATGTGAACAAAACTAAGATTGTGGTGTTTAATCGGGAAGGAGGAAAGGAGAGTAGAGTATTTACTCTGAAAGATGAAATTGTGAAGCAAGTGGACGAGCTGGTATATCTCGGTTGAATGTTTACTGTAGATGGTACAATGGAGGGCGAGATTGGACGAAGGGTCAACGCTGGAAGGAAAGTGATTGGAAGTAAGTGATAAAATGGTTACCCATTATTCAATTAAATGTAAGACCTTACGTTGGCCACATGCCATGTTTTACAACATGCTGGACGTATCTGCCTTAGCAGCTTACATTATCTACTCAGAAAATAACCCTGCCACTACCAGCTCAAACCATAGCAGACGAACTTTATGGGAGATCTGGGAAAGCAATTATCGATGCGCGCAATTGAGTTGTGTTCAAAAAACCTGACCTTTTTGAAGCATTTTGCAACCAGATCTGGGATAGAGGCAATATTAGGCCATCCAGTTGCGGTTCTTTCAAATCCTACAACGGTAGCAACACCAAGGAATGCTTCTGGTAGACCTAAGCGTGTAGGCAGCTGCTTTGTCTGTCGTTCAACAGCTTCGTTCCAAAGAAAAATGCTGTGAAGAATGCAAACGGCCAGTTTCTAACGAGCATTCCGAATCCATTACAAAATGTTAGGAATGTACTGTATAAATCATATTGTTGTAAAAAAATCGCTTCATTATAAATAAAAATTTTTTTAACCTTAAATTCTACTTTTATTTCATTATATAGCAAATAAATACTCATAAGCTATTTCCATGCAAATTAAAGTAGGTACCCCGGTACCTTATTCATGTGTTTAAGGTATAAAGTTATGTTTTGGTATAAATTTAATTTTTTTGGTACATGAACATCGCTGTTTTTATGTACAATCGACTTAAAATAGATTGCTTTAGGATAAATATGAGTACCAGATATTTAGCTAAACGAAAAAAAAACGAAAATGAAAACGCAAAAGATATCCGGGTACCTTACTATGTGCATAAAGGTTAAAGGGAAAAAAATTAACAAAATTGCAGTTAGCAATATCATTTCTTGTTTACCATATACAAATATTTTATTCGTTTTCGTTCCAATGTGGAAAGGAAGACCAGTATTAAACCACTTAATTTATGACTTAAACGATAGTTTTTATAATTTGGCCAAAATTCATAGAGGAGTATTTATTGATTTGATGTTGATATTAGTAAAATAATTGTAAAGAGCATTCCACTAGGAAAGGGTAAGGTGTGTAAATATACGAGAGCGTATTTTTATATTATCTACCTAGCCATGAAAAAAGTACATAAGAGATAAAAAAAAATTATTTTTCTACATAACTTCCTTCAACACCAATACACTTACTCCATCTTTTTTTCAATTTCCCCATACCCTCAGAAAAAATTCCTTCGGTAACCCTGCAAAATATTCTTCAACGGCTTCTTTGAAAGCAAACACTTAGATGCTTTTTTAAATTTTTGAATAAGAAGTCTTACGGAGCTGGGTCGGGGCTATAAGGTGGATGCCTTAACTCTATAAACCCACAGTCATTGATTATCTGCTGAACTTTGATTGCGTTATGAACCCGACAATTGTCGTGCAGCAACAAGTTTTTTTGTGGATAAGAATACGGGCGTTTTTCATCCAGAACAGTTTTTAAATTTTTAATTCTGTTTCCGTAGGCCTCTCCATTTATGGTAGACATTCTCAGCATATATTCAATATGCAAGACTCCTTCAGGATTCATAAAACAGTTGCCATCAGTTTTTTCCAGAAAATAAGTGCCTTGGCCTTTTTTGGTGGTGGAGAGCTTTTATGAACCCACTACATAGATTTTTGTGTAGTAGACGGGTCCCAGAGATGTTAGCAAGTCTCATTCCCGGTTATAATTCGAGAAACAAATTTTTGGCCCTCTCCAACTGGCCAAATTTTCTTGACAAGCTTTTTTTCTGTACAGTTTTTGTTCAGGTGTAAACAATTTGGGTATTCACCGTGCAGACACCTTCTTCATACCCAAATCGTCATGGAAAATTTTGAGGACACTTGTTTCGGATATACCGACTCCATTGGCAACGGCAGAGATCTGTAATCGCCGATCTTTCAGAACCAAATTTTCGACTTCTCGCACAATGTCTTCAGTTCGAGCTTCAATGGGTCATCCGGACTTTGGGTCATCATTGATTGATTATCGACTCCATCGAAAGAGTTTAGGCCAATATTTTACTTGAAAATAAGATGGCGCATATTCCCCATATACAGCAACCATACTTTCATGAATTGCTTTTCGACCATTGCCTTCTCTTGTCAGGAACTTTGCTGCGATGTTCAATCTTAGTTTCACTCATTTTCTCGACAAATAGACTGTCTCAAATCTCTGTAAACGGCACAAACTAAACACAACTTAGCACGTGTACTCCTAACAGCAACAGCAATTTTTTAATAATTTGTTTGACATTGTCACTTTTTTGTTCCGTGGCTTGGTAGATAACATAAAAATACGCCTTCGTATTAGTGAGGTAATTTTAAGAAACTGCTACATTATGTCGATATATGATCGATCCAATTACATAAATTTTAGCAACTTAATTAATATCGCGACTGTTGAAAAATGTAACACAGATAAGAGATAACACAGATATAATTAATGAAGTCTACCAAAACGGCCAATTATCTCAATACAATAGCCCGCCGAAAAAGAATACAAATGACAAGTCCAAGAAAAATCTTTTATTTTAATAATATCGACGCCAGTTCATACACACATCCGTTAAAGAAAATTGTTGGGAATGTAATTATGCACTTAAATTGTCATAGCTTCCTTCCTCATAAAAATGTTGAGTTGCTGAAGATATCTTAGATTTATAACAATATATCATTCGCCATACTCTAATCATGATATATTCTTAGGTTGCATAGAAGAAATTTGTGACAGATATTGCGAAGAACCCAAAAGTGGTAGGGGACTTTATTTAGATTGGAGAAAGAAACGAACATAGATGTGACTAGGTTACGAAATATTATCAATAAATGTATGAAGCAATTAATTGAAATTGTACAGGGTGGCCAACTAAGAATGGGAGGTACTGTATCTGGGAAACTATCCATCGTAGAGGCTTGCGCAAAAAAAAGTGATGGTTCTGTGAATTCTGCTATATTAACCTAATAAAAAAATAACTGATCTTTAAAGTCGAGGATAATCTGAACTTTTTTTGTTTGGCACTTTTTGACGTATGTCTAAAATAAAGTGCCGGCTAAGTCGATTTTAACAAACTTGGGCGCGTTGAAATGAGCTTTTATTGGGCTACAAATGTTATAATATTTGAAGTTTTGTTAGTTTTACATGTCGTCGCTAGAGGGCTTTGTTCGACATTCCGACAGAAACGGTTAATTTTCGTAAAAATTTAAACGCATTGGTATGATTTTTTTTTCATGAACAAGTATCTAAATGATGCCTAAACAAGCTCGCGCATCTTGATATCTTGTTCCTAACCTAAAATATCGGCCAAAAAAAAATTTATACGAATATCCCCTAAATTTTTATTTTTTTTTAACTATATTTTCCTGTAATTGTTTCTATTATGTGTATTATGCAGTTTTGGTACACTTGCATGTTACCAACCTAAACGTTAGCGTTTTTTAAATTTTTGGGAATTCTTGCATATTTTAGTGCGCTCTAGCGGCATAACGGTTGATCCTACAAAGAATTATTCCATATGAAAAATGTAGAAAATTTTGTCTACTTTAATTTTACTAAGTATGGTCTTTTTGAAAAAAGCGCATAATTACGGAAATTTAGCTCAAAAACCTAAAAAATTGACCAAATTTGGAAGTTTTTCGAAAAAAAACAATGTCCCGGGTATTACATCTGTCAATAAACCTCAGATTCGTGTTCAGTGATCCAAAAAACATAAAGAATAAATGTGATTAAGACTGTACCTGAACTTTCCGCTAACTTTCCTAATATGCCTAGGCTATCAACTTCGAATTTAACTACGTTATACAAAACCCTAGACACCAATATATCAAGTGTTTTAAATAAAGTATGTCCACAAAAAACAGTTACCTTTAAAAATAACTGTAATTCGTCGTGGATAAAGTGATTAGCTCGAAAAGAATTGGATAATGCATATTGCTTATACAGGGTTGATAATAACGAAGCTACAAGGTGTCAAAGTTGAAAAAATAAATCACATTTTCTTTCATATCCTTCGACTGCTCTAAGCTAATTTTAGAAAATTTCTTATATGGAGGTTTCTTGGGATGAGAAATTCAAATTTATTATCGATTTCGGTGTATTTCCTAGAGGGCGCTACAAGCGACCATTAGGACATGTTTAAACCGCTACAGTTTTTTTGTGCTACACTGTAGGCCATTTTAGTATGGAATAATAGTGTTCCCTACCTTTTCTGATTAAAAAAGGTATACTTTCTTAATATCGGTAAGAGCACCGTTTTCCGAGAAAAACGCATCTAAAGCTCATGATGCATCCAAATTATCCAAAAGTATCAATTAACTTATTTGGCTATCCTATTTTTTTTCCGCAATAACAATTAGTTTTAATTAATTTTGAATTTTTTTTCTCTCGTGAAACGTTTGGATAAGACGAACGGTTTAGCCAGGAAAACATATTTTCTAATACTTTGCACATTTGCGCAAGCACTTTAGTCGCCATTGCTTTTTAGTTACCATATCGACAGTTGAATTTATTTATCAAACGTTAGTTTTTTTTGTCACTTTTCCGTTGATAGAGATCCATAATTATGTCTCACAGTTTCACTAATTCTGAAATGGTGGATATGATTTTAGTTTATGGACTTTGCCACTGCAAAGGGAAAAATATCCTTTCCGTAGAACTCCAAATCGGCACACTTTTGCTAATATCGAAAGACGTCTCCGCGAAAATGGCAAGTTTCAAACAAGCCGTGTAAATTCTGGGCGCAGACAAACCATAAGGGCGGTGGAAATAGAAGAAGAGATTTTGGACGCTGTTGAAATAAATCCAAAGACCATCACACGACGTATAGGATTGCAATTAGGAATTTCGAAATCATCAGTTCATAGAGTTTTTTTCAAGAACAATTATTGCACCCCTTTCGTATTCGAAAAGTTCAAGACATATTGCCCATGGATCCTGATCAACGTTTAGCTTTCTGTCGATTTAATATTCATAGAAGAATCGAAAATCGAAATATTAGTAAAAACGGGCGAAGCTACTTTAAGTAGATGCGGTATTTTCAATGTTCATAATGAACATGTTTATGCTGTTGAAAACCCTCATGAAACGAGAGTATCTCATTATCAGCATCAATTTCATGTAAATATCTAGGCTGGAATTGTAGACACTTTTATTATTGGTCCCTCTGTACTGCCAAATCGGCTGAATGGAGATAGGTACTTGAACTTTTTAATACAATATTTACCTATTTTACTGGAAGATTTACCCTTACTCCTTCGTCGTGACCTTTGGTTTATGTATGATGGCGCACCTCCTCATTTTACTTTAAATATAAGACAACATTTAACTGAGGTATATCCACAGCGCTGGATTGGAAGAGGAGGTGACACACCTGTGAATTGGCCGGCTCGATCACCGGACTTCATACCCTGCGATTTTTTTGTGGGGTGTCTTGAAATCAAAAGTTTATACATCCCCAGTTAACACTCAAGAAGAATTGTTGGCAAGAATAATTCATGAAGCCAATTTATTGAAGAATAGCAAATTAAATACCTTCCAGAAAATTCCATCAATCGCACTTGTTAAAACAAAATTTACATAACATAATTTTATTTTTTTAATTTTTATTTAGCTTTTGGTTGATAATAATGCAATTTAATTGTTTAACTTTGTTCTTCATATTGTGAATTATTGTTTTGGTTTTTTCTTCAATAATTATTGTTCTTGAAAAACTTCATTCTTAGCGATATCAAGAAGGTATGCCTTTTGTAAACAAAAAGGTAGGGAAAATTATTATTCTATAATAAAAAGGTTTACAGTGTAGCACAAAAAAGTTGTAGCGGTTTAAATGGTCACTTGTAGCGCCCTCTACGAAATACACCGAAATCGATGATAAATTTGAATTTTTCATCCCAAGAAACCCCCACATAAGAAATTTTATAAAATTAGGTCAAAGCAGTCGAAAGATATGAAAGAAAACGTGAATTATTTGTTACAACTTTGACATCCTGTAGCTTCGTTATTATCAACTTTTGGTCTAAGGCAAGTTTAGTTAAATCGGCTTATTTTCACGTAAATAATCTCCATTATCCTTTTGGCAATGCAATTTAGGGACACCCTGTACAACACTAAAAGAAATCGTCCAGTAGCCATAATTAGAAATTAAAAATAACGATACTTTGAAACCAGCATAGATAAGAACAAAAATAACCCGAAGAAAATGTGGGTAACATTAAAGAAATTAGTAAATAGTAAACCAGTTGATAAAAATACTTCAGTTTGTTTCAATTCCAATTTATTCAATCAAAATTTTATTAATAGCGTCGAAAACTTAATTAGAAGTAGAAATATAATTAACTGGAATTCAAATGACTACCTAATAGTGAATGTAATTTGGAATCATTTAAACTTTTAACCATTCATGAACTAAAAGATTTTGTATTTAAATTGAAAAATGAGAACAACGAAGATCTAAATGCAGAACTACTAAAAAATCTATTATTAATTTTATTAAATACATAAATAAAAAGTTCACCACGAGTAAGATTAGAACCTACGACCTGTACTTTGCTAGAGTACCGCGCTGACCAACTGCGCCATCGAGATTCAAGCCCCAATGGATGTAAATTTTGTCTTTATGTATGTAGAACTGATGTTAATTCTAAATATGATGAGATTACAATCAAATTACTTATATTAATGCAATGTGAGCCTGCAATATCGCAAGGATTCACACATCCCGAACAACTTGACTGATATTAAATTATTCGTTCATAACAAAAACTTAATAATACTAAATAATACTAAAAAATCTATTTAATGTAAACGGCTACAAATTGGTAGAAATATTAAACTGTTCACTTGAAACATCTTCATTGCCATCTGATTTGAAAGTAAGTAATAGAATTCCGATTCCTAAACAAAAAGTCCGATTGAGATGGAAAATTTTCGTGGCTTTCATTTATTACCCACACTTGAAAAACTCATTCAAGTTATAGTGCATAATCAAATACTCAAGTACCTTGAATCTAATCAACTATTATATGCACGATAATCTGCATTAAGAAAAAACATTCTTGCGAAACTGCTTTGATTATCAATGAATGGAAAAAGCACTTAGATGACAACAAATACATAGTATCATTTTTTTTTATTTTAAAAAAGCGTTCGAAACGATAGTCAGAAGTATTTTATTAAAAAATGGTTCGAAAATTACCTTTCATTTCCCATTCAAAAACTAACTTTGGCGTACCACAAGATAGTGTACTGGGGCCACTATTATTTACTATTTACATAAATGAGATACATTACGTATTAAAAAAATCACAAATCAGTCTGTTTGCCGATGATACTCTTCTCTATGCTATAAACCATAATTATGAAAATGCAGTGTATGCTTTAAAACGTATTGAACTGTGTAAAAAACAAAAACAAATGTGTTAGAGTCAAAACAAAATAAAAAGAAAGCTAAAATAGTTTAATATATCGTTATGTAACGAATTTGTTGAATGGGTAAGTAGGACTACCTGTCTTGGAATAACTTTAGATGAACAATTAACTTTCACTGTTCACTTTAAACAATTATATGGTAAATTAAATAAAAGATCTAAGACGTATCTCTAATTGTATTTCATTATATGCTAGTATAATTATATACAACACGATTATACGAGCATGCATTCAGTACTGTTGTGCTATATTATAGGGTAGGTGCATAAGTTCGTTCGTTTTTTTTTTCTTTTTTTATTTAACTAAAATCAATAATAAAAACAAAAAAATCATTCAACGAGATATTTTCCGGTATTATTTACGGCGGCCTCCCAACGTTCTGGAAGTTTTTGGATTTCTTAGTGATAAAAATTAGATGGTTTTGAAGCGAAGAACTCGTAGAGCCAATTTTGGAGCTCAATGACGTTGTTGAAGGAAATCTCGCGCAGATTGTTTGACAGCGATCGGAACAGATGAAAATCGGATGACGCCAGATCAGGTGACTACGCCGAGTGCGCCAAAACTTCCCATACGAGCACTTGGATGACTATTTCAGGGAGATTTGCCGTGTGATGTTGAGCATTATTGTGTTCCAAAATCACTTCAACTCATTGTTCCGGTGGAATTGCTGCTTGAAGCCGCCTAAGTTGTTCGAAATAAAGTTTGCCCCCAATTGTTTGATTTCTGGGAAGCATTCATAATAAACAATACCTACTTAATTCCACCAAACGCAACGCATAATCTACGGAGGGCAAAGATCTTGTTTTACGCGTGGAGTTGCTTGCTTGTCCGGACTTAGCCATTCTTTCTTTCTTTGAAATTGATATAAAGGCACTATGATGATGCGTGACAAAAATGAATGAAATGAAGCGCAAGTGATGGCACGATGATCTTTGTTGTTTTTCGACAATGCATGTAGGACTCACGTACCCAACGTTTGAACCTTCCCCATTGCTTTCAGATGACGAACAATAGTTGAATGGCCACATTCTACCTTTTCCGCCAATTCGCGTGTTTTTCGAGTTCATAAAGCAAAGCGTTTAAACGTTCTTTATCGAAGTTGGATGTTCGACCTTGGTGGTCAGCGTCTCTTAACTCAAAATTTCCATCTCTAAACTGAGAAAACCATTTTTGGGCAGTTATATCATTTATTGCAGCTTCTCCATAAGCATTTCGGATGGTTCGCGCAGCTTCTACTGCCTTAACACCTCGATTATATAAAATAACGTGTGGGAAATGAGCATTATTTCAACTTGAGGCTCCATATTCAATTAGCTAAAAAAGATAAATCCATAAAGGTAAAAAACAACTTAAATATGTTTTAAATAAAGAAATAAACGGGCTTTAAAATGGTATATAATAAGTAAAAAGAAAAATTTTAATTTATCATAAAAACGGAGCTAAAAAAAATGTGTAATAGTATATTGAGTATCAAGAACAGTAAGGGGCGTTTACCTGTCGACGGCCATGTTTGGAGGCTGAGCGATTGCGAAACCTCCAATTTGGCAGAGACCGGTACAACCCTTAATGTTCGTGATACTTATACTGTTTTTTGCACGATTGTATTCAATTTACCACAATTGGAATTATTTAATTTCTACTAAATAAACGAAAAGTCAAAAGTGACGTTTTAAATAGAAATGTCCAAATTGTTTGTTCTTATTGTTGTGAAACATAGTGTACCTATATAATTTTTTGTGCGATCGTTCATTTTTGTCAACTTACTGTCACTGTTTTAACAACAATAGGTGGCATTTACTGTTTAATGAGTCCAACTGAACGGTAAGTAATTTACTTACCGTTCAGCGAACAGTAAGTGAAATTCATAGTTTACTGAAATACCTGCCAGAGTTTTATTAATATTAAAATTAAATGTACAATTGTTACAATTGGAAATGGTAATAATAATAATAATAATAATAATAGTTTAATAATAATAATAACAATAATAATAGTTTACTGATTAGCAGAATTTCTGACACAATTATTTTACAACTGTCACATTAACTTTCAGCTTACTAAGCAAACAATACATATGCTTCTGGGTCGGCTTGTGGTCATCTTTTAAGCAATTTTGAGATAAAATAAAATGTGTTTTGCCTACATTTTGCCATCAAGTGTATTGTTGATCGCACAAAAAATAGCATAAGTATTTCGAACAGTAAGGATTTTACCGATCTCCTCCAATATTGGCGATTGAGCGAAGCGAACATTGACGTCGATCGGTAAACTGTCCTTACTGTTCTTAATACTTAATATACTATTACGTTGCTAAGTAAAATACTTACCGACGAACAAAAAGAATTTAAAAGAAATTACATGTTGTTCATAAAAAATAAGTAAAATATGTGATATTTGATTGCTTCCTATTTACACATCTATATGTGAAATTAATTTATTAACTTTTTAGCGTTCACACATTTCCCTCTATCTTATTTTATATTTTTTAATGTCTTTATATGCTGTTTTACCTTTATGGTTGGTTTTACATCCTATCGTTGTAGGTAGCAAACCGTGAAAGTTTTATTATTATAATAAACATGTTCAAATCGCAATTGTTACCGCGATAAAAGAGTTAACGGTGTTTGATATATTTTATTATATATTAAGTCCTAATTTGATAATGCTTTCTGGATTTTTTATTTTCTGTATTTTATGTAATTGATATTTGAGTAAGGATTGAAAAAACACATGTTAAGATAGAAACAGATGTTCGTCCGAACTACCTTCATTTAGGTAGTGTAACGAATCTTTGAAAGTCGCTGTATGCACATTCTTGTGGTAAAAACTTCACAAATGTAATAAAAAATTGTGTCGGTACAGACCGCGATAAAACATCTTTGTGAGTAAGTTGAAACTTGAGACCTTAATGTAGCGCTTGTTACGGACTAATGCATATTTTTTAAATTAAGATGTGTAATAATTAATATGACCAGAGGAGAAGGGAGTTGCTGTTGAAATTTTGATTGAGTCCGACGCTTTGATTTGTTTTAATTAGAAACGCCTGTTATAAACCGTTCGGTCTATAAATGTTTTTGTCGTGTACCTTTTAGCAAAACTAAAACGCTAATTCGTTCTTTTCTTCTGTGTATGTTTTAATGTAAATTTTTCCAAAACTTAATCTGCAATTAATCGTCGCGGCGACGAGTTTTAAACCGCGTATCTTAATTCGTCGTGTTGGTGGTAAAGTGTTTAACTAAAGGGAATATGTTCAAGTGTAAGTAGGTATTTTTATATAAATTAAGGCTGGCAGCGCGGGCTCATTAAGCTGAAATTTGCTAAAATAAAAGACAGTACAGGTATCCCTCAGCCTGTTATTTGTGTGAATTAGCATTTTGTTTGTTGTTTATATTTATATTTGTGTAGAGGTGAGGCGTGGGCGAACGGGTACAGGATACCGCTCTGGTTATTAATTGTAATGTGTAATTGCTGAATGTGTCCATACTCCTAGGTCCAGATGACCATTAAGCATCTCGAATTTTATTTTTGTTTTTACGTTGTATAGATGAATGTGTAACCTGAGAAAAGGGCGCTGTATTTTTCTCTCAAACTTATATATCGGCCACGATGTTATGATCTATTTATAACTTACCCTTGTAAGGCTTTATTTAATGAGTTTTTTTTTGTGTCAGTTTGTTAAGTAGAATTGTTTGCCTGCGAACTAATTTCTCTTTATATGTAATTTATTGTAAATTTTCGCTTTTACCTTATTGTCACCTGTGCAATTTTACTGTTGTTGTATTTTATATGTACCGTAATTTGCCTTATTTTTTTATGTGCTTATTTACTTAAAGAACGGCATGATTGGTTTTATAGGGCCACGTGTTTGGTATTACTGTTTTTATTCTGATTATTTATGACACAACTGTGAGTGGGACTGCATGTTTTTTTTTATTGTGTTTATGTGTAGCTAAACTGCTTTTTATTTACTTTTCTCTTAATGCTATAATTTTGTACGCACTTTAACTTGATTTAATGGTGTTTTGTTATATATTCAACCCTTTCATTGTTTTTTTTTTGTTATTTGATTTATTAATGTACTTGTACAATTACTTACTTATGAATAAAGTGGGTTTTATTGGTGGTTCTTTCCCACAATAGTACATTAACGGGCTGAACCACCATTGCGCAAAGCTCGTTAATTTTAATATGAGTAGTTTCATTGTTTACCTGCCCCACATGATGCAACACTTACCTCATCCAGCCTATTTCAGTCAAATAGCTCAACCTACCTACCACTAGACGGCCACTTCGTTTGATCAGATTTGAGGTTTGCGAGTAATTAAATATTAGACATAAATTTTAATGTTTTAATTATTGGCAGGAAGGTCAAAGTAAGGCAAGCAATTAATTTGAGTAATAGCAGCATTATTGTCAGTAAAGTCAAAATAAATCACTTAGCGACTGTTTTGTTCTTGAATTTGCATTCTTGCAAATAGGTTCAAATTACACTTTTTAAGACAGGGTGCCTGGGGAACGCTACATCGCTTATTTTAACTTTACACTAATTTTAGCTACATTTTATTTGTGCAATGTTTCAATGTCTTTATGTTGTACTGATTCGTTGTGTACCTACATTTATTTATTTATTGTTATTGTTTGATTTATATGTTGTTGTTATTTTAAGTGTAGCATGTTGCTAAATAAATGACACACACATTTACGATTAAATCCGTGTAACTTCCGAAATATTCATTTTTAGTGAAAAAGTGATATAAAGTGGTTTGTAGAAAATTTAATTCCCTTTTAAAAATACCAAGATTTAAAAATCGTATGAATGGTTTTGGTGATATAGCAGCTTATTATGAAGCGATCTTATTTATGACGTCATTGCACCATGCTCTCGGGGAGAGGGAAAATGTCAATTTAGTAGTTCTGACTCCCAATTAAATAAAACATCTGTAAATTTAATATCTAGCAAAACATGCTATCAATGACCATCATCCATAATTAAACATTAAATATTACATTATTCAAACATGTTTTTTTACTGCCACTTATGGCCAAATAGTAAAACTGTTTATTTGTTAATTTTTTTTTTGCATGAACGTATAACACATATTGTATGCAACTCTGCAAAGAGTGTTCTTTGCACGTCACGTGCAATAATAAGTCACTTTTTTGTACTTGTTACATAAATAACTATTGTTTTTATTTTGTAACAATTTATTCGTATAGTTGTACTACTCAGGAATATTATTTTTTTCAAAAACCACATACTGACAGACAACTTCTAAACTAAACCAGATACGACATATAATAAATTGTATTATTTGTTAGTTTTAACTTGTTGAATAGCGTATTAAAGTTTGGTGGAATGGTTGAGAGACACACTGTAAACATAAATTATTAAAGGGATAGTAGTAGTAATTCAGAGTAGGGATGAAACCTGCTAGAATGTATGATTAAAAAGCGGTAATAATTAAAATCTTAATAATTTAATTGTACAATTACAAACTAAAACAACAAAACTCAATGTCAATAACTGAACACAAAAATAGCAAAACACAGCCTTATGTAACAGTTGGTTGACCTTCTATTATTATTTTGTTTACATAAACCTTCTATTTATAAATGGATACTAAATTTGTACTTTCTTCATTTGTTACCTACTCAAAAGATTGATTGATAATACACTGGTTTCATTCGATTAACAATTAATCAGAAGAGATTTTCTGAACATAAACAGTCATGGAGGTATGAGGAGCTGCTGGTTTAAAAACGACTTCCCCGTCTTCTTTGTAATCTTCAAATTTCAATTCATAAATGCACTCAAATCCTAATTTGGAAATTGCCCTTGCGCTGAAGTAGCTTGAACAATCCACTCTCATCAGGTTGTATCCTTGTTCGTGAGCAATTTTCCTTTAACAAATATGTATTATTAGAGTAGGTTATATTTATTATTAATTACTACAACTATTTTATTACAAAACATAAACCTTTCGTGTAACCCATAATTGAAATTGATGTAAGTGTGTATTAAACTAGTTTGAAACGTTTTAAAAATAATTAATACTCCTTAATTTAGTATAGATTTGTTTGTTAATTTTTTATTTATGCAAGATTATGCTAATAATATAAATTTTGAAAATATTAATCCAAGGATAGTCTTTAATCAATTAAATTATATATCTATAGTAACACCCACTTCTTTCAATGCTAAGTGAAGGTTAATATACAATTGTCAATTTTTTGTTTGATATTTTTAACATATTTATTTTTTTTTCAGGTAACATTTTTAATTGAAATTATTTTACTTGTATTGGTTATCATTTTTTAATGTATGTTATTTATACGTTCAGCAAATCCTGCAAGTAAAAACATTTCTGTGCTATGAAATAAGGAAGTAAAACATTTTCATATTGTATTAAGTACGAAAAGTATGGGAAAAGGTGTGGTACTTGCTTACTAAAAAATATGTTTGTAATTCGAACTTTAAAGTGACGAGATAATAAAAACTGCAGTTTGCATTTTAGAAAGGTGTACATTTATAGTCATTTAGCTTTTTACCCGCGGCTTTGCTTGCCGTTAGTTCTACAGAAATAGATTTTGTTTGCATTTACATATTAACCACCCTTGCCCCTTTTTTCGAAACACAAAGAAATACGAGCGTAAGCAAATGCAGCTTTTATCTTCTAATATTCCATGGTTCACATTTTTCAAAGATAAGGAAGGATAACTACCAACCGCCGAATAGATAAATTTGTATTGCCCAGTAGTTATAGTTAAAATATCACTCGAATTCGGATAAGCATTATAAAACTGAAAATATGTATTCTTGTTTTATTCAATGATCTTAACAACATATCAAATGTCACATACCGTCACGTACCGATTTTTTCATTTCCCAGGCCTTCAAAATGGGCCCTCTGAGAGGGCCGTTACCCATATGTCAATAAGAATATCAAACTTGTCATGAATCAAACGGACGTTAAAATGGGCGAGAATGAAAAATATGAAGATGAGTCTACTAAATGCAATGGATGTCGTAAGTTTTAGTTTAAAATTTTGCCGCGGTTACACAAACTCGTCTTCGATAGGACAGCTGTAATTCGTTTAATTACATGGAGTGCCAGCCTAGTTATCTTGATCGGTTACAAAGTACGCGAATACGACCACTGATTAGATAGGGAAAAATTGAAACTCTACTTCCAATCGCCCCTTTTAGAATCGCCAACTCTTATGGTGGAATCTAAAAGTATAAGACTCCAAAGCTCATACGAAACAAAACAATACAAAGGCATATCTCAATCAAAATCAAGATTACTTCAATCGTAAGGCACTAATCTTGACTTTCCAACCTATATAATTGTAATTAAAGTACCCGACTTGCTTAATGCATTTGTGGCCTGCAACTTTACGGGCAAACAAATCACATAAATTTCAGTTAGTACGTCTCCATTGAATGGTTACAGAAGGTGTGCTACGAATGTTTATCATATTAGAACAAGAAAATAATTCCCATAATCTTGGGTACAATGCGATAATAAAATATCTAATCTTCTTTACACTATGTTTGGATTTACCTTTATTATGTTCATGAGTGCTAATGAAAACAAAAGGTATTCATAAATTAACTTTAAATTTAACCCCAAATCAAAAGTCTTTGTTTAATAGAACGCCCGTCTTAGCTAATAAATTTCTATACAACTATCAACTTCAAAGTTTAAATGAAATTACGTGTCAAAGTCAAAAAGTTCAATTACGTGAATTGCTCCATTAACTGTTACAACAATCTACATGTTCTGAGACGCTACACAAGTAGCAAAATTTTATACCTTTCTAAATTTACTACACACAGCGATTCAAATAAAATCAAATAACTGTTTGAGCTTTAACTTATTTTTATCACCTCTATCACTCACATACACATAGCATTAATACAAGTTTCCCAACGTCTTAATTCGTATACAATCCTGCTCGTTCAACTAGATTAGCAGCTCCATAGGTCATTCGCTTCTGGTCCAGACCAGTGAGATTTCCAGGAATTCGTTCCATTTTTATATTTCCAAGAATTGGCTAACCCCTCCCTCTCCTTTTGACGTAGAAAAATACCAATGAACTTTGACCCATCCCTCGCCCTTTTGACCTAGAAGAAGGTTAATGAACTTTAGGGTTTCTAGAAACTGATCTATTTTTAAATTTCTTAGAATTGACACACCTGGAGGTCGCTGAACTTTGGACTCTACCCCTTCAAATGCTTGTTCTATTTTTAGATTTCAAGATAAACGCCATTAAAAACCTGAAAGACTGTAATCAATCACGATAGCTAAATATTCAGAAGGAAAACTCTCTCTATTTCGAACCGTGACGTTCCTAACTGTCTCAAGACTAACACTTAACCGCGATAACAGCTTTTGATCTACAAGTAAGTATTTCATTTATTATCTACTTATGTCGACTGCGTGTATCTTTTTGTATATCGTAACCGTGTATTAACAAAAGCATCTACACTGTCAAAACACTGTTATTCACCTTATGCTGTAAGAATGCCGCATGCGTTAAAATTATATAGGTAATCGATGCCGCTATTATGGCATCATGAACCAAAAAATATCGCGTATTTAAAAATCACTTACTAGAACGTAAATTCACCCCAACGTTATATGTTTAAATATATATATATATATATATATATATATATATATATATATATATATATATATATATATATATATATATATATATCAATATATATCTGTCAAAATTCTCCAAACGTTTTAAACTGAATTTATACTACAATGTTGACGCTATTCCTATCTCAGTAACAGAACACCTAACCCGTCTGAAAACTAAAATAACAACTCCAGTTATTTTTAACAAAACGCCTAGATGAAATAAATGTCGTGGGCATAAATTAAGATTTTCATCAACGTTTTACAGCCTGTTGAACCGCAATAACGCACTGAATTAGGCGAGTCAGAGACCCTACCATTTTAATTGTGCAGCATTCCGCGCTGTCCATTTCTGTCATCACAGTGCAGTTCTATCAGTAATATTTGGCTGCTCGTTAATATTTATTTTATCGTATCTGCACGAAACCATAGTAAAGATCACTATACAATTTGTCTAAATAAATTGTTGAATAATTTCGTATACGATTCCAACATTGGTGTTAGAAACCTAGATTGACAGTGCTGAATGCATAGTTGACCCGGGCGCCGTCGCGCTCTTGTTACTACATGCCAGTTGAGTTGCTTCAATTGTAGTGTCTATAAGCTTAAGAACATGACAGACGTAGCTATAGAAGACAGGAATGTCGTGTGTACTTTTAGCAATTTCTGAACCTTTTGTGATGGTTGTTACAAAGGTTCCACACTTTCCGTAAAACAGTTGCGAAGAGATTCGCAGACCTCACGTGCTGAGAAAACAGTTCTGGAAAACCCGTGTGAAATCTCCTGATTAAAATTCCTTTGTAGACTTGTAGACCTGTTTGCTACACATCTTTAAGTAACAGGATCTATTATTTCTAAAGCTGGTGCACACGTACGCTCACTGGTTCCTATGACCGCATTGGATTCGGTATGCATGGCATAAACCGACTATTATCAACGGTGTGAACACGGACAACCACTTAATTCCTTTTGCCCCGAACAAAACATCACACTTCTATACAAACGTTGAATTATCCCAAAAGTATGCCAGTATGATTCAGGGCAGTGGAAACTTTTCCTTTCTGCCACGACATAACGGGATGCAATACGTCTCCTCTTTCTGACTTATTTGGACGCGAAGTAATATTGAATATATTTAATGGTTCTCATAATAAAATACTTTTATGTAAGTACAGCAATTTCTGATTGTGTATCTGAGACCAGAGAAGTGGGAGCTAATAATTTTATTCCCATGGCTTGTTGCCGATTAAGACAAATGGGCATTTTATTCTTAAAAGTATGTTCAATGTTATTTCGACCACCTGCAAGGGAGATTGCGAGTACAGACAGTTTCAATGTACGGGCGTTGTAGAAGGTCAGATCGAGACGAGGATAATGCCAGAGACGATGAATAATTATATTTCGTGATCAAAACTTGCTTTATGGTTACGTTTTTCAGGCTAATAACAATTAAGGTAGATTACATATTTTCGTATGTAGATAACATTTTCAGAAACAAGTAAGCGCCGGAACCATTAGACATCGCTTTGCACGACATCGCTAATAAATGTATCACAAAAATACCCACGCATGTAAATATATGCACTAAGCGTTATATTCATCTAAAACATTTTTTATAGTATACACTATTGCGATATGGTAGCTGGTAAAGGAACTATGTCAGTTTGAAAACCAAGTACATACTGAGTCCATGCGATATGTGGTTAGTCTAACTCTAACATTTTCGAGTGTTTTTCTAGGATGTCGAAAGTGTCTTGGAATTGCTGAATGTCGACAAGGAATGTTATGAAACCTTTGATGTTGTTCAGGACAACTGTACTAATCTACAGCGTTTCATCATTTGAACTAGACGAAACCACAAAGTTCCTGTAGCAACAAATAACCACATAATTGTCCTGTTCTTTCACAATGGATAGTGTTATCATTAAGGAATAATTTCGACCTCTTAAATCCCAAAGCGGTAGGTAGGTTTTGACAGTACTGCGACAACTACCTCATTGAGGTGGGGGTCAAGGGTACAAAAGTCTCACAGTACAAAGCTCTAAGCCCCGCGCCCCATATTTCAAAGGTTACGCAGTACAAAGGTCTTACAGTACAAAGGTTTAAGCCCCGCTCCCCACATTTTCAGGGTTACACAGTACAAAGGTCTCACAGTACAAAGGTCCCTCATTTTCAAGGTCACATCAATTAGCGACGTGAACGACCAGTTAAACCCCACCCCCCTCCGGCGAAAGTTATTGCCGACGACAAGCCAATTCGATACTAGGAAGGGTTCCTCCCCTACTAGCATGAAGGTATCCAATGAAAGGCGTAGGCGGTCATGTTGTGGGGGGGGGGGGTGGGATGATGCGCATGCGTAAAGGACTCGTGTACCACACCCAAACTTTGAACGCTCACAAAAACGAAAATGATATGTTAATGTATTTATTTGCTTTATGAATAAGTGCAAGAAAAGTCCTTGTTTTTTTATTTACATATGCCTCGTTATACGTAACTATAAAAAAAATTTTATAATTATTAAACCTAAATTATAATTGTTTGAAAATAATTTCATATTAAAAATATATGGATTACAGAGATTAGTAAACGTCTATATGCTAACTTAAAAATTAAAGAAATGAAATCATTTTAATTATACTTTATTTTAGCATAACTATGAAACCTCTTTCATACGTTCATAACGAAAACTGGCAACATTGCAAAAACAAAAACAGTAACCCATGTCAGAGTGTCGTTTAAAACTTCATTCCAGATAGACATAAATAATACATTATTATAAGTTTTTGTTATGAACGAATAAGTTCAAAGGTAAATATGTAATTAAAAATTATTATTAAATTTATTAAATACATAAATAAAAAGTTCACCTCGAGTAGTTTTTAATTATAAATAATACATGTTAACTTAAAAAAAAATTCCAAAGCCACCGCTTCTATAAAATATCATTGATACATTTTAACCGTTTTCATTCATATTTAATTATTTTTTAAACTTACCTTACATTATATTAAGACCCTTCATAAAGAAAAGTTATGTAAAATTAAATTTTCTGTAAAAAGTATGTCTGCACTACTTCTAATAAAATGAATCGTTATCCAGATGTTGAAAAAATTTGAACTAACACTTAAATTGTACTTTAGGAATTTTTTTACCGCTAAATTATGCGTCATATCAAAACATTTCATAAACCATAATCAATCTTTATCTGGGTATTTTTATATCTTTGAAATATGCAGCTGTTTTAGAAATATTTGATAAAAACCATAATCAATCTTTATCTGGGTATTTTTATATCTTTGAAATATGCAGCTGTTTTAGAAATATTTGATAAAAACCAAAAACTGACCCTAACAACCCCCTTCTCCAACGCTGGATTTCACCCAAAATCTATTCAGCTCTAAGCCAAATGAAAACAAGCTTAAATACAAAATTTTAAGTTTTAAATTTTAAATTTTCGTTCTGGAGTTATCGTGGATACTAGCACACACACACGCACGCACGCACGCACGCACGCACGCACGCACGCACGCACGCACGCACGCACGCACGGACGCACGGACGCACGGACGCACGCACGCACGCACGCACGCACTCACACCACACACACACACACACACACACACACACACACGTACACACACACACACACACACACACACACACACACACACACACACACACACACACACACACACACACACGCACACACACACACACGCACACACACACGCACACACGCACACACGCACACACGCACACACACACACACACACACACAATATATATATATATATATATATATATATATATATATATATATATATATATATATATATATGTATGTGTGGTAATTAAGCAGCCGATAAATTCGGTAACTCCGTTAATCTGTATGATAAGAGACCAAATCTAAAAGGGGTGTAGCGATTTAAATTACAGCGCATATAAAAAAGGTTTCTTCCGATGTTTCCATCAATTGTTTTGAAAGTTGTGATGTCATTAATATTTTTTAAATGGAAATCTATATTTTTTATTTCGGTAGAGTTTTTAATCTCTTTTCAACCATATAAAATTTTGAATAGGTTATATAAAAAAAATTCAAGAAAAACAGCTTTACGATTAAAAAATTAATGAATAACATTAACAGACTATTCCTAGTTATCGAGATTCTAATAACAAACAAAAACTTTTAGACTTTGACAATTACATTAAATGTTCAAACTGATGACCCTGCACCGTGTGACAATACCCAAGATGGTCATAAAATGCATTCACTACGTTTTGAAGCATTTGATGTGTTATTAACATGCAGAATTATTTCGTGAAGGTCCTCTAAATGACCTAGCCGGCCATTCCATTGGACCTCTTCTCTCCTATCCACCATCTTCCTGGGAACACTTCGTCTAAATAACGCCGCACATATACTGCATAGTGTGGCGGAGCACCATCATGTTGCATTCAAATGTTATTGTTTGATACGTCGGAGTCGTTTTCATTCGGAAATAGTATCGCTAATGCAGATAGTAATTAATTAATAGTGTAATAGTGTAAAAAGTCTAGGTATCTTTCCCCAGTCAAATTCGCATCGAAAAATAGTGGACCTAAAATTCTGCCACCGGCAATTCCTGCCCATACGTATGGCTTTTGGGATATTGGGTGTGAGCTTCCTGCATCCAGTGTGGATTTTCCCTAGACCAATATCGAAAATTCTGACTATTGACAGTTCCATGTTCGGAAGAATTTGCTTCATCCGAAAATATTGTATGCCGCAAGAACATTGGATCACGATTGCACATTTCCACCTTTTTTTCACAGAATTGTTGCCTAAGGTCAAAGTAGGTCTCTGATAACTCGTGGATAAATTTTACCTTATAATGATGAAATTTTTGTATTTTTAAATGTTTCAGTACCGAAGTATGGCTCACATTGTGTTCCAAAGCGGCGTTTCAACTAGGTGAATGCGGATTATCTTGAAATTTCAGTAAAATATTAAGCTGCACATCGTCGCTTAATTTTGTCACAGGACGGCCAGTTTTTCGAAGATCTCTCACAGTACTGTGTTCTTGAAATTTATTTTTATTCTGCTAACTGTGGATTGGCTTATTTGCTTATCAGGATATTTGTCTCTGAAAAGTCGACATACTTCTAGATGAGTTCTAACTCGATCGCCATACCAATCATCATTAAAACTTCAATACTTTGTTGCTCTGTGAGCGATGCCATTTTGGTCAAACAATGTTATTAATACGATAAATACTAGTGCTATACACAGGGAATTAAAAACGCACTAAACACATCGCTTGTCAAAGTGATAATAAGGTTTTCTTTGTTATTAAAACCCTCATAACTAGGATTAGTCTGTTAATTTAATTCATTAATTTTTTTAACTGTAAGACCTTTTTATTGAATTTTTTCTTATGTAACCTATTCAAAATTTTATATCGTTGAAAAGAGATTAAAAAACTCTACCGAAATAAAAAATAAAAAATACAGGTTGTCCTTTAAAAAATATTGATAACGTCACAACTTTCATATGCCCTGTAATTTAAATCGCTACACCCCTTTTAGATTTTGTCACTATCATACAGATTACGGAGTTACCGAATTTATCCGCTACCTAATTTCCACACTGTATGTAATGCTAATATACTACGACACAGGCATAAGAACGTTATGTGGCCATATCAGATTTGTTAAATCAAAAGCAGTATATTTTTTGTATACTATTGTGAAAAAGCTCTTACTGCATTCAAAATTAGTCTATTAAAACGGTATTTTGTAAATAACTAATAAATTTGGTTTATAATTAAATCAATGCGATAATGCTCTTTATTTTCAGCTAATTTTAATTTTATAGTATGTGACTTACCTGCTCTTATCCATCAAGACACGTGCAATCCCATGTCCTTGCCACTCAGTATCCGTAGATAGAATTTTAACATTTAGTATTTTATTTGGTCCCGGAAATCGTTCTTGAACAATAGGAGCAGTAATATTACTAAAGTGATCAAGTAATCGTAAAATTTTTGCAAACTTTTCATTTGCACATTCTTTTCCATCAGTCTCGTGTTCCAGTGTGGATTCACCATTTAAACAAACACCTATTATTTTTCCTGATGGTGCAACAGCCATTAGAGAGGTTTTATCTTCTATACTTTTCGTACAAAAGTCTTCCAGCTCAATACATGTCGAATCTTCAAATTCTACAAGTTTTATGTATTCATTCAATGGTTCAATTCTGAAAAAAAATTTTCGTAAGTGTTCCAAAACAGCTTCAACATCGTCCTCCGTTATTAATTGGACTTCATATTTTATTGTTTTATCCTCCATCTTGTTGAAACCTGAAACGTATACGTTTATTAAATTTGCTAATAGTGTAAACAAAATTGTAGCAAAAGGTTTAGATAGCACTAATCGATCTCGATTGAGTGAACTGATTATTTCATTTTTTTACATAAATTTGTTTGTACAGAGTGATAAAAATCATTCTTGTTTAAAAATAGTATTAAGCAGTAAATTTATGACATGTACTCTCAGTTGTGTAACTTAACAGTAGGGAACTAAATTAAGAAAATTCAAAGAATACTCCAGTAATGCAGATATAAACGAAATAATTTGTAATCCGTATAGTACTGCAATGCTTACTAAGTATTTGTGCAAAAGGTACTCGATAGTTAAATACTCACAATAGAACGGATTTTTTAAAGCAGAATCTGTAGCACTCCAATCCAAACGCACTTGGTTATCACTACAATATAAACAAAAGTATTTCACTAATTTAATGTTAAAAATATAACTGAAATAAATAGCTATTTATGTGACCAATTGGAAAAATCATAAGAATGATTCCTTCGGGACGAGAGTAGTGAATGTTGCATACAAGATTTTGTTGTAATTTTGATACATTTTTTTAAATCATTGTATGGCTCATTAGATCGGGATTGTTTCGTAAATTTGTCAGTTCAGTTCGCATTGCGTAATTTATGAATTAAATTATATGAAAAGATAATTGAATCTAGCCAGAGTTACCAGATGGTGCGAAAAATAGCGTAATATGTTCAATGTACGATTTTGGTTTGCTATATTTATTTTTACCAAAATACACAAACGAACTGCTGATTTAGTGATTACAAAACAACAATCATTTTGGCAATGAATAGTCCTGTTGAGGAGGTTGCAAACCAGGTTCTTAAGTTCTTTAACCAGGATATTCGTCATCTGCCGATGCCTCTCTTACCCTGAACTTTTCCTTGCAATTTTTTATTTTGTCCATCCAGAACATTTTAAGAATTCTTCTATATGTCCACATCTCGAATTCTTCTAGCCTCTTTGCTGTTGCCCCAGTCAAGGTCCAAGACTCCACTCCATATAACAAAATACAGAATATGTAGCATCGGACTAGTCTGAGTTTCAATTTTAAATTCAAATTATGCGTTTTGAATAATTTGGACATTTTCAATTCATGATTTTATTTCCTGGGAATGGTACCACTGTTCATTTAATACTGTGCCAAGATATGTGTATACTGACACTCGGTCTATCATTTTATGTACTTCTCCGATTCTTTCTTTGCTAATTATCATGACTTTTGTTTTTTTGGTGTTAAATTTTAGGTCACATTTCTTATTAATTTCAACTACTTTGTTCATTAAAGCTGTAGCTCTTGCGCAGTGTTGGCAAAAACAACGGTGACATCGGCATATCTAAAATTGTTCATTCGTACGCCATTTAATAGTATTCCTGCTTCCGTGTGTTCAAAGGGCTTCCTGAAAAATTCCTTGGTCATTTTCCTTTTTTCCTATTGATTTCTTCTTGAATTTTCCAGTTATTTCCTTGACCTTCTTGTATACACCAAATGTGTGGTGTTTAATTTGTGATATTTCAATCTGTATGCATTTGTCTTTGAGTTCTTGTTCTTTTGCTTTTCTCCTGATTTGGTTGTTGATGGACCTAATTCATAGTTCATATCATTATCTATTTGGTTTTTTCTTCTTTCTTCCATTAATTCCAGGGTTTCTTCTTGTCTAGATGTGATGTTATTATTATTTCTTTCTTTACTATTTTACCAATTTTTTTTCAACTCCTGAGCTGTTTTTTATACCAAGTAAATTGTTACAGGCTAAATACTCACTAGAACATCCAGCCCGTACAGGCAATTTGTGCCACGGCATATCTCAATAGTGTGGGAGGGATTCCTACTAAACGATGTAAAAGGGCACTCGTAGCAACTCCAAAATCGTCAAAAGTCAAAAAGGCGCTACCTATTCAAACATTTATAGCGGGAAAACACCATGAACAGATCTTATATTGGCCTAACAGGAAACCAAGATGTTCACTAAAAAAAAATAAACTACTCCACTATTAAAAATTCTATTCCAAAAATATGTACGCAAATTTCACCTAAATTCGAATGAAATTCTAAGCTTTATGTAAAAGTCGCGAAATTGTGAAAATAAAACTCAAAACTCATTAAGTATTTCGATAAACCTACGTCAAAAATTATTATATCAGCTAACCCAAAAATCACTTGTCCAAACGGTAATTTAATTACTCAATTAAAACGAAAAATAGGTCACCACAAACTAAGCATGATGGAAAATTTATAAAACCCTAAAAACTACTAAAAAAAATACAGCTCGTCTTCAAACAAATAACAAACTGTTTACCTTTGGTAAATCAGCAATGTCTGCAATCGGTAGATCTATACCTATAAAACTACTTCAAAAATATCGGCAACTTCTTGCAATACCCTCATATGCAAAATCAATCACCTGTTCGGTCATCAACCAATTCACTACCTATTTACGTTACGTTAATGTATAATCTAAATATCGAAATCACTTTAATTCAATTTACAACCATTCGCAATTATCTCAACCCAACCGGTATAAAATATGCTTAAATTCGAAAAAAAAACCTTTAAACGTTACGTTAAAAAAATTCAATAAACAATTATATCTTTCGAATGTAATTACTTTACTTCAAATAAAGACAACCATAAAGACGTTAAGTTCATGATCTAAATAAAAACAAACACTATGAAACAAATGGGTTTACACTAAAAAAAAACACAATAATTTTTTTTTTTTTTATGATTGTGGACCTGAACAGAATAATTACGTTAACCTAAAGATATATATATATATATATATATATATATATATATATATATATACAATATGTCTCAGTAAGTTGGAACCATATGGGAAACTTTTTTATTATTAATTTTAGGAAAAAAAGTTATTCTTTATAAAAAGTTCTGCATGTTCCAAAATGTAAAAATTTTTTTAGTCGTATACGAGGTTTGTCAAAAAATATAAATTTTACTCAAGAGTAAAGTACCTTTAAAATTGACAATATCGAAAAATGTTATTAAAAAAAGTTGATCAAATATGCAATTATATCCATTTACATTGAAAAAATAGGTTTTGTGCTTGTTTAATATTGTTTCTATTTTAAATAAACATTTATCTCTTGTGATTATAAAAGTCATGATAACCTTCTCGAATCTTAATGTTTTCAAACAATTTTGCAATTTAAACACGTAATGAATGCATATGCATTTATTTAATTTAATTAAAAAATAAAAAAATATATAAAAATAATAAGTTGTGCAACTAACGTAATATTAATTCTAGAAATAACTAGAAACTTAATTTTCACTCATTCCACTAATGCCTCCACATATCCAACGTCTCGTTCAATGCATGTATTCGTTCTATTGGCAAATTCACGTAATACATTCCTGATCATTTCTGGAGAAATTTACTGGCATTTTTCTAAAATTATATTTCCTAAATGGTCAACATCTTGAAATGGCCCTTCCTGGTAAACTTTTTGTTTCAAGTAGCCCCATAGGAAGTAATCAAGGGGGGTAAGGTCAGGGGATTTAGCAGGCCAAAAAAGATCAGAATATCTTTGGATAACGTACTTATCTGTTTTGGGGTTTTTTAATGGTGTACTTCAAATTCTACAATCTAAACGTTTCGATAACACTTACAGCTATCTTCGTCAGTAGTAATGTTTGTTAGAAATTGTTAAAGATGTTGTAAACAGTTTTGTCAAATTTGAAAAATTAAAACATAAACATAAGCCTGCTATTAATATAACAGTTTGAGAAACGTATAAAGCCAACTACAAAATTTTAGTACTGCTTTTCTTCCTTTTATAGCTAATGTTACAAATATGGCATTAGGACTATTTTTAAACCTACAAGAAAAAGTAAAGAGCATTTAAGATCACCTATAGATGCGTTAAACCCTTTATCATCTTCTGGAGTGTATAAGTTATCTTGTTCATGTGGAAAAGTCTACATTGGAACCACAAAACGTAGCTTTGATACAAGACGCAAAGAACATATGAGATTTTGTAGATTGGGTCAACCAGAGAGGTCTGACCATGCCCTGAATAGCCTAAATCATGACATTCAATTTGACAATATGGAAATATTGTCAAGACAAACTCATTATTATGTTCGTTTGCAACGTGAAGCTATTGAAATATATAAACACCCGAATAATTTTAATAGACAGGAAGAAAATCTCCGTTTAAATAGGTTTTGGCATCTTATAATTAAAAAGAAACATAATGATACGTCTTAATTTTGATTTTAATTTTAACTTTTGGTATGTCTAGGTTTTTTGCTGTTTTTTCTAGACCTTAAAGCAAATGCTTTACCAATTATATGTTAAATTACCACAGCACTATAATTTAACATAAGTAGTTGAAATTAAATTAAAATTAAAAATTACAAAGAACGTTCTGCATTGTGCTTTTCATTGTTAATAACACTTCCAATTATTTATAAAGATATCTCTTTGTTAGATTTAACTGGGTTATTTTATTTGATGTAATGTTTGGATTTGTGAATGCTTCTATCATTTTCAAATTGAAGTTTTTCACAACTTTACACTTACATCATAACTCGATTAAATTTTGTTAAATGTCTTTTTTGGCTGACAAATTTCATTGTTAGCTTTCGTCGTAGAGAGTGTTC
Organism: Vesta saturnalis; assembly: GCA_036346205.1. Classification (NCBI taxonomy): domain Eukaryota; kingdom Metazoa; phylum Arthropoda; class Insecta; order Coleoptera; family Lampyridae; genus Vesta; species Vesta saturnalis. The sequence continues at coordinate 2,040,696 of JARFJB010001043.1, forward strand.
TGGTTTGTCATCTTTGAGACAGTTTAACAATATTTAATTTTTATGACCTAGTTATTCTTTACTAAAATTTTATAGTTGGCATTATACGTTTCTCAAACTGTTATATTAATAGCAGGCTTATGTTTATGTTTTAATTTTTAAAATTTGACAAAATTGTTTACAACATCTTTAACAATTTTTAACAAACATTACTACTGACGAAGATAACTGTAAGTGTTATCGAAACGTTTAGATTGTATAATTTAAAGTACACCATTAAAAACACCCCAAAAAAGAGAAGTATTTTATTATCTTTGGATAACGTTTCCAGGAACATATGTTCAAGATATTCCCTAACATTCAATGTACTGTGACATGAGGCACCATCTTGTTGGTACCAAATACATTGTGGTTCTTGTAAGGGTTGTTCGTCTATGAAGTCATAAATGTGAGTTTGTAATAACTGTAAATAACTTTCGGTATTCATAGTTTGTCGAAAAAAAGAAGGTCCAATTTATCTGTTTTTATAAATGCCACACCACACGTTAGTCTTGAAGGAATATTGGTCATGAGACTTTATTACAAAATTGGGATTTTCATCAGACCACCAGCGACAATGTTGTGACGCGACAGTTCCATTAGACGAGAATGTTGCCTCATCAGAAAAAATAATACGTCTCATAAAAGAAGGGTCATCTTCTAACTTTTCCTTGAATGAGACAGCAAAAATCAAAGCGCTTATTATAGTCTCTTTCTTTCAATGTGTGCACTATTTTTGGTTTTAATGCTCTGTATTTATTCAGTTTTAAAAGTCTTGCCACTGTATCTTTACTTACATTCTTTTGCATCAACGATTTCTTTTTGCGTAATGACATTTTTGGATTCGCTACAACAGACAGCATTACTTGAAACTGCATATTATCATCGGCAACCAATTGTCGGCGTTTTACGTCAAACCTATTCTTAATACTTCCAGTATTTTTGAATTTATTCATTATTTTCGTAACAGTTGAATAGGTAATATTTTTATTGGGAAGTCTATTATTAAAAATAATTGCGGCTTCTCTATGGGTTTTATCATTTTCTCCCACAATCAAGACGATTTCTATTTTCTCTTGACCAATTAATACCACTACCATATTTATTGGTTAAATTCTAACGCGTTTTGACTGTAACTGTCAAACATTTGTTGCTATCAAACGTTCATTAGTTTGTCATTGCATCCTAGATTACACGTAACTACAGTAAAATTTGCATTGTTATTGTACCTAGAAATACATTTCAAAAATGAATAAATTTTTTCAATATTGGCCTCACTAAAATTATTGTAAATTTGAAATAAAAAAACCAAAATAACAAAGATTATTACCAATAAACCTTCTCTTGTAACGCATAACCACATTTAATTTTGATACAAATTCGTCAGATAATAATTTAAAACAGATAAATTTAGAATTATCTCACGAACGGATAAGCTAGCATTACAATTTAATAACTATAAAAAAATCAAACGTGAATGTCGAAAGATCAAACGTTACATGCAAAACAAAAGAAATACACCAGAATTTATTAAAATTTGTCAATCACAGCAAAACAGTTCTAACACTTACTAACTTAAAATGTCAAGATTTTTGTTTACAGCAGTTTGTATTATTTGTTCGAAGTCGGCAATATACAGAAAAGTTATCTTTTAATTCAGGAACTTGTTACTTTAGTACGCAAAACCAACTTGCGAAACAGCAGGTCGATAGAATGTGGCTAACATTCCAAAGAACGCGAAAACCACTTATACGTCCAAAAAATGTCATCATGATAAACGATACACAACGCAAACAAACTTAAGGATGTGGTGAACCAATATATTGTCCGAATCAGCGAGAGCGGACCATTCTCCAACGGTAGTTCGATATATCCCCAGCATACGTTATTCCTTCCAATCCCTACATAACTCCCCTTTTGCGGATATTGCGTTGACCGCAAACAAATAAACGTGAGGATATCCCAGCATTCTGGCCTAAATTAACTTCAACCTTTTTTAGAATTCGCCATATTGCTTACAATCTCCCACTATGTTACTTAAATCCTCAATAGCCAATTATAACAAGAATTACTTAAATTTTTAAATCGCGCCAGAAACGAATTGAACCCGAAAGTCGTCGAAAAGAAATCACCCACGGTTATCCAAACCAAAAAATGCAAGCCATTAAGTTTCACATGGCGAAAACATGCTACTTCCAAGAACTGATAATCTCATGGCTTAATTAAAACGGAACATAGTTGAGCAATCAAATTTTACAAACCTTATTATAAAGAACACAATTAAGCGCAAAATCAAAAAAAGTGGAAACATACAGGGTGTTCCATTGAAAATAACAAATTTAATATCAACTTCCGGTATAACATGAAGTGCTGTCAAAATAATATGTTAAATTCACTCGTAATGTCGAAAAACTCCTTAATACAACATTTCATAATTGTATCTTTTGTGATTTTTGAGAAACGTCTAATGGCCAGTCGTCATTAAAAGCACTGTATAAATAAGGCATAAATGAATGGAATCTAATAGAATATTGTTTCACTCGCAAATACGGTGTGTTTAATCGTACTTTATATTTTATTAACATTCTCCACTTTTTTTAATCTGCAGTTACAAAAAATCTGGATACCTATAAATACTTCATGTTCGCTATTTCAAACTTCATATATTTTTATCAATCTATGGTTATAGTTTTTTTTAAGTGAACGTAATTATCAACGTATCACCATAACTTCAAACATGCATAACAATAAATAATAATTTTTAATGCAATTAAATCAATCTCGATTTCAATTACACAATCATTTACACTGTCCTTGTAAGCGTTAATTGTGATTATTCTGTTTGATAAGCCCATTGAAAATGCAATACTCTCTATACAATCTGGATCTTATACACAAAATAAAAATAATATTTCAACAGATAATCTCTATCATAAAGCACAAACTTTCTAGGAAACTACAAACTGTTTATTTTTCTCTTGCTGTTTTAAATTATGTAGTGTATAAAATGTAATGTATATAATGTACAAAATGATAATATATAAAGCTAACTTTAAGCTTTCCTTAAATTTTTATACAATACATACCCAGTAGAATGAAATTGCGATTCGAATGAAGTGAGGTGTATTTAGTATAATATTACATTAAATATTTTTTTACTTAAGTGTACATTTAACTATACTACACACTAAACAATCTTTTGTAAATTATACGAAATGTTATTTACAGCGTTTTCACAATTATATGAGACATATATATTTCTAAATTTAACTAAGCCACTTAATGCCAAGTGTTGCTCTATTATACAGGTCACTCGTAAAGAAAACTGGTTTTATCGTAAAATTTATTTTTAATATTCATGTCTAATTCAACAGTGCCGTAACTGCAAAAAACGCAATTTTACAGTACAGGAAAAATTAGAGTGCGGCGTTATTGAAAAAGAGAATAACAATTTATCATACCTACCGATTTTTGTGTGCCCTGTTTTACGCTATTTAATTTATGTAAAAATTCAAGTTTTAGGCGACCATTCGTCCCGCATCCTTTTTTAAACACATCATTTCGTATATGTAATTATTTTAATAAATTAAGTCCCTTTTTGTCCCGTTTCTGACGTTTCATTATCATCACACATTCTACAATTTACGACACACTTTTAGCACTTTTAACGACTTAAATAAACAGCGCGCGATCCCGCTTATGAAGCAGTATCATATATCAAGTTTAGCGCTAAAAGAATTTGCTTACGACGGTTCTTGTACGTATGGAAAATAAATACACCGGTCCATGTAAATAAATATAGTGTAAATAGTTTTATTAAAAGTTATTTTTCCGTTTTGATATGACTACGTACCTAAGGTGTTTAAATTCATTATTATGTTTATTTTGTTTCTTATTAAAAACTTTTCTAAGAGAAAATTATCTAAAAGTAAAGAGTTTTTCCAATACAGGTAAAATTTATTATAGAATCTTTTTCAATTTTGTAGTGCTTCGTTATTACCTTACAAAGAGATTTTATCACGAAACCTTATCTGAAACTTAATTATCTTGAATCAATGTATTTTTGCTTTTCCCCATAAAGTTAGTATTTCTCGAGATGGTAACGATATCTAGTTTAGCGCATCTTTATTTTTCTAATGGATTTTATGAAGAATTTGACAGAATCGAGGTATTTTAAATGTGCCTCTAAAGACCGGTTGTTTTAAGATACGTTTCACTGAACGATGTGTGTGATAAAGAACGTCTCGTATAACTTTTACCTTGTCTTTGCCATAAAACCGAAAGTCTAGAACAAACGGTTTTGACTTTACATAAAGATCTCAATTGAGATATTGAAAACTTTCGAGAACGAAGCTACGATAATGCATCCAACATGTCGGGTTCCCACACAGGTCTACAGGCAAAAATTAAATAAAAAAAGCATATTATGTTCCACGTGATGCATATTCTTTAAATTTAGATGGAGTTTTTGCGACCGAAAAATCATGTCCTGAAGTGACAAGATATTTTTCAAGTTACCGATGGGGCTTGTTGAAAGAATGAATTAAAAATCAAAACAAAGAAAGATAAATGCAAAACAGTGCCAAGCTCACTTTACCAAAATTCTTTAGCGAGACTAGATGGTCTGTTAGAGCAGGCGCTGTACAATGTACATGCTTTATCAAATGGCTATAAAGAATTTCAGCGAGAGTGGCGGCTTAGGGGCTTGGCAAACAATTGGTACAGTTTGATACAGCTTTTCTTACTATACTGTGGAATGATTTGCTAATGGGAATTAATAAAGTTAGTTCAAACTTACAAAAAGAAGAGCTGGATTTTCTGGGGGCATTTAAACAATTACAAACTCTTCAAATGTTTTTAGAAGGAAAAAGGGAGAGCTTTCATCGATATCAGAATGCATCAACATTAATGTGTGGATGCCAACTACAAAAGAAATATGAAAAGAACACTATATGCAGGGAACAGAAAGTTATGATACGAATATGGACCCTAAAACCAAATTTAGGACAGAAGTTTTTTTAGCAATAGTTGACAATCTTGTGAAACATCGCGACACAAGAAGACAAAGCTATGCGCGCCCCGAAAATGCCTTTAATTTTTGTTTGGTTGGTTCTGTGGGAGGAGGTCCGAATGTCTCTCGGGCCCATAGCGCATCACATGCTAACCGCGGGCTTGAGGAGTGCTTATAGGTCAAAAGTTAACTTTTAATGCTCATGGTGAATACGTTGAGAATAAAATTTCAAAAAATCAGCTTGTACTACGGAAATTGTCAAATAACGTTAAAATCAGTTTCAAAAACTGCCTATTATGCTCTCTGTCACAGCCATCTATCGTACTCTGTAACGTCTTGGGGTAATTCAGCTTGCTGGAAGCGAATATTTAGTCTGCAACGTAAAGCTGTAAGTATTCTGACTCTCCCATGCATATATATTCTTAAGTGCTTGTGTTTAGTTAAACGAGCTATATATACCCATACGTTACTGTCCGAAACTCACCAATATGACACCCGCAATAAGAATAACATAATCATCCCTCATTATCGTTTAACTAAAACCCAAACTAGTTCTAACATTCTATGAATAAATTTGTTTAACCATATTCCACTTTACCTTAGGTCCTTACCGTATAATACGTTTAAGCAACACATGAAATTAATTTTTATTAGTAAGGCATTCTATGCATATGACGAGTTTCTCAAACGTACATTTTTTAATTAATACACTTAAACTAAGTATACATGTAATTAGATTTAATTTATTGTTCTTTGCTTGACAAGCGTAAGTACTTTCTTTTGGTGCAGCACAATAAAATATTATTATTATTATTTAAAACAATAAGTCAAAATACATTTATAAATAATATCTAATGTTTAACGTTTTGAATAAGTACGCCATTTTAAAGTATAAATGCATATTATAATAAAATTTAAAAACAGTTTTAATAAAAAAAGCTCGCTCTCTTGCCGGGGGTTAGAACGCTCATTCTTTACATTACCAATCTGATCACGTTACCATTTAGCCATTAATTCTATTTATGTGTAACGCACATTGTTTGCATATTATAAAATTGTTACAGTTCTTTAATTTTTACCGTTCTTGTTCATTTCTTATACGATAATGAAGTTGAAACTACATATATGTGGGTTCCTCGCGATTTTTGTTTATTCCTTATTTAATCCTAGTCGAAATTCTTGGTTAAAGGTCTCAATTTATATAAGGATAATTTTTTATTTCAATAAGTTTTCTAGTGCCTCGAATTCCTTAAAGTTTCGTGTCTAACAGTACCTCACTATATTTCATGCGTATAATAGTTATATTTAAAAAAGTTGAAAACTGAGTATGTTGACGAGTACTTCCGGTGGTCTTACATGTCCCAAACATGGATATGGATCTATAGTTAGCCGTATGCCAAATTTCATCACTTTCATCACGTTTTTCTCATACTTTGACAATCTTATATAATCAGTTCCTGTTTTCATACTTTCAAAGTTAGTTCCGTGTTATACTGAAGAAAGTGTCAAACAGAAATATATAAAGATACATAATAAGAGTTTTTTTTTGCGTAAAATATATAACATATAAAACAGTAATAGTAACTCGTCGATATTTACCAGATCGACAAAATTCGACACTTACGCACGCCAACTACATTATCATTAAAATTCAAATTAATAACACTAGAAATCAAAAAAAAGTTTAATTTTAACAATAAATGTAAAGAAAATCATAATAAATCCTCTAAATGACATAACAGGTTATGTGAATCAGTAAAAGGGAAATTAAATGTATATATGACTGTATATTTTTATCTTGTAAGCGCTGATTTGTGAGAAATTGCTCATACGATGAAGTCAATGAAATACATATGTAAAGTCTTCAGAAAGAAGCTTTTGAATGACACGCGTGTTATCAATTAAAAATAGCATTGATCTTCATCTTCGGCCCAATAGGGGTCACCTAAGGGAGATAAAAATAGGAGACGTAAATACTTACTAGGCTATCAATTATCAAAAAATGTTTTTAATACAGTTGAACCGTTTTTCTGTAATCGCGAACAAAAGCGGCCGGATGTACCGACGGATCACTGCACTAATGTAGGTTCAGTAATATATAGGGTGAAATAAAAGCTTGTAAAACAATACAACAGATTGTGCGGAAGTTACTTGCTGGATGTAGAGATTGATGCCTGTTACTTTGACTCCATTTTTTGACGATTAGTAATAAGTAATGGACCTCCTCCCAAAATTCTTTTGCATTGATATACAGTGCGCACTAACAATTTTGCTGACACTGCCCTTTTACCTGGTAAGGGTCACCCGATCAAAATCAAAATAGAAGGTTTACACCTTTAATTAGTATGCTGTCCACTCCCTTCATCCAGTAAACACGTCGAAAAGCGATGTGAATCGATAAAAAGTCTTGGATATTCAATGTAATTGGTAATAGATATCTGACCTTCTAATCAACGTGACTTTGTGAGGATTAATATCGCTAGTATACACCGTGTCCAAGATAAGGATGCCCACTACGGGGATCTCGGAAACGGTAAGAGATGGAAGGTCGGTTAAATCGAAGTTACACATTTGAGAGGATGTATTTATGGTCTTTGTAGAACTCGAATATCTCTTTTAGTTTTTGAGATATTTGAAAAAAATTGAATTTTCTCATTTTCGTTTTTATAGAGCTATCAAGAAAAGAAGAGCACATTCTCATTGCCACTTTTCTAGCTCTACTTAATGCTGTTATTCAATTATCGATACAACGTTTCGTTTGTTAGCAACCATCATCAACTTTATTTTTTTAAATACACGAAAAAATTTATATTTTTGATACGTTTCGGATGAGAAAAATTCATATTCAACGTAAAACATCAAAAACGTACAGTTAAAACTAATACTAGAAACATTAGAAAACTGTAAAAAAGGCTAACTAGAAAAAATTTTGCGTAGAAACCATAAAACCGTACAGAACTTAGATTTGATATAACAGAGAAGCATTGAAACATGTATGTAATTATGGGTTCAAGAAGAAAAACTGTTATACTTTATATCTGAAGTTTCGATTTGAATTTGCACAACGTGTAAACTCTATCCTCCTTATTTTACTAGAGTAACCTTAAGGCCTTAAACATTTTTTTACACGCCGCACGTTTTCCATTTTGAACAAGTACTAGATAGTAAATTATCAGTAAGAAGCGCCGGGATTTAAAAAGTAAAGAATTTATAAGAATAGACCCAATTATTTTATTAGTTTTATTCAGATTAGTCTAAAATATGTTTAGCACTGGATCTGTAACAACCAAATACACTCACGTATCACACAAACCTAAAAAAAAGTTAAAAACTTAAAAAAAATTATAATAAAGATTTACGCACTATTAAAAAAATATCTGCATACAATGTGTTTAAGTAAGTAATTTTTTTCAATACCAACTGGTGTAGAACATATAATACATTGTAGTAAAATATATATATATATATATATATATATATATATATATATATATATATATATATATATATATATATATATATATATGTGCAAAGCTTTCAAATAAATATAATCTAATTAATGTTAAGACAACAAACAAATATTAATGGATAATGACGATAAAGTACCGTTAGGCTACTAATAATTTGCACGTGACAGGGCCAGATTTTAAATATGTATACTAATGTAAATACAGAACACATGAATAAACGAATAAATGTTTACTTAGAATAATAGAAAATGTGCACGATACAAACTCTTATCCCCCCCCCCTCCTCGTGTAAAATTAAGATACTGCTAAGGAACTAAAAAAATAATGTCAAAACAAATAATCAACAACCAAATTAATATATAGCAAAATCCAGAAAAACAACAGCAAAATGAATTGATAGTATCAAACAAGCAACCTAAAAGAGAGAACCTTAGAAAGAGCAAAAATCGACATAGGTAGACAATCAGACATGTTCAGATAGCGTCAGGCAGGTCAGGAGTACGATACAGATCCATAGTACCTAGGTTCATAAAAAGAGCTAAGTTAGTAAAAACACCAAACAGTCTGATCAGGGATTAATACCTTTGACACGGTAAACTTCTAAAGAGTTCAGCATTAAAGTGAGGTGAATCATCAGAAAGAACGAAGTAACGCTTCCGCACTTTTTCGTTTAGTAAATATTTAGAAAATCTAGGACGAAGGTTGTAGTGAGTTTCTTGTTATTTATAAGTTTTAGTTAGCCTTTTAAAATATTTCAACGAATACATTCAAGTAATTAAAAAATTAAATTTTAAGAATGATTAAAATTTATTATTAATTTCATTAAATACATAAATAAAAAGTTTACCTCGAGTAAGATACAGGTACTTTGTTAGAGTACCGCTCTAACCAACTGAGCTATCGAGATATAAGCCCTAATCGGTGTAAATTTTGTCTTTATGTATGTAGAACTGATGCGGATTCTGAATTCTAAAACTGACGCAAATGGTAAAATATATGAATACTTTAATTGCGAATAAATTGAATAAAAATACGAAATCAAATAGCAAGCATTTAACATTAACCTTAAAGAATAGAGTTTAAACAATGTAAAAAGGTAAACAGCATTTAACTTACCCTAATGCAAAACTTCTAAACTGAAGGCTTAAAAAATTAAAAGTCGACAACCTCTACTAAAATGACAAAAAGAAGACTAAAGCTATTAGTGAAGTTAGTCGGCCTATTTCCACAGTTTCGATTTCGGGGCCGTACCGAGTTACTAATTCTGTATTATAAGTGTTTTGTAACTGTGGTTTCCTATTAGTGGAGTTGATCGTCCTATTTCCACAGTGGTAACCAACTCCACTAATAGGAAACCACAGTTACAAAACACTTATAATACAGAATTAATAACTCGGTACGGCCCCGAAGTCAAACTGTGGAAGTAGGCCGAACACAGTTACAAAACACTTATAATACAGAAGACTAAAGCTGTTTCTTAACTAAAGTGTACATTAATAAACCACACGCCAAAAATTAATTTTTAAAGGTAATACCTTACAGGCTGGCAACTCCGATTGAAACCTGACATCTAGCCATAATTAACAAGAGTTGGTGAAGCAGTATTAAACACCATTTTCACTAAATATCTGTTGTAGAGTACCAAAACACCAGAAAAACACCGTCTTTAGCTAGGTGGTAAATAGCAGCAGAATCAGTTCATAGCAGGAAGAAACACGCACATTGAGTAAAGCATCTAGGAAAGACGAGAACAAAAGAATGTACTTTGGAGGTCCTAGGTAAGTGACAAATAATATGAAGGAATACAGCTTGCTAAGACCTGCAAGGTTTGGCCAAAGGAGCATGAAACCTAGGTGACGTCACCGTGACCAGATGTGGATCATCACTTTCTGAAGTAATAAGGCGCTGGTGCCTTTGGGTACTAATATTTATCAACCATCGCAGAGATTTAATGAGAAAGAAAAAACATACATTTGTCGCGAAGGCCATTATTCACACTCCAGGAAGAGACACGACAAAAAGCAAAAAAAATATCGAATACGACGTAAATTAATGATTCAGAAAAGATTTCTAATTTTTCTTTAGCAAACAATAAGGGTATTGTAATGTATGACAACGCATTACGTTGGCGATTTTACGTTTTTAAAGCATTTAATCACTAGTATCGGGTTCTAAATTATTACAAAATAAGCAATTGGATTATTGGGAGTACGTTAGAACTTTTAGAGTTGAGAAATAAGCTTCCTTAACCATGTAATTTAAGAGTGATTGTAAATTTTCTTGTTCACGAACAATGGCTGTACATTTGGAATAGAATGAAACGTCGTGACATCATGTTTCGCACTGACATTGTGTTTTTTTACTGGATATTTTTAAAGTTTTCAGGTAAATTTCAGCCATTTTTCGATTTCATGATCTTTAAGTATAAATTAACATTTGGGTAGAAGGGTAGTTAGTTGTAGTTTGATTTTAACACCAACATTGACAATCCTATATCCTATGTTTTCGATTGCTCGATTTTACCATAACTTATGGTAGTTATGCTTTTATAATTTTGGGATAAATAAATAAATGAGCTATGAGTGAGTTTTTAAATAATTAAAGCTGAAAATTGTTTTGAAAATCATCAAAACGTTGTCAATACAGAAAGACTATGTCGTCGCCAGTCTTGAGAATGAATAGCCTTAAGTAGCAGGTACATTTATTTTGTGTGCGAGTTTGCTTTACTAATAAAGTAAAAAGGAAGTTAAAGTAAGATTCTTTATTTACTTAAAGCTTTGTAAAGTTGAGGAATTAAAACACAAGTACTTTAAAACGTATGTCAGTAAGGTACAAAATAAATTAAAGTTATTATAAATTAAGCTCTTGGATGTTAGATAAACAAAACCTGAAATAGTTTTATACATGTATTTCCTATAGATACAATTTTAAATAATTAAACATTATTATCTCAACTTCAAATATTTAATTCTAATAATAAAATAAATAAGTACAAAACAAAATTGTAACTCCAAAAATGAAAAAAAAACCTAAACTTTTCTTGTTTCTGTAGTAGAAGGAACCCTGGTAGTTCCTATTGGGTCATTTGCGGCGAGTTACTAAATCAAATATGATTAGTAACACCATAAGACATTAATTTGTAATTTAAAAAAATCCAATGAAAATGCGTTAACTTAAATTTTACAACTTTAACTGAATACCTCTCTGATTTACAATAGTGAATAACAAGGAATCGGACCATGTATGAATGTAGTTAAAAGAATTTGTATTTCTTATTAAACACATTCTTAACGGGACTTTTCAATTGTATGTTATCGGTCGTGCATTCAAATCGTTATTGTTTCTATAGAAAATTCTATACTGGGTCAATGTTCTTTTCAGAAATAAAAATCGATATTTGTACTTTAAGTTTAATTATAGAAGTCGAATGATGAACGCAATGTATCTGAGGAAATAGAGTAAAAATAACAAGTAGGCATGGTAACAAATCATTAGGATAAAACAGCAAACTTAATGTTGTGAATTTCTAAGGTGGTTATATACTATTAAACGTTTGGCATAATTTAATTTGTCTGTGTGTTTATATTTGTAACATCTAATGTGTCATTTGTATCTAATATTCAAGTTCCTAAGGGATTATCCAATATAAACAGAATTACAGAATGTGCAGGATAATTTATAAACACTCAACTTCAAAATGTCATTAGTTGAACTTTACGGGTAATAGAGATCTTATGACAGAAAATAGTAACGGTATCTAGATCAGTTGTCGTTTTAAAATGTTATCTCGTTTTGCACGTCTTGTTTGACTACTGCGGTGTGCAGATTTGTATGCAACTCGTAGTAGGGCGTCACTCTTGTATTGATAGATTATAGAACTTCCTGACTACTCGACGGTGGACCAATGCAACTACTAGGCAGCTACCCTAAAATAGACGTTAGTCCGGATGTTAGGCTACTACTTCACAATCCGCTTTGACCGGTGCATTAGTAAGAGTGTGTTTCAAGCTTACGTGCAGGACAGACTATCATAAACGGCTTCGGGTCTGGAAAGAAAAGTAAGCAAGTCTTTGGAATGTGAAATCTCAAGTAAAAGTCTCGACCGGGTCTGAAATGATTAATGCTGGGACTGAAACCCTGAGGTGGTAAAAGCCACGAGAATAACTCCACTTATAATAGCGCATCATCCGGTTTTATACAAAACACGCCTTTGACGTTTACCGCTACCGTTTGTGACGTCAGTGTTTCTATTGGTTTCTACCGAATTGAAGCAGACAGTGGAGTATCTATCGTGGAGAATCATTAACCGTTTTCTATCAACGGCAGAGGGTGTTAAATATTGATGATTTCTTAATGTAGTACTCCAATAACTAAACAAAAATATCTGTTCTGCAACAACACGCGGGCTTCCAACCTATAAAGTGGAAATTAAAAGAAACGAAATAATTTCAATAAAAATAGACGTTTAAAATTTCATGTCAGGTAAAGGTTAATAGACATCTAGATGCCAATAAAAATCCCAAAGCCGCCAGCTTCTAAAAAAATATCGTTAACACAGTTTAAGCATTTTCAATCTCATTTAATTAATTTTTAATGCATTTTGGCTTCGTATTAAAATACTTTATGTAGAAAAGTTACGTGAAATTAAATTATGTTTAAAAAATATACATTTCGTATAAAATTAATCGTTATTTAGTTATTGCAAAAAATTTAACAAACACTTAAATTCTACCTAAAAAAAATGCGTTTAAGGTGTATACCTAGGTACTTTTATATCTTTGAAATATGTAGCTGTTTCAGTAATATTTTATAAAAACCAAAAACTGGCCACCTTTCATCGCTGGATTCCTCCAAAAATTTAATCAGCTCCTAGAGAAATGAAATAAGGCTTAAGTACAAAATTTCAAATACGTACATATTATGGCTTTAAAGTTATCGTGGATACTAACATACATACACACACGCATGCACACACACACACACACAACACAACGTCCACACACACACTCCCACCCCCACCCGAATTCGTACCGCACCCTCACCCACACTCGCACACACCCGAACCCGCACCACACCCGCGCCCGAACACGCATATTCACACACACGCGCACGCGCGTCATCATGGTCGATCTGGCAAAACTTTGTCAAACGTTGTAAAATGTAGGTTGGAAGGTTTTGAATACCCTAGTTCGGATGGTATACCTAACTTTTATTTAATAGATACTAGCTTAAATATTGATTTTAGAAAGTAATTTAAGTTAAAGTTGTTAGAGTAAATTAACTGCTACCGAATGATCATCCGTTGATACTTATGGTCATCTAAAAATATTTAAGTTAGAGAAAGCTCGCTATTTATTAAAAACAAAATCTTACACAACAACAAAACAAAGGGGAAAACTGTGATCTTGGTTTATACCTTAAATTTGCTTCCGTCCGAAATAATCTAAATTTTAGTAGCAACTTCAACAGCGGTATCGACTCCTTCACGGAGGACACCCGGTGCAACAGCTTAGAAGCCGTAGAGATTTAGTACACATCAGAATACGAGCTGGACTGTATTATTTGTTTGGGTGGCGCTCGTGATATTCAACCCCAGGAGTTGGAAACAACGTGTAATTTTAAATATGAATCAAACATATATATATATATATATATATATATATATATATATGTGTATAGTGTGTGTGTGTGTGTGTGTGTGTGTGTGTGTGTGTGTGTGTGTGTGTGTGTGTGTATGAAGTTGTTTTTCCGGGTTTGGTCTCGCGTAGATGCTCCTCCACGACTCTTAAAAGAACCGGTGTTGAACGGACGACGTTTCGGCAGAATCTCATCTGCCATTTTCAAGTCTCCGTGTTCTGCTCCTGGTAATTCGAACTGTACTCGAAGTTCAGAAATACGAAAATACGAAATAGGTGTGGGTATAAAAAGGCGCATTGTATTATGCAAGATGTGTCGATGCTGTCTATGGAATCATGAAATTCGAAATGGATTTGTCGGTCATCTGTAGCTGTTGTATCTTTACACTACAGATTCCCGGCCAGTGTGCTACTAAACTCAGTAGTAAATTACGATAGCGATATGATATGAGAGCAAAGGACGACCGACGTCAGTAGAGCACCAAATACAGCCTTAATACGTAACTTTTTGCACGATTGAACTTGATCAATTAATTAGCCAGAACTGCACAGTTTTTAAAGGTATCTAATGGAACAGTAATTACTTAAGACGATTCCTATTACATATACACGCACACAGGCGCAACCAACGAATCTTCTTAAATTTATTTTTAGAAAACGCGATTTTTTTTAGCAAAAGTGGCATAGTAGGTGTTTCTTCTAATTTTTTTTTCTGAAAATCTAATCAATATCGTTGGAGAAAACCTCATTTTTAGGGGTTCTTGTACTCCAAAATGTACATGCCAAGCAGGGTCCAAATTAATGAAGTACTTTGGGCAGTAGGGCTATGTGCACACACACTGTACGCACGCATGCGCGCGTCCGCACTCACGCACACTCGCACATACGCGCACACACAACACGCGGAACAGGCATACGACACACTCACGCACGCAGCCACCCACCCACCCGCTGCAAATTGTCGGCGCAACAATCGATTCTGTTGCAGTATTACGTCTAAGATATTTATCCTCTATTTGAAGATCGTTGTCTATATACGAATTATTGCTTTCTTTTATCGGCACCCATTCATTAAGGGAAATGTTTGAAATAGTTGTAATTGTTTTCCTTTGAACGTTTTTAATTGACGGTTCTATAATTGGAATTGCATCGACTCATTATTGTATATTTATCAATTTTTGATGCCAGGATGTCGACTCTACAGAAACTGTCTCGATTTCATTAAAGTATTTACGGCTTAATTAAGATTTTACAAAACTATCTATTAACAAAAAAAACGAATAAAATAGGGTAGAACATTTTTAGAAAAATTATTATTGTTAACGTTGTAAAAATTTGTGACGAACTGCGTTACTCTTAAAAATCGAGCTTTTTTATATTTTTCAAAATCTTTTTTATTCAAATAATTAATTTTATTGGTATGATACGAGTATTTTAAAATTTACAATCCTTTTAATTGTAGGACACTACTTATCCAATTTAAAAGTTTCTATATTATTTTATTAGGCTGTAGGCTCCAAAATCCTAAAAATCGCACTGTTTTCGACAGTAAATTTTTACGTTAATCCACGGTATGTGGCCCTTTTAAACAGTACATCACAGTTGTCGCTTATCTACTAAATACTGAAAATAAAACACAAGACGTCAATCTTATAAGCTCTGACGTGAGATATGATTGTTGCAAAACTCGCTCTTTTGCTTTGCATACAAACGACGCCCGTCAACTGTTATACCGAAGTTGTTACTGGTTTTTAAATTTGTTTTTTATTCGGGAAAACAAATTGGCAAATGATAACTGGGATGAATTAGAGATCTACATTTAATTTGAAGAAAATTATGTTTTACATTAAAAAGACACCCGGAAGCCTCCTTCCTGTTGTCTCGCATACATGCCGAATTTCTTGCGTATGTATCTATGAAACGGTCAATTGTATGCTCAATCCTATTTTTATAGACTTTAATAAGGATTAATGTTGGTAATACCTCATATTCTCGAAAAGGGAACGGTTCAGGAAATATGTTGCATATTTAACAAGCTAGCGTCTGGCTTATAAACATTACCAACAAAGTACAGAATATCGGATACGTATGTTACAGAATAAAAATAAGTTGACTTACCTTTAGATACAATTCGTTTGGCCAAAGAAGCTAATAAAGGTCCTCTGCTATTCATTTTATTCAATAACCAACAGATGATGTACGTATTTTACACAACTCGATATAATTGATATCTCGCTCTCGAATGGCTCAGTATTATGTTATACAGATATATTCAAATAGAAGCGATGCCAATGCCACCATCGCATGATGCGAAAAAGGTCGGAACTACAGTTTGAAGATTCTTACGAAATTGAGTCATTTTCAAATTTATTTTAGGCACCATTTAGGGCACTCTAAAACGTTCTACATAGGTCTGCAATATATATATATATATATATATATATATATATATATATATATATATATATATATATTATCGATTTTGAGATTTATGAACTCTGAATTTTGAAGCATTGAAGCAATATTACTGAAGCAACACCTTATTATAGGTTTATTTAAATACATCTTGAAATTAAACCGAGAAATTTTTAAAACTGTGGTTTACACAATTAAAAAGAATCAAGGGTAATTATTTATGATTATGAGTTTAAATCGTGAAAATTTACATTTACCATTGTACCTTTGTTGCTTTAAAATTATATATTAGATGTTATCTTGCCCGTATACCTGTATACCACGCATCATCTATTGAAACAACGAAATTAATTTCTTTGGCACATTTTCTTATTAAATAAGTTTGCGGTGCGGATACGTTGAAGGACTTGTTAATTATAAATATTTACATGCATGCATAATTTTTACTGTACTTGTATTACAAAACAAATAATTAAAAACACAAATTAAGGCATTTTAAGAAACAATTTTACTCTGAATTACCCAGCATTAATGGAACGAAAAAGAGTCACATAATATAAAGCTCAATCCGAGTTTCCTTATTTTATTCGTGTTAAACAAATTTGCATAATTTTGTTTTAAATTGATTGGACAAAAATGCTAATTTGATTTTTTTTACAATAACGATACATAAACAAATAAGAAAAAAATAAAGAAGTATTGTATCAAATATTTTATTAATGATACAGTGAATTTTTTTAATTAAATATTTGTACTTACAAGCATATCTTAGATAACAATATGTACAGGGATTAATAACTACATAAATAATGTATAATGTAGTGGTTGAAGATTAAACATTAAACATATTCAAAACAGTATAATTGTAGTGGAACGTCATGATTTTCCAATTTTTTGAATATATACAGTAAAAGATGTATGAGGATATTCCGTTAAAAACACAGGTTTTTCGTTTTCTTTATAATCCTTATAATTTAATTCATACACGCATTCAAAACCAAGCCTGGCAATGGCCCTCGCACTGAAGTAACTTGTACAATCTACTCTCATTAGGCTACATCCTTGCTCATGTCCAATGTTTCTGCAAAAAATACATGCACACAAACACTATAATACATTTAGTACATAAGTAAATCTATGTTTTAATAAATAATTATACTTTGTCATTATTAATTACAAAAATTATAATAATTATTGATTTAATTGGAATTATTTCTATTATAATTGTAAATTGTGTAATTTGTTAATGCTATTCACTTGAAGTTAGAGGATAACGTTAAGGTGAGTAAAATTTGCCTAATTTTTTTTGTAACTATTCCTTATCAGCTCAAACTTTGCATAAATTATGAAAGGTGTATTGTGCGAATTTGTACATTGTAGTATTTTTTATTTAAATTTTTACAACAACCTTGTGTTATTGAACTCAGCCAGGGACGACCACACCAAATGATATTAATAAAAATAATGCAAAAACACTTAAACAGAAGGTGAAACTTCAGGATGCAAGACAGTGCAATGTACATTAAAAGAAATGTTAATTTACATTTCAACTATACTGCTGAGGATAATTTTTATTTTTGTGATGTTAAAATATTCATACCTTGTATACTCTAACAGTTTACGAGCAATTCCCATTCCTCTCCATTCACTATCAGTTGATAATATTTTAACGAACATTACTTTTCCGACTTCTGGATATTTTTTCAAAACAGACTTTGTACCTCGATTCCCACAATAATCCAACAATTTTAAAATTTTAGCAAATTTTTGATTTTTACATTCTTCCTCTTCTTCACTTATACTCGTCCCATCTATAACTCCGTTAAGACAAACTCCAATTATTTTACCACAAGGTGCAACAGCCATTAGCGAATTTCCATCTTTTATACTTTTCAGTGAATATTCCTCTAATTCTAAACATTTGGAATCATTGTATTCTATTAATTTTATGGCAGTATTTAACGGTTCATCTTTAAAGAAAAATCGACGTAAATGATCAAGTACAACTTCACTTTCATCTTTTGTAATTGCTCTTACTTGATAAGGCTTAGAATGTAATTGTTTAATATTTCGTTCAGGTTTTTCTACCTAAAAGAAATCTTTATTTATTTTATTGATTGATTCATCTGCGTTGCTGCTCTCTCACACAACTGTTACAGAATTACTTCATATATATTTTCAAAAGGATCAAGTTTCATTGTATGCATGACTTATAACTTCAAGGATATGGAAGTAGTTTAATGCAGATGCACTATATTTGCATTATAGTCCCATACATTACTTTTATACATTCCATTACATTACAATTACAAGTATTGAATAAAAAAAAATAATGTTATGAATTTGCCCAAGTTTGTGTTATTCTTGGGTGTAACAAAATTTAATACCTTTAAACGTTACAATTTATTTAATGTCGTACAAATAATTAAGTAAACTGCAAGAGTAACGTTTTAATTACAGTTTAAATTTATTCCTATTGCTTAACTAAACGATATATTTGTGAATAAAAACATGCATAATAATAACCATTAATAAAGAAGTGAATATTTACATCCTTCTAACGTATATGTGAATGTATTTTTTTAAATTTTGTAAACAGAAGTGTGACCTCAACATGCATAATACAAGTTAATAACAATAATAAGTATTTTAACAATTTAATATTTACTTACCTCATAATCAGAAATTTCCAAATTATTAAACTTATTTAGTAAAATTGTTGGGGTTTGTAAATGAATTGCCATTTTTTAACACAAACACTTAAAACATGAAAGTATGTGTGCGATAATAACAGCAACTAGTTCCAATTTTAATGTCCTTCCTTTATATATATATGCTCCCACAAAACCCTTTTCAGGAAAACAATTCTCAACTAATGCACGTGAATAAAAATCATTTCATTTTCCAACTGTTGGTTCATGGCCAACAGGAAAGAATTTTTATATTTTAGATCCTGTCCGGTTTTTATTGTACAAAATCTGATTATACCATTATGTGGTTATCCATTGGCGCAAGCATTTGCAAATGTGTTAATAAATGTACATAAATAACATTTTTAGAACTTTACTATTATTAATCGCAAAGGACGTAAGATGATTTAAGAACTCTGTAAGTAAAAGTAGAGCTTTTTTAGTTCATGATCAATTTCCGGAAATGAATACTTGTGGTATAAATATTTTATCTAAAATGCACGATATAATTACACTATTATTTAGCTAAAAAAAAAATCAAAGTGGTTCTTATCCTTGACTTTCTATAGATTTACAACGTTATTGTACCATTACAACGTAGAATACTTGTAAGTGACAATAGAAGATAGTAACCGGAACAAATAAAATTCACCACAACTTCTTTATTATTTTACGAATTCATTTACTTCTTACATAGTTATACATTGAAAAAATTATATCCTTAAGTATGGGGACATGTTAAAAATAAGGGATAAATTAGCAACAAATCGTGATACACTAAATCGAGAATCCAGAATGGTCGGTGTTCTCAACTTGCGCACACACGCACAAGCATCCGCACACGCACAAGCACCCGCACACGCACAAGCACCCTCACACGTACACGCACACGCACACGAACACGCGCAAACACACGCTCACGCACACGCACAAGCACCGCCACACTCACACGCACACGAACACACATACGCACACACTCACACACACAAACACATGCACACACAGGCACACACACACGCACACATACACCCGCACACGCACACAAACACGCGCAAGCACACGCATACGCTCACGCACACATACACGCACACACACACACATGCACAAGCACACGCTCTCTCACGCACACGCACACGCACACGCACACGCACACGCACACGCACACGCACACGCACACGCACACGCACACGCACACGCACACGCAAACGCACATGCACACGCACACCCACACGCTCACGCACACGCACACGCACACGCAAACGCAATCGCACACTAACACGCAGACACACGCACAAACAAACGCACACAAAGACGCACACGCACACGCACACGCACAAGCCACGCACATGTAAATGCACACGCACACACACAAGCACCCACGCGCGCGCAAACACACACAAACACTCACACAAAGGCACAATCACATGCACCCGCACCCGCACACACACGCACACGCACACGCACACACACACGCACACGCACACGCATACGTACACGCCTACGCAAACGCAATCGCACACGCACACGCACACTCACTCGCACACACAAACGCACGCGAATACGCACGCGCACACACACTCACACAAGCACACGCACACGCCCATGCACGCGCACACGCACACAAACACACGCGACCTAAGCACGAGCACTAGCGCTCTAACACGCATATACAAACACATACATACACACGCACGTGCACTCGAACACGCAAACATACAAACACACGCTCGCACACAGACACACATGCACACGCAGACGCACAAGAACACGCGCAAGAATACGCACACATGCACGTACACGCGCACGCACACACACGCACTCACACACGCACACACACGAACTCGAACACGCACAAGTACACGCACTCGCATACAAACACACGCATACACACACACACACACACGCACACGCATACGCGCACACGAGCACACACGTACGCACACCCACCCAAACGCACGCGCGCATATACAAACCTATGCAAACGCACACCCACTCGCTCTCGAACACGCATACACAAATACACACGCACACAGGCACATGCACTCTAGCACTCACACATACAAGCACACGTGCGCACACATACACATACATACACACACATGCACATATAAACACACTCACACACAGGCACACACACATTCATTCGCACACGCATACGCTCACGAACACGCGCAAGCACAAGCATACGCACACATATAACCAAACGCACACCCATGCGCACGAGCACACGCACACGCACAAACTCACTCACCCGCACACACTAACGCACACGAATACGCACACGAACAAAAACACGCACACGCACACGCACTCCCATACGCACAGGCGCACACACACGGATACGCAAATGCTCACGCACACATACACACACACACACACATGCATCCGCACACTCACACGCACACATAAGCAGACGTAGACGCACCCGCACACGCACACGCATACGCACACGCACACGCACACGCACACGCACACGCACACGCACACGCATGCGCACACGCACACTCACACGCACACACAAACGCACACGAAGACGCACACGCGCAAGAACACGCACACGCACTGCAGACGCACACCCACACGCTCTCGCGCAAGCACACGCACACACACACACACGCACACACACACGCACACGCACACGCGCACCCACGCACGGATATGCAAATGCACACGCACACAAACACACGCGCGAGCAAACACACTTACGCAAACGCACACGCACCCACGCTTGGACACATACACACACACGCACACTTACCCGCACACGCACATGCATACCCGCACGCACACGAACACGCACACGCACAATCTCACACACGCACACGCACACACACAAGCACAAAACACACGCGCGCACAAACAAACCTACGCACACGCACAAGCACTCGCGCTCGAACACGCATACACAAACACACACACACACATGCGCGCACATGCACTCAAATACGCAAACATACAAACACACGTGCGCTTTCTTACACACACACACACACACACACATCTACACACACACTCACACACACACACACACACACACACACACACACACACACACACCACACACACACAAACACACTCTCGCACACGTATACGCACATGCACAAGCACACGCCCACGAACATGTACACGCACACACACTCACACACGCACTTGAACACGCTCACACACAACCACGCACGCACATGCACACACCCGCACACAAACAAACACGCGCACAAACATAGGCTCACGCACACGCACACGCACACGCCACGTACGTGTACATGCACACACATGTACACACGTACATACGCACACACTCTGACACGCACACAAGCACACGCGCACTCACATACAGACACAAACATGCACATACAAGCACACCCACTTGCACCCGCACACGCACACGCTCACGCACACGCACACGCATACGCACACGAACACGTACACGCACATGCACACACACACACCCACAGGCACACGCACTCGAAGACTCACACACAATCACACACGCACACGCGCACGCACACGCACACGCACACGCACACGAACACTTACACGCACATGCACACACACGCACACGCGCTCGAAGACGCACACACAAACACACACGCACAAGCGCACGCGCACGCACGAGTACATGCACACGCACGAGTACATGCACACGCACACGATCACGCACACGCACACGCGCACGCACACGCAAATGCAATCGCACACGCACACTCACTCGCACACACAAACGCACGCGAATACGCACGCGCACACACACTCGCACAAGCACACGCACACGCACACGCCCATGCACACGCACACGCACACAAACACACGCGACCCAAGCTATCCTACGCACACGCACGAGCACTAGCGCTCTAACACGCATACACAAACACACACACACCACACACACACGCACGTGCACTCGAACACGCAAACATACAAACACACGCTCGTACACAGACACACACACATGCACACGCAGACGCACAAGAACACGCGCAAGAATACGCACACATGCACGTACACGCGCACGCACACACACGCACTCACACACGCACACACACTAACTCGCACACGCACACGTACACGCACTCGCATACTAACACACGC
Organism: Vesta saturnalis; assembly: GCA_036346205.1. Classification (NCBI taxonomy): domain Eukaryota; kingdom Metazoa; phylum Arthropoda; class Insecta; order Coleoptera; family Lampyridae; genus Vesta; species Vesta saturnalis. The sequence continues at coordinate 2,064,025 of JARFJB010001043.1, forward strand.
GTACGCACACACACACTAGCACACGCAAATTCAAACGCAAACGCACACGCATACGCACACGCACACGCACACACACACGCACACTCACACACATACACACGTACAAACAAACTCACGCACACTCACTCGCACACACAAACGCACGCGAATACGCACGCGCACACACACTCGCACAAGCACACGCACACGCACACGCCCATGCACACGCACACGCACACAAACACACGCGACCCAAGCTATCCTACGCACACGCACGAGCACTAGCGCTCTAACACGCATACACAAACACACACACACGCACACACACACGCACGTGCACTCGAACACGCAAACATACAAACACACGCTCGCACACAGACACACACACATGCACACGCAGACGCACAAGAACACGCGCAAGAATACGCACACATGCACGTACACGCGCACACACACACACACACGCACTCACACACGCACACACACGAACTCGCACACGCACACGTACACGCACTCGCATACAAACACACGCGCACACACACACACACTAGCACACGCAAATGCAAACGCAAACGCACACGCACACACACACACACACGCACACTCACACACATACACACGTACAAACAAACTCACGCACACGCATTCGCACACACAGATGCAGCCGCTCACGCACAAGCTCACGCACACGCACACACACACGCACACGCACACGCACACGCATACGCGCACACGAGCACACATACGCACACCCACCCAAACGCACGCGCGCATATACAAACCTATGCAAACGCACACCCACTTGCGCTCGAACACGCATACACAAATACACACACACACAGGCATATGCACTCGAGCACGCACACATACAAGCACACGTGCGCACACATACACATACATACACACACATGCACATATAAACACACTCACACACAAGCACAAACACATTCATTCGCACACGCACACGCTCACGAACACGCGCAAGCACAAGCATACGCACACATACAACCAAACGCACACCCATGCGCACGAGCACACGCACACGCACAACCTCACTCACCCGCACACACTAACGCACACGAAGACGCACACGCACAAAAACACGCACACGCACACGCACTCGCATACGCACACGCGCACACACACGGATACGCAAATGCTCACGCACACACACACACACACACACACACACACGCATCCGCACACCCACACGCACACATAAGCAGACGTAGACGCACCCGCACACCCACACGTATACGCACACGCACACGCACACGCACACGCATGCGCACACGCACACTCACACGCACACACAAACGCACACGAAGACGCACACGCGCAAGAACACGCACACGCACTGCACACGCACACGCTCTCGCACAAGCACACGCACACACACACGCACACGCGCACCCACGCACGGATATGCAAATGCACACGCACACAAACACACGCGCGAGCAAACAAACTTACGCAAACGCACACGCACCCGCGCTTGGACACATACTCGCACACGTACCCGCACACGCACATGCATACCCGCACGCACACGAACACGCACACGCACAAGCAAACGCACACGCACTATCACACACACACACGCACACGCACACACAAGCACAAAACACACGCGCGCACAGACAAACCTAAGCACACGCACAAGCACTCGCGCTCTAACACGCATACACACACACACACACACACACACACACAAACACTCGCGCTCCTGGAATGGATGGTTTAACGGTGCAATTCTATCTGGTGTTTTGGGATAAATTAAAATACAAGTATTTTACTATGTTACACCAAGCCCTCGGAAATGAACAACTTCCTCCATCAGTAAGGAAAGCAGCAATAGCTCTTTTACCGAAGAAAGGTGATCTATTGAACATAGATAACTGGCGCCCCATTTCTTTGATGTCTACTGACTATAAAATTTTTTCGAAAGTTCTGTCTGCACGACTATCTAACATCATCTCCAAAATTATTTTACCGGACCAAAGTTATGCCGTGCCTGATAGGTCTATGTATGACACTATACACTTATATAGGGAATTAATAAATTACGCTAATCAAAATAAAGTTCCACTAGCAATAATTAACCTCGATCAAAAAGCAGCGTTTGATAAAATTTGTCACAAATACTTGTTTCATGTGCTAAAGATTATGAATTTTGGAAACAACTTTATCAATGCCATAAAACTGTTGTACACAAATGCTATGAGTCATGTGAGATTAGGTTCACTGCTAACAAGAGCGGTTAAGTTTGAGCGTGGAATTAGACAGGGATGCCCATTGTCAGGTCCTTTATTTACCATCGCTATCGAACCTTTCTTAGCCTTATCCAGACATTTCCTGGCAGGATTCACTGTGACAAAATTACCAGCACCTATTAAGATAACCGTAAGTGCGTACGCGGATGATGTGTCGGTTTTCATCGCAAGAAATGAAGACTTCAACATTCTAAAAAACTGTTATACCAAATACGCGGAACAATTTGGATCAGAACTAAATTTAGCTAAGTGTAAAGGGTTTTGGTGTGGTAGTTGGAAAGAGAGGAAGGAAACTGCACTTGGTCTCTAAAAATACGAGTGTTAGGAATTTATTTTTCTAATGACCAGAAGCAAGACTCCGATGAAGCATTCACGGATTTAGTCCAAGCGGTTGATGCCTCAATGAAGAGCTGGAAATGGAAGTTGCCATCTTTATCGATGTTAGGCCGAAGAACGGTAGTCAACCAATACATCGCACCAAAGTTGTGGCACATGTCTTCCAATTACCGAGGTTTGGGTTTGGTTCACACACCATCTAAAATAAAAACTTTCCGGATCAAGCTGGCACAAAGAATTCTTAACGATAAAGAAAAGAAGCATTGGATTACTATTGTAAACTTAAACCTTATGCAAGCAGATTCGTTAGGTTTAACGCGGCAGTGGATGTTTCTGAACAGCAAAACACCCAAAAAACATCAACTATCGAACTTAATTGTTCAAGTAATAAAAACTGTACAAAGTGTTGATGTGATTTTGGAAAATTTTGATCCACTTATGATTCCAACAATAGAGTCGAGATTATCTCCTGCGACAATCCCACCCATTTTCTCGACGAACTGGCAAAAGTTAGGTTTTTATACGTTAGCAAACTTAAGAATAAATAATTCATGGTTACAAGAGAAAACAATAGAAGCACGATTGCAAACAACCTGTTTGGTAGTAAAGAATGACGTTAAAGAACATTATAGAAGAATAAAACTAATCTTCGGTGATAAATTTGGTGCAGAAAATTATAAAACTTCACAATAAAGCAATGTAATAAAGTTTAAGTGTGAAAATCAATACTGCAAGTTAACTTCCAAGTCCATCAATAAATTACAGCAGACCATAACAGCGGGCTACTTTAACATAAAGGAGAATTGTAGTATGGAGAACAGTTGGAACGAAAAGAAGACGTATTGGAAATCATTTTTCAATTCACTTACCAGTGGGTATATTTCAGAGGTTGCTTGGAGGTTAGCAAAGAACCGATTGGCAGATCCAATTTATTTGAGGCGCGCAAACCTAAGGAAACATGATTCATGTCAATTTTGCCGGAAACCAAACTGTGATGTGGTACACATGATTTTTATGCCAACATGCGCAAGACACCTGGAGACTAGTGGTTACACAAGTAAAGAAAATCCTACAAATCAACGATATAAAAATATCTACCTCTTATGTGGAATAAATGGAAATGCATCACACATTGTGTAGCCAACTACTTAATCAATTTAGCAAAAGCCACTATTTACAACATCACAATAGGCGCCATGAAAACAATAACTTTACCCATAATTTTAAATCGACTTACATTAGTAGGTTAAAAAGCAGAATACTGCAAGATTTCTACTGGCACCTGGAAAAGGATGCTATCGGCCTCTTCGAAAGTAAATGGTGCATAAACAATGTGTTGTGTAGAATTGATGTAAACCAATCAATAACATAGAACACTGAAATGTAATGGTATAGACCATAAGTTTACATCCGAAATTAGAATTACAATTACATTTCGATTGAACTTGATTATTTATCAATAAGAATTTTAATTTTGTAAGACAGCATGTAAAATTAACAGTTGTAATAAATATAATAATAATAATAATAATAATAACACACACACACACACACACACACACACACACACACACACACACACACACACACACACCACGCATACACCCACATACACTCATGCACACGCACACGCACAGGCACACGCACAGGCACACGCACATGCACACGCACACGCATATGCACACGCGCACACACGCACGGACACGCAAACGCACACGCACACAAACACACGCGCGCGCGAACAAACTTACGCAAACGCACTCGCGCTCGAACACGCACACGTACACGCACACGTAGTCGCACCCGCACACGGACGCGCACACGCACACGCGCAAGCACACGCGCACGCACGCGCAAACGCAATCGCACACGCACATCAATACCACAAACACACACACACACACGACACACAGCACACGCATACGCACACACGCACGGATACGCAAATGCACACGCACACAAACACTCGCGCGCGCGAATAAAACCTACGCAAACGCACACGCACTCGCGCTCGAACACGCACACATACAAACACACGCGCGCACACATACATACACACACACAACACACACGACACACCGTACAACACACCACACACCACACACCTCACACACACTCACACACATACTCACACAAGCATACACCCACATACACCCATGCACACGCATACGCACAGGCACACGCATAGTCACACGCACATGCACACGCACACGCACACGCGCCCACACGCACGGACACGCAAACAAACCTACCCAAACGCACAGCACTCGCGCTCGAACACGGATACACAAAAACACACACATACACACACGCACATGCACTCGATCACGCACACACACGAACACACGCGACACACACACACAACTACACATCATACAATAACATACACATACACGATGCACACGTACACGACTACACGTACACGCCACTACACGTACAACGACATCTCGAACACGGATACAACACTACACCATCACGATACACCGCACCGACACACATACATACAACTACATACACGTCACGACGTACACGTACACATACACATACATACACACTACACATACACACACTAACACACACTACACACACACACACACACACACACACACACACACACAACACACACACACACACACACACACACACACACACACACACACACACACACACACACACACACACACACACACACACACACACACACACACACACACACACACACACAACACCAACACACACACACACACACACACACACCCATACCGACACGACACGCACAGCACACACCACACACGCACACACCATCACGTCAGCAGCACACGCGCACGTACACGGATATATGTATATGTAGATTGAAAGATAAAAATCAACATAGATGAATATGCCAAGATTTCATTCTCCTTTAACACAGTAAAAGTTACCCTGCCTCGTTCAAATGTAGGAGGTGCACACCTATAATACCTATGCTATCGATTGGCGAAAACGCGTTTGAATCAAATTCTGCCCTTTTCCCATAGTCGTACTCACGAACGGACGTATCTGGTATACGGCGAAGCGTCGGCTCAGACTGAAGACAAAATATGCTTCGCATCACCCAAAAACTAACATTACTAGATCGGTAATAAATTAAATATTATTAGATAGTGCTGAATTTTTTACGAAACTGTATATTACAAGGTTATAAAATTTTAACCAAAACCGAACAGGAAAGCTTAGTCATAAATATATATTAATATTAATTTTGAAAATTGTTATTAAAATTTGATTTATGATTATCCTTTTTCTAAAGTTCAGGTTTATTAAGTTTAATTATAGCATTAAAAATTTTAATTGAACATAATTATATGCTTTCTCTGGAATTCCATTTGGTGGAATGTTGATTACTTAGCTGGTTATAAAAATTTGGGTATTGTTGAACACTAATTAATTACAAAGCAAATTATTGAATTCGTAACATAATAAGTTAAATATATTTTTTTAAAATTTCTAAGTGTTTTAATGATTTCATTGTTAGATAAACAAGTTTTCCTAATGGTATACTAATAATAATTAAATTAGTACACAATCATAAATCCGTTTAATACTTATTTAAACTTGAAGTGTCACATATGTTTAAAATTGTGTAAATAATTTTTCTTCATTGAGAATATTTTTTTCTGTTACTACTGTTATATTAAAAACTTCGAAAATATTTATTTTAAATATTTACTTAACTTAACCTAACCTTCACGCCATTCCCTTGCGGGGTAAGCAAAACAATCCCTGCTTCTTATTTATTTTTCATTCACAATCTTTCTCCATGCTTTTCTAGCATACCTCACTAGCTTCCACAAGATTCATACATTGTCTCTGGCATCTCCTTTTATTTTTAAAACTCCTTATCTTTCTTTCCTTCATCACACATTCTACTACATTCAGCCAAGTTTTACGCGGCCTACCAGGTACGGCCTTCTAACCTCACCCACATATATTCGCTTCGTTAATCTTGCGTTGTTCATTCTCTCAATGTGACCAAACCAACGTAATGTACTACTTTTATATCTATCCATCATCGTCTTTTCCTCGCCACACTCCTTCATTATGCACTCATTATTTATCCCTTCTCGTTTTACCACATTCGCTTCTCAGGAATCTCATACCCACGGCATTTATTTTTCTTTCGTTCTTTTTTTGACATACCCATGTCTCACTTCCATACAGTACTGATGGGACAAACACGCCATTATAGATTGCTCGTTTCGCAGCTAAGCTCATGCTTCCGTTTTCATTATCGTCCACATACTTCCAATCACATTCCTTCCAGCATTGACCCATCGTCCAATCTCGCCCGCCATTATGCCATCTGCAGTAAACATTCTACACAGATATACCAGCTCGTCCACTTGCTCCACATCTTGCAGAGTAACTACTCTACTCTCCTTTCCACCTTTCCGATTCAACACCACAATCTTAGTTTTTTTCACGTTTACCTTTAGGTCCATGCCATCACTGACTGTATCAAACTTCTTCAGAGCAGTTTGTAGCTCATCTGCATTGTCACTTAATAAGACTGTGTCATCTGTATACACCAGAAGTCGTACATTTACGTCACCAACCATTACACCATTTGTATCGGTACATGCTTGTCTAAAACATTTATCCATGTATACATTGAAAAACCACGGTGACATCACACAGCCTTGTCGCACTCCTTGCTCAATATTAAAGTATTCACTTACACCTCCTCTCACCCTAACACATGCCCGACTACCGTTGTATACTACCCTTATTCCGTTTATTAGACCTTTATTTACGATATATTCATTTAATATTTCCCACAGCTTCTCCCTATTCACTCCGTCGTATGCTTTCTCCAGATCTACAAACGCACAGTACAGCTTCCTTTTTACCCTAAAACACTTTTCGATCACCTGCTGGAGAGCAACCATCTGATCGACACATCCTCTCCCTGGCATGAAGCCATCCTGCACATCCCAAATCTTAGTTTGTGTAGCTTTTCGTACTCCTATCAATCAGTATTCTTCTAAATACTTTACCAGGCACGCTGAGCAAACTTATTCTTTTGTATTTGTTTTATTTATTTGGTAACAAACCTTTCACCCCACTATCAACAATATAACAATTTAACTATAACAATTTGTCCAACCTGAATATTGTGCGTCCTTGTCATATACAAATAAAAAAATTAAAGATGAAAATGTAAACTTTCACCGTTATTACATATAATTAACATACTTAGCCTTTTTGGGTTAGTAATGGTGTATATTCGTATTTATTTTTTACAAAAATCAATACGTCTCGGTAATACTTACAGTCGGAAGCGCGCCGTCCATATGGGAACTCGTGCGTTGCACGAGGGGGCGTGGATGCAAAGGCGCCTGTCGATGCCTCTCAGTTTATAAATTTTTAAGAACACAAAAAAATTAAATTGTGTTCCGTCCTTTAAAAACGAAAATAGTAGTAATGATTTATTATTTTACAATAATTATAGCAATTAATTTTAGCCAGTTTTATTTTGTTCAAAAAAAAAAAAAAAACATATATAAATCATTCTTTATTCATAATAAAGGCTTAGTCATTTGTCGTGTTGCGTTTCAACTTGTATTTTAACGAGTATAGAATTATTCGTGTTGTAACTTGCATTCTGTGACTTGTATTTCGACCTCCTACATAAAAAGAGTTTGCTTGATAGATTTGTTTTATATTTATTATATTATCATACCGTTTGATAAATAGTTAAGAAGAAATAATTTTAATAGTGATATTTATTTACCTAGTAAATTTTGTGTTCGTTTAATCGTTTATTACTTAGTTATTAGTTCGAATTGATTACTTAAAAGCTTCTATCTAAGGTAAGTTAAATAAGTTTTGTAATCAATTTGGTGGAAAAGTAACTGTTTATAATTTTTTTTTCAAGTTTAAGCACTAAATATTTTTAATTGTTACCCATATTGTTTTAAAGAAACTATTTTAAAGTTTTGCCGAAACCTCAGAAATATTTAAAAATTTAAACTGTTTCCTTTTTTATTAATTTTCACGATTGAATTATTTTTGCAATTAATAAAATATGAAAAGAATTAATTTGACTTATATAGATGTCTAAAGAGGAAAAAAGAAAAAAGAAACTTTCCGGGTATGAAAACTTATTAAACAAACGAAAACGAGAAGAAAATTTAGAAAAAACTAATGCGAAAATAACAACAGTTTTTGCAAAAACCAACCATTTCTCAAGAAAACAAAGACCTGTCTACATCAACGGCGGAGTTAGAAACTGAACCAAGTAGCAGCCAAATGGTGTCCGATTTCTTGATTCCTACAGTATTCTCAGCTGCTGATGAAGAATTTTTAAATATTCCTGAGGTTGCGGCAAAACTTTCAGGTAGTTTCTTTAAAACAAATGCAGCTACAATCAACTTGAAGCAAAAATTGTAAACTTGATGACGGTGAAGAGAAATTTTTGCCACTTTCTGAAGATCCAGGGTTATGGCCAAAAGTTTAATTTCCCATCATGTTCAATTATTAGTAGATAATGGACCAAGTTATTATCAGATTTACCCTAACGACAAATCAAGATGTAAGTTTTCTGACGCGTATTGTACAAGAATTTTCCATAATAAAAAAAAAGTTAAACGAGAATGGTTGTTTATTATATTCTAAAGAAAAGAATTCTGTGTATAGTTTTTATTGTAAATCTTCAATGCAAATTCTGCGAAAACTATAAAATTAAGTAACGATAATGGTCATTTAAGTGAACATTTAAGTTACGAAAAAAGTAAGTTACCTCTCCAGAATTTGAAGCATTGGGCAGATCTTTTAAATTGAATGAAAAAGAATAAAACTATAGATTCTGAAGCACAAACGATATTCAATAAAGAAACAAAATATTGGCATGCCGTTATTGAGCGTATTTTTTTATACGATACAATTTTGGCTGAACAGAACTTAGCCTTTCGAGGTACTACTAATAAATTATATGAAAAAAAATGGCAACTTTTTGAAATGTATCGAAATGATCGCAAAATTCGATCCTATTATAGCTGAACATGTCAACCGGTCTCAAATGAAAGCGCACAAAAATATGGCTCATTATCTTGGAGACAAAATCCGAAACGAAGTTATAACTTTATTATGAAGTAACGTTAGATCTAAAATTTTAAACATGGCGAAAAAAGCTAAATATGTTTATATCATCCTCGACTGTACACCCGATGTCACCCACCAAGAACAGATTTCAGTATGTATCAGATTCGTCAATTTAAGCGATTCGGGAATTAGTATTGAAGAACACTTCCTAACTTTTTGTTCTGTTACTGATGTTACGGGTGAAGGTTTAACAAATTTTTTGTTATCGATGTTAGAAAATTATGGATTAGTTCTTTTTAACTTACGCGGTCAAGGCTACGACACTGGGGCAAACATGAAGGGTAAGCATAATGGTTTACAAAAAAATTTTGAAATATCAATCCAAGAGCATTCTTTGTACGTTGTTGTAACCATAGTTTGAACCTTGTCAACGATGGCGCATAGTCAAATACATTATTTGTACATTTTTTTCTATAGATCAAGAAGTTTACAACTTTTTCTCTGCTTCAACCCATCGATGGGCGATTTTGAAAAAAACATATCAAATTTGACTTTAAAGTCGTTGTCAGATACCAGATGGTCAAGCCGAATTCATGCTATAACACCTTTAAGGTATCAACTAGGCGAACGATACGATGCTCTTTTTGAAATTACTTCTGCGCGAAATTTTGATAATGCCGTTAATAATGTAGCTGTGGCACTTGCTAAAAAGTTAAAAAAATTGGAATTTGTATGCATGATGATTTTATGGTTTAATATACTAAGCAAAGTTAATATAGTGTCCAAAATTTGACAAACTCACAATTTAATATTATACAAACGTGTGCTGGTTTAATTGATTTTTTAAGAAATTGTCGTTCAGATAACAGTTTTAATGATTTATTAGAAGAAGCTAGGAAAGTTGCGATTTTATCAGATATCGATCAAAAATTTAAAGATGAAGGCGTTTTAAGACCTCGAAAAGCAGTGAACTCTGTTACTATAGAGTTAGTTCACTGTCGAAAAGTTACAAAAACAATTTAGTTAGGAAGGTGACGATGAACCAATACAAAATGAAGAATTAAAATTTAAAGTACATTGTTTTTTTAGTCTGATAGGTATAACATCTTGTAACGATAGATTCGAACTGTTATCTGCCCATGCGGCAATTTTCAAATTTTTCTGGAATATTTCCGAATTCACAGTCACTCTGAATCGGAACAGCTAGAGTTTTGTACAACACTTGAGGGTATATTAAGTGATAAAAATCGAAATGAATTTGATATAAATGGGATAGAACTTATGCAAGAATTGCAGTTTTTGCAG